>OX376374.1:69192950-69649519 GCA_947369275.1 Nemotelus nigrinus
TGCCTGGGCAACGGCATGTCATGCCATATCATTTTGAAAATATCATTCAGCAGTGAACATATGCCCGCTATCCGGTGTTATAGAGCACTGCGAAGGTTAGAGGAAGCAGAATGTGAAGCAATTCGCAAATTGAGGAAGAGGCGAACATATATTTCCATAAGCAATCTTTTTTTTTGTATTCGTTTAGGGTTTGTAACACTATTTTCCTCGACATCGCCATTTTAAAAATGAGCAACTGTCAGAATGTGGCCATGCAAATGTCTTGCCATATGGCTTGACATCTATGGCATGACATCAAATATGGTATGCCATGTACCGTCTACATTTTCCATTTCCATGGCAAGTCGAATGTTATGCCGTCTTCCATGGTCAATGTGGACGCGGTGTAATGTTGAATTCGGCATATGCAGTGGTTGAATTTTTTGACAAAAAGAAGAGGAAACCACCAATAATGGGCGGAAAAATAAAAGAGGCAAACGGATGCAAATTTTGCATGGGACTCGAAATTTATAATACTAATCTGCAGATAATTATTTGCTTGTAGCTCAAAAATCTAAAGAAACATCCGCAAGCATTCAAGGACAATTTTCATATGAGTGTTGAAACATTCATAGCAGCCATATATGTTGCCTAAGTTCGATTCGAGCTGAGTAGACAAAATACGTACGGTAAAGAAATTCATAAAAGTGATTGAGTATGTGAAATAAAATACGTGGTTATTTGTAATGATATTTACAGTTACTTTGGAACTTGCAGACACTTGGCATGAAGTTCGTTGCAACAGCACATTGCATTGATTTTTAGGATAATTGAGTAGCACTTATGTACTACTATTGAACGACGTATGTGAGACAATATGTGCGGATATTAAAGGAACAGCAGAACAATTACAAACAGGAAACATGTCACCCCTTTTGCTCCAAGAAGAGTTGTAAGCTAGTTTTATAACTATAAAGTTGATTACATTGAATCGTGTCATTAAACCAATGGTGGAATAGGGAGTTAGAAAAACTTAGAAGAGCCGCAAGAACGGAGTTCAACCGAGCTAAAATTACATCAAGCTGGGAGGCCTGTAAAAATATACTTTCAGAATACAACAAGGAGCTAAGGAAATCCAAAAAGAAGGCCTGGAGTGCCTTTTACGAAAGTCTCAATAGTATCCCAGAGACTGTCAGGATGCAGAAAGCTCTGTCCAAAGGCTATCAAGGCCATATAGGACTACTAAGAACTTCAGATGGAGGGATGACGACCACCTTTGACGACAACTGGAAGTGCTGCTTAGAACACACTTTCCAGGGTGCGAAATAAGCAATGAGGCTGAGGAAGAAGAGGATATTCCTGATCGGATACGTAACTCACCTCCTCTGCTTAAACAAATCATCACGTATGAAAAGGTTGAATGGGCGATCAACTCCTTCAAACCCTTTAAAGTACCAAAACGAGACGGAATTTACCCAGCTCTGCTACAAAGAGCGACAGGGAAACTAGAAACCATTTTGATACACATATTAAGAGCGAGCTTGCAACTCAGCTATATATCAAAATCATGCAGGCCAATTAGCCTCACATCTTTTATATTATAAAACATGGAAAAACTGATTGACCTATACATGAGAATGATCTTTTGACAGAAATGCCACTTCACAAATTTCAATTTGCACCAAAAGGGCAAATCAACTAAATCAGCTACACATAAGCTGTACATATAATAGAGAAGGCATTGGAATGCAAGGAAATCGCGCTATGTGCCTTCATGGACATAGAAGCAGCCTTTGACAATGCAAGACATGACTCGCTATACGTCGCTCTCCAAAGGAGGGATGCTCCTCAAGAAGTAGTGAAATGGGCGAGCAAAATAATAAGGAATCAAAGTGTGTTTGCGGAGCTAGGGGAGGCGACGCTAAGGGCAGACACTAGGAGGGGATGTTCACAGGGAGGAGTATTATCCCCCTGCTATTGTCCCTACTAGTTGATGACCCTCAATAGTCAGGGCCTAACTGCTCTCGGCTACGCCGATGACATCATGGTAATAATAAGAGGCTCACACATGGATACCGTGAGGTCCAGAATACAAAAATCATTAAATGAAACAGCCCAATGGTGCGAAAAAGAGGGTCTATCCATTAATCATCAGAAAACTAGCATAATACCATTCACCAGAAAAAGAAAATTCGAAATAGGAACCCTAAATATTAGGGGCACAATTGTATGTCTGCTGGAAGAGGTAAAATATCTAGGAATACACCTAGATAGGAAACTCACCTGGGACAATCATCTAAACAAAATGACATTGAAGGCCACTAAGACACTCTGGATGACAAAACAAATACTTGGACGGAATCGGGGACTATTTCCAAGGCAGACCCTATGAGCGCACGAACAAATATTGAGACCTAACCTCCTACATGAAGCTGCAGTGTGGTGGAAGAAAACCATACAAAAAACCATACAAAAACTATTAATAGGCTCAACAAGCTTCAAAGCATGGCCTGTTTGCTGATTACAGGAGCAATCAGTTCTACCCACAATGGGAAGCCCTTCTAAGGCTTGAGCAGCTACACGTCAAAAATCAAGAGGAAGCAGCAAAACAAGCCATTAGCCTACAACAGGCCTACAAGTAAAAATCAGGGGACCTTAAAAGCCACCTTAAAAATTTGGAGGACGTTAGGCCCATAATGGAAAAGTTGAACCTCAGCGACCAAATAAAAACTGAGGCAGCATTCGAGAAGATATTCAAGGTCACAATTCCATCAAGGGACAAATGAAGGGATGAACCACCTCCCTCGTACAAAGGAGCGCAAATGTGGTATACGGATGGTTCAAAGATGGTTTGTGGAGTAGGAGCAGGGGTCATAGATCCCAAGTGCAAAATGCATTTCTCTCTCCCAAAGGAGGCCACGATCTATCAAGCAGAACTATCTACCATACTAAGAACCTCACAAACAATAAAAATAAGGAACACTTGATCCTATCGGATAGTCAAACGACTCTCATGGCTATAAATCGCGATCAAATAAATTCACCTACTCTCCTAGAGTTGAGAGAGGCCCTAAATATCAAGGGGCACAGAACAGCTTCGAGTTGATATGGATCCCTGGCCATGAGGGGCACCGAGGAAACGAGGAAGCTGATACCAGAGCCAAAAGAGGAACAAAAATGCCCTTCATAGGTCCTTCTCCGTACTGGGCTTTACAAAGGCAGATACGGAAAAGGAAATTAAAACATGGACCAAAAAAAAGATCAAAGACTACTGGCTTAATATTGACGGTTTAAAACATTCAAAAAAACACCTTTGCTTCGATAACAAAAGGGCAAAAGAAGCAGTGACTCTCTGCAAAAGTGGCATAAGAGCCCTATGCGGAGCATTGACAGGACACCTTCCATGCAAAAAGCACCTTCACAGGAGAGGTGAGGAGCAAGACGACCGCTGCAGATACTGTGGGTTCATTAGAAGCCTGAGCATTCTATAGGATATAACGCAGAGGAGGCACAATAGACCCAGGAGGTCGCAGTGCTAGGGTCCCTCTGGACCCACTCCAGGCTATCATCATCATCGTCACACGGTGTAGATTGTAGGTCTGGTCAAGATTTGAGCGCTTCATTTAGCTAGAACTATTGTCAGTCAAACCTACCATTAACGGTTTTCGCCTGATAACACATCAAAAGTGATTAGCATTAACAATTGTCAAAAACTGCGAAACATTTTAGTTTAAATCTATTTACTGGTCTCAGGCTCGAAAATAGACATAATTAACTAGAAATGCAAAATCATGAAATAAATATTTTCATTTCTGATTCAATTTATGAAAAACACTAACCATAACGCCGAATATTTACTCACAGCATGTAAGCACTTAATACCTTATTACAACATTAAATTCACTTTTAAACTCTCTTTACACAGAACATTGCATCAAAATGCAACCTCGCAGAGTGCCGGAAGATTTTAATTAAATAATCGGATGCGAGGCTGTCTTTAGCTCTTCTACCAGATAATGCAATTTGGCCGGCATCCAATTGGCATGTAAAAATGAGTTTCACTTTGCCAGAATCCTGGCAAAGAACTTGTGTAATTGAGATGAGATTCTACCCTTGAGCAATCATTTCCAGATGTTCTTTTCAAAAAGCCAAAAATTTATGGATCCCCGAAAAAATTCCGTGCCGAAGGCCTATGTATGCAAGCTTGCTGTAGCTGCCCTTTCTAGGCTAGCCCTCAACCCCATTTTTTGTTCGCCATGAATTTGCCTTGAATCCAGTCAGTCGAGTGGAAGAGAAAAGTTTCGCATGACTCTTTCATCTCCGGCATGTAGGTATTCTTAAAAATTAGTCGGAAAAACTTTCTAATTGATCTGACTTGGCAAGTTGTACCCACTCGACACTCTTAATTGCAGTGTTAATATCGCGCTGAAAGGCTAGTGGCCATTAATTTCGTCTATGGGTCATTTGTTACGAACAGGGTTGGATTGAATTTCACCACGGTTCTAGGACGATGACATTGGATTCGTCTTTAGCTACGAAAATGCTTTGAAGTGGTACTTACTTGAACATAAATTAATGAAATAAGTCGTGACACCGGCATATATGCAGGTAGTTTTGAAAAAAAAATAATAATTCATCTTTCAGCTGCAAACTCGAGATTCGATTCGAAGAAAGAGGAATAATCTAACATGCCAACAAAACCACACTCTTACAATAATTTTCTTCAAATAGTTCTAATTTTTAATACTCCACTTCAAATCGAGCGAACCACTATCCCAGCACACAACCAATGCAGGCAGGATAAACTTGTGAAAAAATCAGTGAACGAGAAATCCTCGATAAGCACTTGACAAGTGGATAAAATTTTAAAAGCTATTATTGATGTGATACTGCCACCGTCATCGACTTTTCCGCAACGCAAAACTAGGCGAAATCGAGACCAGTTCGAAAAAGGAAAGTTCCACAGGCATTCCGAGGACAATAGCAAGTGATAAGAATATCCTCCAGGCGACTCCTTTTGTTGCTCGATTCTCCGTCTTTTCCTGGATGCTTTCTGCTCGCGTCGTGTAGCCAAAACACAGAGAAGAACCGAAACGTGAAGATGAATGGCATAAATAAATTTCAGCACAAGAAAAATTTAACATAAAACGTCCAGATGATATTTTCGATAATAAGAAATGTCCTGGTCAAAAGAAAAGTCCAATCATCTGTGGATCCTGTTGATGTGCCTAAGAAACGATGACGACTTTCCGATAATTTTTTTGTTGATGGGTTCGATTGGATGTCAAAACGCCCCAAGGTATGGTTCCCTTATTGATTTGATGTTTGCTCATTTGAGTGATTGCTTGTTTATGATTATCTACAAAAATATACTTGATGGCCAAGATAGAAGAAAGAAAATGTATTTATTTCTGAGCTTTGATTTTGTATTGTGTTGTATTTTTTAATGTCGCAGTTATGCTAAGAACATTTGGCTCTGAACACGTATACTTTATTTAGAGAGAATAGTTTTGCACACTAGTGGTAATTCTGCCTGTAAATCAACTTACATTTTAGTTTGCCAAATAAAAGCAATTATTTTTAAAATCGATTAGTATTTCAGTAATTCCGAAGAAATAAAAACAATACTTAGTTTTTGTACATAAATTCACATTTTGTCACTGGTATTTTATTCGAAAACAAATAATTGATATTTATATTTCTTACACAGTTTATTAATATAAGATTACACTGGTTAACAAAATTTAATCTTCGTTGTGCCACACGAACTTTTTTAGTATTTTTTCTATGTATTAGGTGTTTTGAATTAAAAAACGTAGTTATTTCTTTTACGAATATGTTTAAGAAACATATATTATAAAGAAAATAAAGAAAATAGTTCTCTAGAAACATGTGAATAATGTAGTTTACAAATTAAAGGTCTACGATTTTCTGGAATATTTTGCTTCCGGTTGGTTCTTTTTGACCGTCCAGCAGTAGTCAGCCAACATTATTGGTCTCCATCTACCCTGATAATGCTTCTTTGTCTTTGTAATGTCATGATGGAACCTTTGCCCATGCTTATCACTTACGTCTCCTAAACTCTCTTCTACGAAAATGCCCTCTTTCATTTTAGCATCACTTATTCAATTGGCTTGAAGTCGAGTGTTGTGAATCTTCATCTTTAAACAATATAGATGGAACTTGTATAGGTAGATTGTCAGTTAGAGGAACAGGTCTTATTGCAGAAGACAAATTACGGTATCAACCTGTGTGTTTTGCCTTTAGATTTATTATTTTTTTTTTTATTATTTAATTATTTTTATTGGAGTAAGACAAAAATAGCAGTCTGAAACATGAGAATAGCAAAGGGCTTATGACGTGATCCTTTTTTTCAATCAGTTAAAGTTTTTACACATGCTATGCAGCAAATATGTGGGGCCCAAGATTTGTCTTCATAAGCCACCACAAAACTCAAACACTCGCAGTAACACTTCGAAATAAGAACAGCAAAATTTCGCCTTTGATTTTTGAAAGTCAGTTCACCACAAATATAACAAAAAGTGGTGGGATTGTTAATAAACTTTTTCGACATATTCGCGCACCTAAAGAAGTTTATTAAAACTAAAAAAAATGTGGAAAGACGTAATACACTTTTTTGTAGACTCATATCAACCATTCCTTATCCAAACTTTCCCAACGAAGCAGCAATAAGCTAACTATAGCAAGCTCATACTTCAATCAACTTATCCTTTGAATTTCGTTCTCATCTGAGGATTTCATCGGAAGTTTCAGCGGTTAAACGTTGTTTGAGGCTGCCATCCGAAAAATGTTCAAAACTCGGAAAATTTAAAAATTGGCTTCCTATTTTCATTGCAACTGCTTTGCATATGAGTATGTAATTTGAAGCAGCTGTTGGTGCAATATTTACGAAAATGGCTAATGCTGATTACCCTGTGTCAGCAGCAAATCAAAATATATACCAAATCTGCTTCACGTTAAGTTAAACCCAACCAGTAAATTTCGTTTCGATTGAATCACTGCGCTGGAAGTTATACGGATGAAAAGAATTTTAGGGTAACCATCCTCAAAACTTTTCAAATTTTTAAAGCGTTAATATTTGCTGTTGATTTTCATTGCAGGGTCATTCCCATTTGCAAATCCAATGACATAATCGCTCAGTAAAGAAATTCCACAAAATTACAAAAAATGGTCATAGCTGGCAGCCTTTTCATGATTTTTCTACGAAATTACTACGGCATTTGGTTCATATTAAGGTCCATTTACTGCATGAGCTGCGTTATTATTTCTACACTGGACCGGAAGTTCTTGGAAAAAAAGCTTTATTTTGCTGAGCAAATTTGCAAGATCCAGGAGACAAAAATTACCATAGCTGTCAACTCTATTCTAATTTTCAGCCAAATTTTCATCAAAATGTTATTTAAAATAGGATCCAAGTACGGTGTGAATTTTGTTGAAATTTGACGGCTGAATCGGAAATTATAGGCCAGTGATTTTTCAAGATGGTACCACTGCCACAGGGTTGCCCGTATTTCAAAATCACTTCTATCAAACCTGGTCATAGCTAATACAAACATGTTCTGTGAATTTCATTATGCTCGGATAATCCGGTCGTCAGTTGTCGTGAACAGAACTTTCGAGTGCTGAAAATAGAGGTAATTTGACGATGGGTTACCGTTCTTGTGCAAATTGGAATTTTGAAAATTTCAATTTGACATGATGGACACAGGTAAAAATTTATCAATGATTTGAATTTTTTGTCAAAAATCAAAAATTTTTGAGGAGGGTCAATGATTTGAAGGATTTTTTTTTCAGGAGCCTGCCGTAGCTACAGAGTTACCCGCAATTTCTTGAAAATCCACGTGTGTTAAATTTTAGTCAACGTTAATACGTTCTGATCCACCGCTCTGATCCAATGTTTTTGTCAGAAGTAATGACAAATCAGAATTTGAAAAAAATCCTTGCCTACTTTATTTTAACAAAAATTTACACTGCTTGGAAATATAGGAGTACCTCAAAATTCACTAAAACGCTCGCTGCCTCCAATATCTGAATTTAATTTACCTACGATATACATCTACGTCCTCCGAAAATTTCAGCTCAACCGGATCGGCCACTCCAGAGATTATCTCTTTTAATCATTTTGCTGATATATATATATATATATATATATATATATATATATATATATATATATATATATATATATATATATATATATATATATATATATATATATATATATATATATGTATATGTATATGTATATATATATATATATATATATATATATATATATATATATATATATATATATATATATATATATATATATATATATATATACATATAAATATGAATTTTCGGCGAAACGAGTGAAATAAAAATTAAGATTAATAGCGAAAACAAATATATAGCGCTCCTTTTTCACGTCCGTTCATATGCATTTATCGCTAATAAATTGAACTTGACCTCATCACAAAAAAAACACAGGGTGATTGAAAAAAAAATAAGTGTGTTTTCATAATGAGGGTAAGTAGTCAAAGCACGATCACCTATCAGAGTTCGTGTGGCATGACCACTGTTGATCAGTGCTATTAGCGATTCAATGTTTAAATTTTGTAAAATTTTTAATTTTTCGTAGTTGTTAAAAATCTTTCATCACCTACAACATGCAACGCAATCATCGAATCGAAACGAAATTACCAATGTGGACTTCTGTCAACGTCACGCAGCACTTGGCATGTTCATTATTTTCTGCACCAATAGATGCTACCCTGTAATTAGCAGATGACAAACATCCGCAATGAAAATAAGTATGAAATATTTGAGTTATTGAAGTTTACGAAATTAAGCGGATAGCAGCTCCAAAAATTGATGCAGTCATCGGATCAAACTAGCACATGACCTTCCTTCAATACAGGTTGGTTGTAATAAGAAACACGTTTGGTAGAACTTGCATTCAAAAATTACAGCAATTCTCAACTTTTCTTTCAAAGTTTTGGATTCTCCAAGGCTCTTGCCTTAGTCCTACATTATTTAATATTTATCCATTTCACATTCTGGTGTCCAAATATATATTTTTCTGTGGTCAGCGAAAACCAAACAAGAAAAATTAATAATATAAAAATATTTATTCAATTTTTACTTAATTCTTTGTTAAAAAAAAAATTAAAATTTAGTTTAATGTTATGGTGTGTATTGGATGCATGAGATGAACCACTTTTGGTTCCCAGCTGATGTGCTGGTGTCGGCAACGGCACTTGTAGCCTGATAACCGGTACCAAGCGGCGAATGCTGCAAAATACATTTACCTGATCAGCTACGAGGTAATGATTGGGTTTGAGTTGCGGGTATATTTTGATAGAATAAATACTTATAAAAATCCAAAAAGAGCGTTAAATTAATTAAACTGATTTGGGAATAAATTTTTTTTCTCAGAGTTAAATCGATGAAATTGAAGTTAAGTGATTTTTAGTCCAAAATTAAAGTGAAGTAATTTGGGTTGAGCAAATTGTGTCCTAGAATTGAGTTGGAGTAATTTTGAAACAACCGGACTATATCACGGTCGTGAATTGGAGGAGGTTGAATTGGGAAGTCTCAACGGATTTGTTGCAATCGCCTGAAAGGTAGTTCAACGTACCGTTTACAATCCAAAAAGATATAAAAAAAACCTAACTCATTGTAAATCCGTTATATTTATCCACCATCACAGGAGGCTTTCGTCAACAGATAAGTGCATGAAAAATTTTCAGTGTAATAGTAACTGGAAATAAAAACAAATATTTGTTATTTCAACCCGCAAGACTTTGAAACGTCAACTTGAATAATGTCAGAGCTGGTTGAACAAACAACCACACGGATAAAAACCTTGTTCGATCAATGTATGATGACTTGTGTCTCGGGTGGGAAATGTTGGCTGAGAGTTAGACACATTCTTGTTTCTAACACCTCGGACCTAGCTGGAAAGGGACCTAACTGTTTGAATGGAACTAAAGGCGGAATAAAAAATTTTTTCAAAGAGTAATAATTTCGGTTACGTAATAGACACCCAAGTAGAAATAGAGTTGCGTCTGTGGTTTAATTCCCGTCAAGTGGCCTCCAACTGAATTTCCAGGCTTGTGAGCCAATCCTCGCTCGACGGCTCATAGTTCTAATTTGGAGTTAGCAAGAGGCCCCCACGCCTGTCTCTGATGTTCTAGACCGGACCCAAACGAACCAAAGCCAACTTCTAACCTACGTAGACCAGGCGGGTAATAGCTGATGAAAATCCTAGGAAATGTCATGAACAACCAATGCTTCCTCAAAAAGGTGTACCGTATGGTGTACATTATGGCATTGCAATCACCATAATTTCAGACCGATACTGTGTTATGATAACGTATTATTTTTCTCCAAACTTAATCGTATTGTCATATAGAACGTTTACTTTACACAAGACAGTGCTACCATTGGTTTGTTGCAGTCGTAATTTGATGATCGCGTAGTTTTGAGAAATGTAAAGCTGACCGAGCCTGCTCGTTATTGCATTTCGTACCCTGTGAACTTTTCGTGTGGGAATTTCTGAAAAGCTAAGCTTATATTAATAAGCCAATCAGAATTCAAGACCTTAAGAACAACATTAATGCCGTTTTGAAAAATGTCAACCATCGGATCAGTATCTGCAAAGTCAGGCGCTGGTGTACTTTGAGTGATATCATTTTTCACAAATATAGGTCACGAAATAGAAAAACACCCTAGCGCACCTGAACACTAATGTTCGATGAACTATACAAGAATCGTGCAGGTTTTGAGTGCATATTGCTACAACCTATTTCGAGTGCAAAACTACTTTGATCAACATTTAAACTTATAAGATGGAAAGGATTTCAGGACTACCACTTGCATGTATTTCAAGATTTAGGAAAAGCAAACACTACAAAACTTTGAAAGCAGTATAACATAAACAAAGAAAATGATAAGTGCTTGCAACACTTTACCAGCACTGCAACTAAAAGTCTCCCACAACTGCCTTAACTGCTCGTGATATGAATACTTAATGTTAGAATTTATTGATAAGAAAATAGCAAAAGACGCTTTGCGCTGGCAGCCCTTCGTTAGCATCAAAGCCAAAAAATATCACACCTGCCTTACATTGAAATCAGCCTATCCTGCGAATTTGGTTTCAATCCGATGCCTGCATTGGAAGCTATAGGAGTACAAAGACATTTAAAAAGACAGTCCCAAAAGTTTTCAAATTTTCGAAAATTTAAAATTTGTTGTTTATTGTCACAACAAGCTCATGATCGTTTGATAATTTTACGATAAAATCGCTTAATACAGATAGTGTAAAAAAATACAAAACCAACAATAGCTGGCAATTCTTTCTTGACTTTTTAACCAGATTCCCTCTGAATAATGCCTATTATAAGTTCCATTTACCACTGGATAGGGCAAAGAGCTTTTTTTTCCTGAGTGAATTTTCAAAACCCAAGACACCAAAAATACCATAGCTGGCAGCAACAACCAAGTTTTTCAACCAAATTTCCACCAAACACGGTATAGAGTAAGGTTCAGCTACTTTGTTAATTTCACAAAAGAACAATAAGAACAAAAGAACAAAAAAGAACAAAAAGCAGTTTTTTCCTTATAATTTTTCAAGATGGCATCACTGGCACAGAGTTGCTTGCATTTCAAAAATCAGATTTTGTCCCACTTAATACCAATACATTCCGTGAATTTCAGCGGTATCTGATGATTGAGTCGTGAGCTCTAGTGAAAAGAAGTTTTTGATGCTTAAAATATAGGTAAATTGGAGGAGGGCTCCCGTACTTGTCCAATGTGAAATTTCAAAAGTTTCGCTTTGATTGTGTAAAAAAGCATAAGGTTTTATATGAGCTAGTTTTCACTGTAAAAACCAAAAAATTTCAGGTGAGTCGATGGTTTGAAAGTAATCACTTTCAATGTCTGTCGTGGCTGCAGGGTTGCCAGCTCGTTGAATGAAATAAGTCTACAACTAAGTAATATCAAGATGTATTTTAAGCTACATAATGATTTGATAATCTGGTCAAAAGTTATCGGAATTCAATAAAATTCAAATTTTCTCAAACTCAATTTAGTCGCCTAGCGCACACATAGGGTTAACAATTTCAACAATATTATCATATTCACAAAAATTCAAAATTCGTTCCAAATTCATTCCAGAAACTTTGTTTTTGCAAAAGTTATTTGTTGACAGAATAATAGGTATATTTCAAATATCACTAAAATGGTCGCCGGCGCCAAAAGGTTAAAGATGATTAGCTTTTTGTGAGACCTGGCAAATACAGCAAATTATAGCAATCATAACGAATGAGTCAGCTGTTTTGTGGTTTACCGTTTTTTTGCGCCATTGTTCTATTCTGTTCTATACCAAAACCAAAAACGCACCTATTATATTAACTAGAGTTCAAAGCATTGTTCCCGTTAGTGTTAATTTGGGTAAGAAACTCCGCTTCACCTTGCACCATGACAAAGTCCTTTCCTTTGCGAGTGAGCAGCTTGGCTTTATTAAACGCTGCGCTAAGCAATTTCGTAACTTATGGGCTTCAAGATCATAATATACATACTAGTCCGGGGAAAACTAACATGGTGCTTCGGAAAAATTAGGGGAATTGGTATGAACCTTGGTGCTGCATATAAGCTTGAGCAGCCTAGTGGGTAGAGCACTGGCTTCTTGCGTGTGGGGTCCCTGGTTCGAATCCAGGTTCGGACGAGGGTCCGCGCACCAAGCTTTGAGTTCACCTAGCTCTGATTAGGTACCTGATTTAAATCAGGGGTAAAGTGAGTCGTGGAACTAATCACTCCACACTCGTATTCACAATGATTAAATAAATTGTAATGAAGCTCTCTACCAGCTTCAACCCCTAGACCCGTACGAGGGTTGTCGTGGGATTGCTTTACTTTTACTTGGTGCTGGCATGTTCAACAAAATGTCAAAAGACCCCATTGATCCGAGTGCTGCGTCGCTTTTTATACGGGGTCAAAGGTCACCAAAAGTGACCTTTCCTAAATATCTCAGTAACGGTTACGTCTTTAGAAAAATAATGTATGACGAATTTGTAGCTTAAAAAATTTCGAACAAAAAAGCTTTTATAGCTTTTTCCTGTAGCCATAACCGTTTTTGAGATATATTGATCTAAACATTTATTACTAAGAGCATCCTCTTTCTCACGGCATGTTAATATTATCCGATTTTGATTACGACTTGGCATGTTTGTGAGTTTGTTTTTCTATGTTTATGAGGCGCATAATAACAAAACATGTCCACAAACTTATCTAGCAGACTCCAGGGTAGGTGAAAAGTTACCACCAACCCCCGCCCCCTTTGCCATAAAACTTGTAGGGACATCTGCTTCCTACTCCCTTTTCCGAAAAAAACTGTATTGCGGCATCATTTATGGGATATCCCACGAAAGAGCAGGACAAAACCACAAAATTGTAGGTGAAAATAAGTTTTGTAACATATCATGGGCCTAGTAGCATGAAAAAGTAAGATAATATCATGGCCTAATTCTGTAAACGCTCATTCTTGACATTATAGGATTATCCCCGAATAATCAGTTTTTTTACCAATCCTGTGATGAGTGCATAGCGCCAAAAGGACATGACATGCCTCGGAACCAATTTGCACCTGAAATTACGTGACCTTGCCCTGATCGTTCATGGGATAAGACGGAATGGAAAAAAAACTAAAAAACCGGGTCTTTCCGGGTGGTTCGTTTGTGGAGGTGGGTAGGGTGTGGGAAGGGTATGGATCTAGGGCTGGTCATGCGATGTCAAGAATAGGCAATGAAAAGGATAAAAAGTGATCCTATCTTGTTTAACAGTGGGCAAAGAACAGGCAACGAGCTCATTTCTGAAGATTTGGGATGGATGCTCAGGGATACCATTTTATGGCAAAGGGGGAGGGGGGATCTTTTCGGAGCACACTTTTCCACCTACCCTGGAGTCTGGTAGATAAGTTTATTTATATGTTTTTTCTATGCGCCTCTTAAACATAGAAAAACAAACTCACAAACATGCCAAGTCGTAATCAAAATCGGATAATATTAACATGCCGTGAGAAAGAGGATGCTCTTAGTAATAAATGTTTAGATCAATATATCTCAAAAACGGTTATGGTTACAGGAAAAAGCTGTAAAAGCTTTTTTGTTCGAAATTTTTTAAGCTACAAATTCGTCATACATTATTTTTCTAAAGACGTAACCGTTACTGAGATATTTAGGAAAGGTCACTTTTGGTGACCTTTGACCCCGTATAAAAAGCGACGCAGCACTCGGATCGATGGGGACTTTTGACATTTTGTTCAACACGCCAGTACTAAGGTTCACACCAAAATTCAGCTTTGCCCTAATTTTTCCGAAGTTTCGCTTTTTTTATGTCGGATTTCACTGGGCTATACTTCACTTGTACGCATCAGCCCTGAACACGCATTTATTATTTGGAGCCCTCCTTTTGAAAACCACAGTAAAACACTCGAATCCATAGCAAATCAATTTTAACTTTTCGTCCTGAGATAATTACACATTCCTTGCGAATTTATTAACCTTTGAATTTGTATTCAAACCTTGTTTTTGAATTATTTTTGTTGTTGTTGATATTTATATGTATTTTTATGTCCTTTTTGATGAACAAATAAAATAAAATAATCAATTGACATAAAGAACACTCTTACATGGTTGTACTGACTGCGACTTTGAACAACCTAGAATATATCACTGAGCAAAATTATAAAAACTTAATGAAGCAGTAAAATCCAACGTAAGAAAAATAGTGAAAATGACGGCAAAATGGGTTATATTTCCAAAATATCTACATCAAATAACTGTAACGAGTTAATATTAATAGCTTTCATTGAATTTCAAAAGTGACTTGAAAGTTAGTTTTTTCATTGCACGAAATTTGCCGGTTCTATAAAGGACGAAAAATTTCTTTGCTGTGTGGAATTTCCCTACTCTCGGCCAAATGCTATTTTGCCAGATTCGAGGATTAGTTTTCGAATCCAACCAGAATACCTAATTAAGTTCGAAAATGTCTCTTTTCTCAAATTCATTTTAAGCATGATGGTCAGTAATCTGTGCGTAGACATTTGGTTCCAATTTGCCGCGCCATTAATGTTGTTCTACATCTCTTTCACCGCTAACAAAACTTCCTGGCATTAAAATTATTTCAAACGTGGTTAATTGACGTCACGTTTCAGTTATTGTTTCTTCAGTGTGCGGCAAATGGAGTTCCGCGATGCGTTCCAGGGGTGAAAAATTCTAATCTGCCGAGCACAATTTTCTCTTGTTGGAAGTAGATTAGGACGGTTTCATGGGAAGAAATGTCTGCAAATATGTACTTTACGCACGTGAGCCCCTGCTGCATCCTCTGACTCAGCTGCTGGCGATACAGACAATAACTCACCAGGAGCTGCTGTAGTCTTCATTCAAGCTCCATGGATATTTGGCGGTTGAAGCGGCACAGCGTTCAACATGATTGTCATGAAACCCGTCTGCATTACTGCTCTGACACTGTTCACCCTCTGATTCCCGAGTCCTTATAACAGTTTGTACTATTTAAGGCCGATAGACGGTAGCAGAGCTGCTAGATGCCTTGCCGCACTTACGTGGGAAACGTAGCTACTCTGATCCTGATGCTTCGATGAGCTGATATTACTCTGGGCAACATGTGAGCTTAATGGAAAACATCTCGTATGAAATTCCGAGCATGATATCGAAATTAATTACAAGTTTCATATGTAATCAACAGGCCCGGAGGAGTATGTAAAGCCATTCAAAACAGGATTAGCACATGTTACCATTCGGAATCATTCGATGCAGTGGTGCAATCGTCATTGAAACTTTACATCTGTACGTGGTCGATTTCGGACATTTTCAGCATTTTCTCGCTGAATAGAAGACCAGATGTTCGATGGGCATCTGGTCTTCTTTACTGGCGGCTAATTGTGCATTGGCAGTGATTAGCTGTGCTCGAATGAAAATCAATAGATTTCTATGGAATTTTGATTTTCAAATACATATATCAGTTGCGTCGATTGTATTCATCGTAAAGCTGATTTAGTGGCAACACTTTCGAATTTTGAAAAAGTTTAAATTTGAATAAGGTTTTGTGCTGATTGTGATAAAATGGTTCGTTATAATCAGGAGTTCCGGAAAGATACATATTTCACTGGAGTATTTGAAGCATGCTCATTAACGATGAGTGTAGAACTTTTGTAATATAAGGTCATAATCCGCGGCTGCGTTTTTAATTCCACTGCCTTATTGCTTACATGAGGCATAAGCCATATTTCTTATCCACACACATAATAGTGCTAATTACAACCAAATACCGTTAGATACAATGTGGAACTACACTTTTGAAAATAGTGCTGTACAAATGCGAATAAACATTTCAAGGAGTTACTGGCTCGACAACGCTCGTTTTATGATATTTCTAGCGCGGGTGAAAGGTGCTCCAATGGCAATCAAACATGAATTGTTTCTAGAGGAGTTATCGTTGTTCGTAAGATTCTTTCAAGTCTCCTTCGACATCACAATTGATCCTGACTATATTTGATAGACATTTGAAAGTAAATATGCTGGCTTTTAAGAGTGCCTGAGCTTTTCATCTTCAGAGTAAATGAATACTCAAAGATTATTTGCAGACAAGTACCTACCTACTCATCGAATGAAAGTCAGTCTAGGGTGGTGCATTTATGGAAGTTTGAAGACAAAAAAATGATTTGCGTGATTCTCTTTTACTTTGAATTTAGTGGAAAATTTATTCAAACCGCTTATATGAGTAATGAAACAATAAAGTTAATCATATACAAAGCTTTACGAAAATGCAAGACAATAAGTGTAAAGGCTCCGCCAAATTATACGCTGTAAAGTAAACGTAAAAATCAAAGAACAAATTTAACAGGCAAACATTTTCGTTTGCTTTATTTTGTTTTTACTAAAAATCACTTCGGACAAAAATTTATATGTCTATGTATATAGGGTGATTTTGACAAATCATGCGTGACTCCTGTCAAACTGTAATGTAATTTTTATTCATTATTGTTTGGCAAATCATCATAGAAAGACTTACACCGCAACAACGTATCCAAATTTTTCCAATCCAAAATCCTCTGTTTTATCGCGAAATTTTGTTAAGTGATGAGGCGCATTTTTGTCTCAATGGATACGTCAATAAGCAGAATTGCCGTATTTGGGCTTCAACAGCTACCCCTACAGCAAAGGAAATGCACAGTTTGGTGTGGTTTATGGGCCGGTGGAATCAACGGTCCAAAATGAGTCCGGTCAGAACGTAACCGTCAATGACGACCGCTGTCGCACCATGTTAACGGATTTTTTGGTATCTGAAATTGAAGTCCATGGTATCGATGAACTTTGGTTTCAACAAGACGGCGCTCCTTCGCATACAGCGAGAGAAACAATCAACTTATTGAGAAATCATTTTAGTGAGAACCTGATTTCACGTTTTAGACCAGTATATTGGCCGCCTAGATCATGTGATATCACACCTTTAGATTATTTTCTTTGGGGTTACACGAAATTTCTGGTCTTCAGGGATAAATCAGCTTCAATCGATGCTTTGAAAGCCAACATTACTCGTGTCATTCGCGAAATACCGGTCGCTATGCTGGACCATTTACGGCATAGTCACGGTCAACATTTAAATTAGATAATCTTTAAATTGTTCTTTCTACTTATAATAAAATTTTTTATACTTTAATTTATTAAAAACCAAACCTCATAATTAGTCACCCTGTGTATATATATATATATATATATATATATATATATATATATATATATATATATATATATATATATATATATATATATATATATATATATATATATATATATATATATATATATATATATAATATATATATATATATATATATATATATATATATACTGTATATATATATATATATATATATATATATATATATATAATATATATATATATATATATATATATATATATATATATATATATATATATATATATATATCTTAAAAAATATTTCAGGAAACCCAGCACCCGATTGAACTGATCTTTTCAGGATACATTGGTGTTATGCGGAATAGTGCCAGGTCTCACAAAAAGCTAATCATCTTTAACCTTTTGGCGCCGGCGACCATTTTAGTGATATTTGAAATATACCTATTATTCTGTCAACAAATAACTTTTGCAAAAACAAAGTTTCTGGAATGAATTTCCTAACTACGAAAACATTCAACATAACTTTGAAAAATCCAAAGCCACCTCACGGCACAAAAAGGCTACTAAACCTGAGCTTTTTTTTTATAGAGATATGATCATCTCCATTTAAAATCAACACGCACAGAATCTATACAAAACGATTTATTTTCGAAAGAAAATATAATAAAATAGATATGCTCTAAGCTCAGGATTCGCGATGTTTTACTCGTCATTGTATCACTCAGAAGAGAGAGAGAGAGTCCAGAAGTCGCTGTCCAACGTTGGATCTTTTAATTCATGTTACATGTTTCGGTTGTCGTAGAGGTGGTGCTTTACGACTCTAATTGTCGCTACAATACTTCCCCGCTAAGACTTGTCTCATTGACAATCAAATGTCACCTTCGCTTGCGATCTTGTTTTGGCTGGCCTCGAATATGGTATTGCGAATATGGTATAGCGGTCATGCACTGTATTTATCGTTTCATTTGTCTCTTAAACATGTTTATTTCAATGATTTTGTGTCAAAATGGAATGTTATGCAACATACATACATTATTAATAGTCGCGCATAAATCAATGTTTAGGTCGCGTGTGTTTACAACGATTATAGTCCACGAACTATATTTAGGTCAGGTAGCTTGAAATCGTGGACCGACCTAAATTTAAGTCGGTCAGTCAGTGTTTACACCACGTGGACTAAAAAATTTAGGTGGAATTTGGTATTTAGTCCGCGGACTAAACGTTTGGTGTATACGATACCTATGTCCGAGTTATAGGTGGTCGTCGGCTTTCGTAATCCGAAAATGGTGATGGTTTCGGTTCTTCCATGTCCGGGTTTAATATGTAGGCTGGTTTCAATCTACCTATCGTGAGTGAGATTTTTTGCCGTCTAACAAAATTTTAAAAACTTTTGCAGACGTTCTCTCAAGCACACGATATGGCCCAGCATATGGCTGTTGTAAAGATCTCCTCATAGCATCGATACGTACGAAAACATGACTGCATGTCGCCAGATCTTTGTATATAAATATGCTTTTATTCTGATGATGGGCGACTGGAGTTGGACGCAGACGTCGCATATCCTGTTGAAACTTTCTGATGAATGCAGTTGGATCGCTGTTCATGGTTGTGTCATCAATGAAATCACCAGGTATTCTCAATGTAGTTCCATACACCATCTCCGCTGCTGAGCATTTAATGTCCGCTTTATAGCTTGTTCTAAGGCCAAGTCGAACTGCAGGAAGTGCCTGGAGCCAATTTTCGTTTTCGTGGCACATCAAAGCTCCTTTCAAGGCCCGATGCCAGCGTTCTATCATAAATTTCCTATAAAAGTTCAGCATGCCCAGGAATCTTCGCAAATTCTGGACTGTTCGCGGTTTTTGCATTTTAAGATGGTTTCCACTTTATCCGGAAGTGGTTGCATATTTTTTCCAGTTACTAAGTATCCTAAGTACTTTACCTCTGGTTTTCCGAAATTGCATTTTACCACATTTACTTTGATGCCGTGCTCCTTGAGATGACTGAATAGTTCTCGGAGATGTTTTCGATGTTCCTCCTCTGAGCTCGATGCAACAATTATGTCGTCCAAATAACCAAAACAGAAGTACAGTCCAGAAAAAACTATGTCGATATACCTTTGGAAGGTTTGCGCTGAATTTCGGAGTCCGAAAGGCATCGTGATAAATTCGAAAAGTCCGAAGGGAGTTCTTACGGCTGTCTTCTCGATATCTTCTTCGGCAATCGGAACCTGATGGTAGGTTCGAATTAAGTCTATTGTAGAAAAGACTGTTTTGCCATAAAGGTTGTAGTTGAAGTTCTCCAGGTTTGCTACCGGATAGCGATCAGGAGCTGTCACACCATTCAGGCACTTGTAGTCGCCACAAGGTCTCCATTCACCCGATGGCATCGCTTGAAGGACAGCATATTCCTCTTTCAACCATATTCTCAAACTCGGTTTTCGCTGTCTGGTATTTTTCTTTTGATAGGCGGCGTGCCCGTTTGGCTATCGGTGGGCCTTTTGTCAGTATATGATGTTGAATCATTTTTTTGTGAAGATGTAGACACAGCGGTGTTCGTGATTTTTGGAAATTCTGTCAGCACGTTGTGATATGGAGCCTGTTTGTTCACCATCGTTATAGCTCCTGTAGTTTCATTCGTCCGAGCTGCGGTCGTTTGCAACTTTGTTTGATTGTCCACCAGCCTTTTTCGCTTGACGTCTACTAGCAAATTGTAATGCTCTAGAAAATCTGCACCCAATATCGGAAAATCTACTGAAGCGATACAGAAGGGCCACTTAAATACACGTCGGAGTCCGAAGTCAAGTGACAGGATCTGTTCTCCGAATGTGTCTTTTGTTGTTCCATTAGCAGCAGACATTTTCTTTGCCTGCTTTTGTCTTTTTTCATGGCAAGGGACTACCGATACCTCTGCTTTTGTATCGACGTGAAATACTAGCCCATTTTGCCGGTCGGTTACTGATAAGCGGCTCTTATGAGAGTGGACGTCACTGATGGCCGCATTTGACGGTGACGGTTTTAATTTTCAGTCTGTTGATATTTACATGGCTGCCAACATTTGTAGGCTTCGTCGCCGAACACGCGATGATAGTAATAATATGGTGAGTTTCCTTCATCCTTTGTTTGCTCGTTTCGGCAGCTCTCAGATTGTCGAGGCTTCGAGAATCTTCGCTGACGGGAACGTGAGCGGTTTCTGGTCCGGCCTTCTCGTTTATTCGCCATTTCTAACCTTTCGACCCGATTTAAGATTTCGAGTAACATTGGATCAGATTGCGGAGCTGGTGCTTCGCTGTTGCTGCTTCTGTTGGCACAGCGTTAAACTCCTCTACAATTTTATCGGCCATCTCAAGAACCGGTGCCATGTCCTTTTCTGTCGAGACGGACAAGATGGCTCGTACGTGTACTGGCAGTCGCCGCAATGCCTCTTCTGGCGGTTGAGCTCCTGCCATGGCCTGCATCTGTCGGTACAGATGCAATGGCTTTTGGTCTCGCAGTTCTAATTCTCTCAACACTTGCGTTAATTGTTGCTGTGGCGAAACGGAAAATCGCGCTAAAAGCTGCCTTTTTAGTTCATCGTATTTTCCTATTATTGGCGGTCGTTTAACAATGTCTGCCACTTGTTTCAATATTGTTATGTCGAGCGTCGCGACTACGGCATTGAATTTCGCTTTATCCGTCAATATTTTTGAGTGCACAAAAGTTGATTCTACCTGGACGAACCATAGTTCGGCTTCCGTGTCCCAAAATGGAAGCAGCTTTACTTCACGCACGGCGTCAAGACGAGGGGGTTCACTTCCCGGCCACAATTTACGTGCCACATGTAAGGATGTCTTTGGCGTTTCGTCACTAATCGTTTTTTCCGCGAGCGTATCTTTGTCACCACCGGTCGCCATTTTTCTGCGAGAGCGTCTTTTTTACTGCACTAACGCAATACCACAAAATTGTCTTTTAGTCAGATATCACCTCGGGATCACCATTTATAGAGATATGATCATCTCTATTTAAAATCCACACGCACAGAATCTATACAAAACGATTTATTTTCGAAAGGAAATACAATGAAATATATGTGTTCTAAGCTCAGGATACGCGATGTTTTACTCGTCGTTGTATAGGCCAAGATTCAATCAATGCGAATGCGAATGCGAACGGTTTGAGCATAAGGAAAACATATGCAAGACGCAGCGAATAGAACCATTCACGACGAATGCGAATTCGCACGAACTTGCGACTGCGACTAGTTTGAGCAAAGAGCAAAATAGTCGCACGAATTGTCAGAATGGCCAATTGCACGAAAAGAAAATGTACATCTGTGACATCATGTATGTCATATAATAGTAAGTTGGGTCTTGGGTAAAAAAAATTTATGGTGGCGGTTGATTTGAAAGAAAATAGGGATTATTGGTTTTCATGTGAAAATAAGTAGATTTCACGATTGGATATTGTTCGCAATAGGTTTTGTAGCGCAGTAACTTAGTTAAGAAATGCCATTTAATTTCGCAGAAAGATTTGAATAAAAAACTGTTTCAACTGGCAGGAGATGGTTTCATTTTGTTCATCAAAAGTAGTGGGTGGGAAAAATTGTTGATGACTATGTTTGTGTTAGGTAGTTGTCAAAATATATTTATTAAAATATGTCTATAATCTCAAATTTGTGGTTTTGAAATTTTCGTGACACATTCATTAAGGAAGAGAAAAAAATTAGTTTGTTGTCTGATAGTTCATACCCACGTCAATCAACATGGAAACATTACAGTACATATAGTTTTCGCAGTCTGCTTTACAGATCAGGGAGTTTGAATAATTTTACGTTATGTAATAACTTTAATATTTTGTGACTTTGTTTACCGAATACTATTCAATTACTTTTTGATTTACTAATAAGTAATTTGGAGCAGTGGCGTGGCGTGATAGTTTACCTAAGGGAAGCAATTAGTTCATTTCGATGACTGACTTTGGCTATGTTTTCTTCAAATTTGTTACGTATACGCCTCTTGTTAGCTACTTTTAACATTGCAAATACAAAAGCTTCCATGAATAACGAGCATGGACGTGAGAGTACTTATACTGTATTGTTATCAGTACTAATTCGCATGCCACCAATATATAATTATTTTTTCATTAAATATATATTTGCAAAAATTAAATATTGGCAAACATATAAATTAGCTATGTTGCAACAGCAAGCTATGTAAATAAAGCATTTGCAAATATAGCTACGGCAACAATAACAACCACAGTGATTATGCAAATTAAATGTTTATACGCATAAAGAAAATTTCAATATTCTAGTACTTATAAAAAATAACAGTAAAGTAACAACATTCCCATAACGAATAACATATATATTTATATTTAAAAAAAAATCTAGTAAATTTAAAATAAATGAAGTGACAGCTGAAAAAAAATCTATTATAAATCAAATTTGAAAAGAAAATTCATGCATACTTCTATTTTAAATTTAATGCAATTTGCCTTTGTTTTTTTTTGCAAACTCATCTATGACGTCTTGAAAACTTTACTCGCTCAAACATTATTTTAAGAAAACCTATTCTATGGAAAGTAAAGTCACTTAGTCACTGTTCATCTGTCCTATTCCTGAGATAAGTTTTAATCCTTTTTAAGGAAGAAAAAATGCGCTCTGCGGGCGCTCTTGTAACATTCTCTTTTGCATTCATTACTTGCAATGTTAGAACTAAAAAAACTGATTTATAAAATTGTTTTAAACTATTTTCTGATTTATTGTTGATAGAATATTCAAAAATATTTTCTCTGTGAATTTGCATTAGAGTAAAAAACAATGAGTTCCTTTTTATCCGCAAAAGATCGAGATCCAAAAGGAAATTTAAAAAGGTCACTAATTATGCAATTATAATCCATGCTATTTACGGAACAAATAAATACATTAACCTTTTGATTGCACTCTCACTATTTTAAGTATAAAATTAAAAAATCATGCGATTCCAGAAAGTAATTCTACGCACTCAATTCTAAACAATTCAAATCAATTTAATTACAACAATACTCTAAACTATTGGTGAAATAATTACCTTCACCAATTAAAAATACCTTCACCAAATTTATATGTAAAATATAGCACAAATTTCACTACCGAACTACATTCAAGCAGTCTCTGGCAACCCTTAAAACATCTCGTAGTTCAAATTCATTCAGAAATTCACATAGTGTGTAGGTACTACAGCAAACATTCTCATTCAAAAAAAAAATACGCACAAGCAAATTATATGGGGAACGTCACAATAAGTTCCACACCAACCATATGTACGCGGCTTCTCTCTCAGTTTCTCGCTTGAGACGAGAATTTCCCCTAAGAAGCAATTTCTGCATTGCTTCCAAACAGCCAGTACAAGCATATTTTTTTGAATGACGTCACAATGCAGCCTACATGAAGTGAAATTAATGCTCGTAGAAGCAATTTTTTAGTTGCTTCCACCCGTCTTGTTCTCTCAATATTTTCATTCGGTGGTGTTACCACCTTAGCCGTGCAAGATGTTCACTATGAGTTTTTGGGAAAATTTATTTAGAAAATTCCTGTCCATGATTTTTCTCGTGATTTTTAAATAAATTAATTTAAAATATATATCAGTAAAATGTAAGGGAAGCAATGCTTCCCTTGCTTCCATGAACGCCACGCCACTGATTTGGAGAGCTTCCCTCAGAGTTCGGTAGTGTTGCATCTGCTAATAGCAACAATACGCCAGTCAACATTTTGGTCATGTATTTTTCTTGGATGTAATGTATTTTTAATTCGCAACAAACAGAGTATTTTCAGGTTTGAAACAAAGTAAGTTCAATAAATTGCACAATATTCGGAAATGGCACCGTATCCTACAACCACTAACGAATTCAAATACCTCACTCACTCTACATATTTTCCAGTTGGCAGCTTTGACGCGAATGCGAATCGCACCGATTGGTTCTTCAAATGCGATTCGTTTGCGTGCTCCTGTCAAAAAATGCGATTCGCATTTCGCATTCGCGTTGATTGAATCTTGGCCTTATCACACAGAAGAGAGAAAGAGTGAGAGTCCCGAGGTCGCTGTTCAACGTTGGATCTTTTAATTCATGTTGCATGTTTCGGTTGTCGTAGAGGTGGCGCTTTACGACTCTAATTGTCGCTACACCTTTTTCTATCAGCATAATCTATAATTCAGCACGTGAACTACCTTTCCAGAACAGAATTTCTGTACTAGTGTGCTCACCGGGACAGGAGTGTTGTTGTTTCCAATGCGTCTGTTCTGTTCTGTGCTGGATAGAGGAGCCAAAAACATGCCTAATGTCACCAAGAAAGTACGTAACGTATCTTATTATGCATTGGCAGGAAAAATTGAAACCTGGCACTTGTCAATATTAAAGCTGAGCTTCATTGCATTGCACTAATTGAATAAAGTGAGTCAAAATTAGATTGGGGAGAAAATGAATCCAATTTTGAAGTAATCTAGATAAAGCAGGCGAGCTATACTTGACAGAGATTCAGATAGGTCATATATGAATGTAATAAAAGGTATTGGGCAAAGATGGCTACCTCCTGATATACCAGAGGCAACAAAGATATCAACAAATGCTCTTGAAATGTTCGCAAAAGTGCGTGAAGTTTTACAAACTTGATTTGATTTTGAAAGGTAGAACTGAGCCAGCTTGGTAAATATCCGGCAAGTCCTAATTTTTGCAGTTTTGGAATCAAGGTAGAATGGTCAACTCTGCCAAAAGCTTTGCTGAAGTCACTAAGGGCTGTCCCAGTAAAATTTGACACTTTTATCTTTGTGAATATTTCCTGCCCCAGATCTTAAGCCCGTATGTTAACCTTCTATAAGAAAAACAGAAAACTTTATTAGTTTTCACTCATTCAGAAGCTCTTTAACTGGCAACATGGAGTTGGAACAAGAAAAAGTTTGACAGGAAATTATTTTCAAGTTCGTGTAAAATTCCGAAATCAAATTTTCAAAGATTGCAAATGACTTTAAAACGTTGCTTTCAAAGGTCAAACGAGTACTAGCGAACTATAACAAAGAGCTAGTTGTTACAAAAATAGGATTAGCTGGAAAATCTAAAAATATAGATAAGGACTTTGCGAAGAAAATTGTCAGGAAGTTCGAGACCAAGACCAACATTTCCGTTCGAGATATGGGAGTAGTTGCTTGTATATCGAAGTCAGCCATCGGTTCAGCCAAGAAACGTTACTGAGAGCATATAAGAAGCAGAAAGATCCTGATCCATTCGAGAAAAAGGAAAGAGTAGCAAAAACGAAGGCTTGAACATTATACGACCAATATGTGACGAAACTCGGCTGTTTCATTTTAGATGCCGAGACTTATGGCAAAGCGTTCTTTGGGCAGAATCCTGGCCATTAATTTTACACTGCTAAAAGAGAGGGTGCAGTTAAAGCAGTATTCAAGTCGAATTTCTTAAACAGTACATGGTGTGGCAGTAAATATTTCCATGTGATATTTTTATGACAGAACGCAAAATCGATGACCACGTAAACATCGAGGAATGTTTACAGAAACGAGTGTTGCTTTTCATTGATAGGCATGTAGGGTCCATGTGGTTTTTGTCAAACATAGCATTAAGTCATTATGCTAAAAAAAACTCTGGAGTGCTATGAATGTAAACACGTCACTTATGTCCCCAATGAAGCTAACCCACAAAATTGTCCTTAACTTACAGAGCTGAGACTGCGATCCATCTGTTCTAGCCGTCATTTGACAATTTAAAATGTCATAAGATGGAGTCGAGTATGCTTTGGTTTTTTGTGGTTATTTTTTTGTGCATAAGTCATTCATTTTTTCATTATTAGTTATTTTTGATGCTCGGTGATTATAAATGGAGCTCGGTCCCATCGTGTGTTGCCTGTTGTGTCGAGTTTCTATGTGTGTGCCGTTAGTTAGATCATATTTTTTGTTGATGGCTGTGGGTTTGTTTATTTCAGTGGCTGTTTCTTGAATGTTCAGTTCAATTGTGTGGGAAGTTGAAGACTTAACTCACATATGTATAGTATGCGTACTCTACTTACCGTTTACTAATGCATACTAACTAAATACTTTCTAACTAAACAGATTGATTAAATACTAAATACCTAAACTATACTAATCTGGACGGCGAGTTTGTCTATCTTATTCTTATGTACGTAATTTTTTTTTAATTGAAGCATAATTTGCTACACCGTGACATGACTTAAGTCGCTAAATATGTCAGCACACAATTCTCATATTTATCAAGTGCGATCAAGCGTTTATTTGAGGCTGTGGTTTCATTTGTTCTAGGCTATGATCTTATTATTGGGCTGTATAAGACTATCAGTCGGATGATTTTTAAGTTTTTCATGACATAAAAACCAAGATTTCCTTGCGCAACGTCTATGTTGCAGTGGGATTTGCCCCCAGCGTTGTTTTCAAACGAATTGCTTGTCCTTGCGGATCATTGTTTGAAGCTGAAAGAGCATTGTAATCAAAGTCAAAGCTTCACATTTAACGTTAATGCCTAGTACTATACTCTTCGCGAAACAAATTCAACGGTCAAATCCCATGCAAAAAAGAGCATTACTGACGAATTGAAAAGCTCTTTTTGTATGGGATTCGACCGTTGAATTCGTTTCGCGAAGAGTATAGTACTAGGCATAAGTTACTACTTGGTCTGGTTTCTAAGTACGGAGCAACTTCCTGAAAGGAAAACAGAAGACTGCTTAGCTGCAGTATTTCGAGCAACACCTTACCGTTTCCATTTGCTGCGAAATCTCCCCATTGAGAGTGTCACAAGTTCAAGTAACTACTGATAAATGATATATTGTTAAGACTTCACGGCACCAAATTCAAGTAACGATGCAATATTAAAAGCTAATGACACCGAAATCATGCAACGAACTTAACTTTGTCGAGCTACATCGAGGGTTTAGAGATGCAACAAGGTTTTTCCTATGCTGTGTAATTTTGACAACAGGTGCATCATTTGCAGAGCACTAAGATATGCGACTAATAGCCTCTATATCCAGATTAATATCCTATAGAACAAAGCCATTTGCCAGAGCCAGGCAATAGCGCAGAGCCAAAATTTCAATAGTTAAAAACTGCGGAAGCTTACGCAATAACATTTTTACAGTTTTTTATCTGCCATTGTAAGGTATGATTTCAATACATCAAGGTATGATTGCAATACATCAAAAAGTTGCTGTGTGGATTCTTTTTGTTCCATTGAGATGACCCAAGTGCTATGGCCACATTAACCAACTCATTTGAGAAAGGTAGTCAGTAGGTAAATAGTGGTCGGCAGATCCTCAGCATTAACTCCTATTACCAATATCTGGCTCACAAAGTCATTTCTCAATCAAAGATTGGCGAAGTCTGAAGATGGCTTCGGAAAAGTTGGAGCTCACTGAGTACCAGAGTCAGGATTTGCAGCACGTTGTATTGTATGTTTCAGATGCTTTAGTTCAAGGTGCTGATGATGTCATTCATCAACCTGGTTGCGGCAAATATTCTTCGTCTCAATTCTGGCCAACATTTCTTTATATGCTGGACAACCACGCTAAATGGTCGTGTAACTATTTCGACCACAATTGACGCATACAGACTTTGTGCTACTAATTTTTCACAGTTGGTTCATGAGGGCCTGTTTCATGAGAGTACCCCCACATGTCCATAAGTTTGGTAGTTAAAACAATGCAGCCTTCTTTAATTTGAATTTTTTCCCAAGTCAATCTCTGCTAGATAATCGACTGAGCTTCAAAAGCAGGAAGTGTTGAATTGCACCATGAAGAACTTTGTCTGGGCTTTGACGCCTTCGTTTGCAATGGCCTACTTAGTTTCTAGTCCTAATTAGTGAGAAACTGCATTGTTGCTATGAATTTCTGGTCAGGGTACTGCGCAACTAGCTAAGAATGAATATTCGCAGATTTAACGCCGCTGTACCTGGGCTTTTCTGTTGCTGCAATAAAGGCCGTTGCGTTTCTACTTATGCTCTTAATGAGCTCGAAGACTTACTTGTGGTATTTTAAGAAGGCACAGATGATCAGTTACCTGTCAGTTGAATTAGATTTAATATGAACTCTTATTCCTTAGGCGTGTAGCTCTGTCAAGAGAATTTTTATGCCCATCTGATAAGCCGTAAAAGGTTCTCTGATTCTTGTTTTCTACAATGAAATTTTCATCTATTGCTTTGTTCGCGAACTGCTTTTTTTTCTCCGTTGGGCTGCCAGATAAAGTACTTGACTATCTAATTGATGTTGTAGCTGAGCCTGCTTATTCAAATGAGCTAAACGTTGGTTTAACCTTCGTTTTAAGATTCGCTGCATGCCTTCAGCATTCTCTTTGAAAATTTTTACCCAAAAAGCACATCATCATCTAACGCAGCTTATTCAAGAAAACTATGTTAAGTAAATATGATTTGCTGATGTACAAGCTGCGTTTGCTTTTCAATGATGAAATATTTTTAATTATATATGAAAGCATCCAAATACTCATATAATCATTGAACTTGAATGTTTCGGATAATATGTCGCATATTATTTAGTTTAAGATGGATAAGAGCTTATTCCTAGATGGAAGTGAAAATATTTTCATAATAGTCTGTTTTAATTCGTAATATACAAAATAAAGTTGGATAACCCTTATTATTGGGAACTTCAGTAAGATCTTACTGTTTTTTATTTCAAGAAAATATTTTTTAATTTATAAAACTAGTTAAAATTATGCCATTGAAAATATTGTTCATGGCAATCTATTACATTCTCCGATTTGTTTGCATATGCCATGCATGCATATACCATGTTGAATGCACGGTCCATCTCATGTTAGCCCAGTGAAATCCGACATAAAAAAGGCGAAACTTCGGAAAAATTAGGGGAAAGCTGAGTTTTGGTGTGAAGCTTGGTACTGGCATGTTGAACAAAATGTCAAAAGTCCATATCGATCCGAGTGCTGCGTCGCTTTTTATACGGGGTCAAAGGTCACCAAAAGTGACCTTTCCTAAATATCTCAGTAACGGTTACGTCTTCAGAAAAACAATGTATGACGAATTTGTAGCTTAGCAAATTTCCAACAAAAAAGATTATATAGCTTTTTCCTGTAACCATAACCGTTTTTGAGATATATTGATCTAAACATTTGTTACTAACAGCACCCTCATTCTCATCGGCATGTTGATATTATCCGATTTTGATTACGACTTCGCATGTTTGTGAGTTTGTTTGTCGATGTTTAAGAGGCGCATAAAAAAAACATGTACACAAACTTATCTACCAGACTCCAGGGTAGGTGGAAAAGTGTACTCCGAAAAGTTACCACCACCCCCCACCCCCCTTTGCCATAAAACTTGTAGGGACATCTGTTCGCTACTCTCTTCTCCGAAAAAAACTATATTGCGGCATCATTTATGGGATATTCTACGAAAGAGCAGGACAAAACAACCAAATTGCAGGTGGAAATAGGTTTTGCAGCATATCATGGGCCTAGGAGCATGAAAAAGCAAGATAATATCATTGCATAATTCTGTAAACGCTCATTCCTGACATTATAGGGGCTCAATCCGATGCAGATTATCCCCGAATAATCAGTTTTTTTACCAATCCTGTGATGGCTGCATAACGCCAAAGGGATATGACACGTCTCGAAACCAATTTGCACCTGAAGTTACGTGACCTTGCCCTGATCGTTCATGGGATAAGACGGTATGGAAAAAAAACTAAAAAAACCGGGTATTTCGGGGTGGTTCGTTTGCGGGGGTGGGTAGGGTGTGGGAAAGGTGTGGATGTAGGGCTGGTCGTGCGATGTCAAGAATAGGCAATTAATAGGATAAAAAGTGATCCTACCTTGTTGAACAGTGGGCAAAGAGTAGGCAACGAGCTCATTTCTGAAGATTTGGGATGGATGCTCAGGGATACCGTTTTATGGCAAAGGGGGAGGGGGGGAACTTTTCGGAGCACACTTTTCCACCTACCCTGGAGTCTGGTAGATAAGTTTGTGTACATGTTTTTTTTATGCGCCTCTTAAATATAGAAAAACAAACTCACAAACATGCCAAGTCGTAATCAAAATCGGATAATATCAACATGCCGATGAGAATGAGGGTGCTGCTAGTAACAAATGTTTAGATCAATATATCTCAAAAACGGTTATGGTTACAGGAAAAAGCTATATAATCTTTTTTGTTGGAAATTTGCTAAGCTACAAATTCGTCATACATTGTTTTTCTAAAGACTTAACCGTTACTGAGATATTTAGGAAAGATCACTTTTGCTGACCTTTGACCCCGTATAAAAAGCGACGCAGCACTCGGATCGATGGGAACTTTTGACATTTTGTTCAACACGCCAGTACCAAGGTTCACACCAAAATTCAGCTTTCCCCTAATTTTTCCGAAGCACCATGTTAGATTTCCCCGGACTATGTGATTATCAATGAATCGACCCTCTTTTTAGCATCATCAATGGATGTGCTGCTGAGCCGAACGATGGAGTATCGATCAGAAGAAGTGATAGTCAGAAAAAATAAGAACCGGTTAATACAGTTGGTGAAGAAGAACTTCCCATTTAATCGTTTTCAAGTAGGTTTTGACTGTTTTTAACAAGTGGCCGGGCGTGGGAATCCTGCGAAATAATCCTGTCGTGCTCTGCTCATATTGCGGCGAATTTCCTCCAATGCTCGTTTGTTATGATCTCTTATGATGGTTTTGTTACATTTTAAGAGTTCATAATAAACTATGGCCAGCTGATCCCACCAAATACAGAGGATTAGTTTAAAACAACGGATATTCGGTTTTGCTGTCAACCATGTTGCATGATAGTACTAGCCCAACGATTTTCTAGGCATCGGGCTTCATCACTAGTCACTGAACGATGTAAAAAAAAAGCCTAGCACATCAGAACCGCTGGAAAACTGAATTTCGTAGAAATTGTCTTTGAGTAACAAAAAAATGTGGAAAGACGTTATACACTTTTTTGTAGTATCATATCAACCATTACTTATCCAAAGCAACAAAATCCAACTATAACATAGATGATGAAAACTTTCAGTGCTGGCAACACTTTTGCAACGAAGCAGCAATAAGTTTACCATACCAAGCTCATTCTTAAATCAACTTATTCTTTGAATTCCGTTCTCATCGCAGGATTTCATGGAAAGTTTCAGCGGCTGAACGTTTTTTGAGGGTGCCATCCAAAAAAATTTCAAAACTCGGAAAGTTTCGAAATGGGTTCCTTATTTTTATTGCAAATGCTTCACATTTGAGTATGTAATTTGAAGCATCTGTTGGTGCAATATTTACGAAAATGTCTAGTGCTGGTCACCTTATGTTAGCAGCAAAGCAAAATATATACCAAATCTGCTTCAAGTTCAGTTAAACCCACCCTGTGAATGTCATTTCGATTGAATCACTGCGCTTGAAGTTATACGGGTGCAAAGAATTTTCGGGCAACCACCCTACACACTTTTCAAATTTTCAAAACGTTAATATTTGTTGTTAATTTTCATTGCAGGATCATTCCAATTTGCAAAAAAGAAATTCCTAAAAATTACAAAAATTATCATAGCTGGCAACCATTTCATGATTTTTTATGAAATTAATACGACACTTGGCTTACATTAAGGTCCATTTACTGCAGGAACTTCGTTTTGATTTCTACACTGGACCGTTGTCCAGTTACAGGGGAAAAAGCTTTATTGCCCAAGTTGTTAGGGGAAAAAGCTTTATTTTGCTGAGCAAATTTGCAAGATGTAGGAGACAAAAACTACCATAGCTGGCAACCATATTCTAATTTTTCACCATATTGTTATCAAATATCGTCTAAAATAAGGTCGAAATACTGTTGAATTTTGTTAAAATGTGATGGCTGGTTCGGAAGCTATAGCAGTTAATGCAGTTTTTTTTTTCTCAGTGATTTTTCAAGATGGTGCCACTGCTACAGGGTTGCCCGCATTTCAACATCACTTCTAACAGACCTCCTCCTAGCTAACACCAACATGTTCTGTAAATTTCATGATGATCGAATAATCCGGTCGTCAGTTCTCGTGAAAAGAAATTTGGAGTGCTGAAAATTAAGGTAAATTGGTGATGGGTTACCGTTTTTGTGCAAATCGGAATTTTGGAAATTTCAAATTCACACGGTGGACAAAGGTTAAAATTAATCAATGATTTGAATTTTTCAAACAAAAAATGTCATAGGATCGATGATTAGAAGGACTTTTTTTCAGATGCCTGCCGTAGCTACAGGGTTTTCCACACATTCTTGAAAATCCATGTGTGTTCAGCCTTAATCAACATAAATATGTTTTGCGAATTTCTCGATGATCCGTTTCTTTTAGAAGCTATGACAAATAAAAATTTGAAAAAAAGTGTTTGCCTACTTTTAGGCACTCAGCACCCACACACGGCTCAAAATTTAAAACATAATAAGGTTTTATTCCCAATACTTTTTTCATACAAATATGTACTCTGCATAGAATTATAGGAATACCTGAAAATTCATCAAAATACCCGCTGCGAAAAGGTTAAAGATATTTTAATTTAAGAACCCACCCTATCCACTGTATACAGCTATGTCCTCCGAAAATTTCAGCTTAATCGGATTGGCCATTCCAGAGATTATCTCCCTTTATCATTTTGCTGATATTTATATACAGGGTGTTTCGAAAACGATTGCACTGCTATATGCCATCGTGTAGGCTATGATGTTGCCAGAAAAAAATATTATGGACACTTTGCAAGGTGGAGCTTCGTTTGGTGGACGGGGTAATTTTTTAAGACATGCCTGTTTTTTTATACTGTAACGTCTGTATTATACATTCTAAGCCGTAAACAAATTCCCAACCCTCTCATCAAAAGCTACACGGTTTCAAATTTAAAAAAAAATATTCTTTTTTTTTAAATATATATATATATATATATATATATATATATATATATATATATATATACATATTTATATATATATATTTATATATATATATATATATATACATATTTATATATATATATATATATATATATATATATATTTATATATATATATTTTATATATATATATATATATATATATATATATATATATATATATATATATATATATATATATATATATATATATTATAAATATGAATTTACGGCGAAACGAATTTAAAACTAAATTTTCTTCGACAATCAGTAAAAACAGCTTTGCTTTTCTGCACTTGAAGTACATAACTGGTCACAAGGCAGATATATAAATATATAAAGCCCACAGCTGCTCACCACAAAAATCAGTACATAAGAAGCTCAGAGTTGATTGGATAATGGTTATGCAGAACCAGAACTCGAAAACCACTGAATTATTGGTTATTTGTATCAGCACATGGATTAAAGTTTGCATTGGGATAATAAGAATTGATTATATCTTGCAAAATTTTTAAACGTTCAGTGTCTTCATATAGGCTGCAGTCAAAGGAGAAGTAAATGCCAAAAACAATAAAAGCACAGAGACCTGATCGAATGGACCCAGTAATAACTGGCCATAAATGTTGTAAGAGATTGCTCGAAGCTAATGCGAAATTAAATTTTGAACTACTTTGACAACAGACAATATATTAGTTACAAAAACTTAAAAGTTCTTATGCTAATTTACTGAAAATATGTAAAAAAATTCTACTTTCCTTTTTCCATGCTTAGGACCCAAGTTTCCAATAAATAAATGAAGACTGGCAAGACTATAGAGCAGTTTCAACGGTGCGTCAAAAATAAGCTTCATATAGGTATAACTTGCTCTCAGCGGTTAATGAAATAATTCAAATCGAATTCAAACCGAAAATAGTTTAAAGAGCATAGCCTGCACACCAATATTTCTCTGTAAGCCATGTACCAATTTTAAACTAAAATAAACATTACCGATTTACACATTCAACATTATCCGGATCATTTCGCTTCTGACCCCAATTCAAGCGTTGTGTTCACAACCTACAAACCATTATTCACTGCCTTTAATGCAGACACACCAACAACGAATCTGGTCAATTAACCCGGCCCTAATCCAATTTATTCCTTCGCCTCTCCATCTAATCCCAATTCCGATGGCAATGGAACGGTACCCATATCACAGGACTGATGCCTACATTACCGGAATGAAGCGAAATGTCGCAGCCTGTGTATTAGAACTGCTGACAAGTACAGAACACGTGTATCGTCGGAAAATGTTCGTTTGGTCTCAACAACAACAGAAGCCATTTGGGGTAGATTAATAATGGTAGGAGGGCAGACAGCGGAGGCTACTGAAAAGACGCTTAGCTTGGCCACTATTCAATGAACTGAAGGGACAATTCACTCGAAGTCCATTGTTTTCCTTCGTCTTGTGAACAATCGGTGCCATGCATAGAAGTGTCTGCCCTTTAACTCACGACCACGACCTTTTGGCAGAGCTTGTTTGAGTTGATTTGTTTTGGCGGTTGACTCAGGTGGGTAACTTGGGAAGAGGCACTTAAGATGGTGGGGATTTGTGTGATTGCTGAAGATTATCGCGGTAAGCTGTGCGAATTGGATATGCTTGGAGTTAGAATCAAAATAGTGTTTTGCTTTCGAAAGTAGGTCCTGATAGAGTTATTTGCGAATGCAGTGTGTTTTTGTTTCAAACATAAAGTAATGCTACAAAAAAAAAATGAAAAAGGGGGCGAAAGAGCAATTTCGAAAGTGATTTAGTGAGAGACAAGCACCTAACCACCAAAGCAGTTTCCTGAAAGAGTTGGAAGTTTCGAAGATTTCTTTTTGCTTTAGAGCTCTGATGAAATATTAAACAATAATTCCACTTTTAATCTCGAAGTTTGACTAGCTGAGTGAGTCCAGCTCCAAGTTCTAGCTTTTGTGGATCATAAGTTATATTCAGCCAAAAATATAGCCAACCGCATCATTGAGTGATACTTGTAAACGATTACAACCTCAAAATTGCTTTATATGCTAGTATCGAAATTATCGAACTAAAGCCAAAGCAAGAATGAATTGCATATATTTTACATACTAATTCATACGCATTCTTTTTCTATATGTTTGCACCATTGATGAAATTTTTACAGGAAAATGTACAGAATATAAAATGGTTCAATTTCCATAGCTTTATGGTTTTGCTAATCTCACGTAAAATTGATTATCACAAATGAAATTATTTGTGGACGGAATAAAAGGTATATTAAAAATATCACTAAAATGGCCGCCGGCGCCAAAGAGTTAAAGATAACTAACATTAGGTGCGTTTTTTTACACACCCGAGCAGATCAAATTTTGTTAAGCATATTGAATATAACAACAAAAATCCTGCACTTGTGGCGTTACTGAATCAAAAAATGTTAAGCAGTGGTAGTTTATGGGTTTACATGTAGAGTGTGCTGACAACAGTAAGAGTGTTCTAAACGGTTCGTACCACTGCTATTGATTATTGTGAAATCGGCAGTTTGAATTGAATGAATTTGCATAGCAAACTGCAATTTTCAATTATTTTACATTAAATCTTGTAGTGTGCAGACTGTATTTGAATGTTTCGATGCACATTACATTGTAGCTTGTTTTATACGCAAGTTTCATGTCTGATTTCGATTAAAATCTAGATAAGATTTCATTCAGGTTTTTTCTATGGATTATTCTCATTTAACAACCAATCGAAGCAAAAGCTCAGCGAATGCAACAACATTTTCGAAAAACGCTATTTTTCTGCTCGGGATCGTTTTTTTGCAACCCTACGTTAACCTGCTCTGCTAGGTTGCGAAAAAACGCAACTATTATAACTAACAAATTCTGCATATACAGCAATGTATCCTGAACGTTTCAGCTAAATCGGATGGCGCGTTCCCGAGAAATAGTCACTGAATTTTGCCAATCCACTGTCGGCCGTATGACAAAACGTTATTTCGAGAAAAACGCGATTAAAGCTTTTACAATACTTGCGCGGAGCTGATGCGCGCGCTAAAAGTTATTATATACAGTCACTGAAATACATTTTCATAAAAATATTTAAGAACATTATTTTTAAAGGTCTAAAGAGTCGAAAAATGTAAAAAAAAATCGATGTTTTGAAATTTCTACTTACCTTAAATGACCGCCGGCGCCAAAGTGTTGAAAATAACATAAATGTGAGAATCCTGCGTGGAGAGAGAAAGAAATATGCATTTTAGCTAGAGTAATTCTAATACTAATTTGCTTGAAAAATCAATCAAATATTTCACTAGCATATCCAAACTAACTAAGACTTGCAAAGACTAACTTATGAAGTCCGATATGTCTGTTCAAGCTCTCAACTATGATTTAGGGCATTATTTGAAAGGGTTTAAGTGGCTCTCCATCCAGAACTCTCGATATCCTTGAATCAATAGTTTCATTTTGCAAATGCGGTTGCGCTGGGAGCGAATATCAAAAAGATACAAACTGATTTTCAGCTACTTTCAAATGTGCTTTCACTGCTAGCAAATATCTTCAAGCACCTACGCGCTGGCCATGGAAGAAGAAAATCTCCTCAGACTGATATTTTAGACCCCATCTAGCAAAGCAGTGATTTTCATTAAAGTTTGTCATCACAAGATGGCCATAGTTTTTCAGCTTGAGAGCTGTGGTTTGTGCTTATTTGAAATGGTAACTTCTGTGGAAAATTTCCTTTAAACAACCCGTATATGCTGTTTAAATTATTTCTAAATACAGTGGTTTCGAAGAAGTAGGATCAAGTAATCTATCGACAATCGGAATGCCAGTGACTTTGATTACTTTAAAAGAATACTGTTAGAAAAAACATAAAACAATAGCTCGAAGAAAAATCAAATATTTGACAAACATATTCATTTCGGAAATGAGATCAGCCAGAGAATTCAGTCGAGTAGAAGAATATGCTCTACCAGAAAATCTGTATACAAGCAAGCAATTTGTTCCCACATCCCTTTTTCAAGCAATCGTTTGCAGCCAGTAAGGCTATTTGGAGATTCTCGTTCATTTAAATTAATCTACCACTACTTTAAACAGCTTTCAATTTTTTCCCATATTGATGATGCCTTATTTACGTCTTTTTCCATTCTGAGTAGCTTGTCCTTAACTCTGAAGCATCATTATTTCTTCTTCCTTATTGACCCTTTGATTAGAAGAAAATACAGTTATGAATGGATACGGATCTGCGAACAAACGGAAACTGTAATTAAAAGTGAACTGAACGTTCACAGTTTTATGACCACAGCAAACAACCAACGGGTTCATTTTTTTTTTGTGGGAACCAAATCTGTCCACTGCAATGCATCGCCCAGTATGCAAACTTATCTCGTTCGCATTCGATGATATGCTTCCGTAATATTTGATTGAGGTGTCCTTGCTTCATTTATCGATTCGAAATACTCTTGCTGCTTGAAATATTCAAACGAAACAGAAGTTGATCATGAAAAGCATCATCGCCAAAAGTTTTAATTGCTTCCTGTACCGAGATTTCCTGCATCCTTTGCCTCACATGACCCCTAACTTACGTGTGGAGAGCTGACGAAGGACTTAGTCCGAAAACTCTTCAACTCTCCTTTAAATACACATATCGCACAAATAGGATTGCTTGGAATAGACCGGATGTGGACAGTAGACCGAGCAGGAGATTCTCATCCCTAAGTCACATACGTTGACGCCAACACGTCCAGAAGCACAATTATTCAAATGTATCATACATAGCAGCCCATGCACATCAAATCTCTTTGCAAATATTATGGATTTTACAATTATTGCGCAAGCAGTTGTATCGTTGCTGGAACAAACACAGAAAGGTCTGTTTGGTGGAAGAAGCTTAGACGACCGGTCTCGGGAAAAACCAGAGTACAAAGAGATGGCACTGGGATTTTCAGCTATTAATCCGGCTTAAGCTTTTAATTGCGTCGTTAACGTTGAATTTTTGATATAATTTGTGACTTAGGCGAATTGACGAACAAACTCACAAATAGCCGTGTATGAAGTTAAGTAGGATGCTAATTTTATCAGCTGCTTGGCGCTTGACCGGGATTAACAAAATAATTTATAATTCAACCAGTTAGAAGCTCTTACGTTTACAGTGGATAGCCATGCTACATCAAAGGTAAATTAAAGCAACATGTTCCGTGAATTTTGTTCTATTCTTTTGGATCTATTGATTCTAGTTTGGAATGAATTCGCTGGAATTCAATGTCAGTCAAGTAAATTCTTCCTTAGTAAAGGAATGAACATTTGGAAAAAAATGGTAATTGACTAGTGAATAAAAAATGAATCAAAAAGGTAGTGAGTGATTTAAAAATGCTATAGCGTGAGCAGTTTTCACTGGAATTCTTTTTTTCTTTTGACCAATATTCTCTTTTTCACCCCAAATGGAGGATTTGAAGTTCTGTCGGGGATATTTTGAGAAACAAATGTCGAAATCATTTTCTTAGGGAGGGAAAACCCCCCAAAGACATTAAATGCCAGATTTGAAGATGATATTTGAATTTAGAAATATATTAGCTGTGCTTAGTGAGCTTGTGGGAACACAAAACACAACCCACAATCACATATCCACACAACACTATACAATGTTTCAAAAATCATTTATACAGTAGGCTAAGAAAAATGTAAATAAAAATATTGAAAAATAAAAATCGATAATATATTTTGTAAAAAGCTGTCAAGACGTGTTTTTCTTTTTCTTTAGCATTAAAATTGAATTTTCATTGGAAGTATCTACTTCCAAAGTAGAATTTACTTTTAAAAGCTAGTCTAGATTGAGCTAGGTTGAACAATTTCAGCAAAAAGTGTTTCATAAGCAGTTCGATTGCTCTTACTTGCTCATAGTTGCTCTGATTTGTGCTTCATGAGTCTGGTCTTAGTTGAACTAGAGCAATTTAGAGTACGATTTTCTGCTCTCCTTTTTTTGTTAAAGCTGCTCAGGGCAAGCAATTATCTGTTTGTCAATTGCCACAAAACTGACTGTCAACAAAAGATTGCGACTGAAGTAGAATTTTTACTGATTTTCAGACATAATTAGCCTAGTTACGAAATTGGCCTCCTGGCTAATTTGACCGATGTCATCAGTATTCCTACTGAGAAAAAGCATGAGACTTCCGGTAGGTGGTGCCCTGAAAACCCCCATGTTCAGGTACCCTTATCCATTAAACAGCCGAATGTCTCGACATCGCCCAAAGAGATGCACGGCATTCAGCGACAATCATTCACACTATCCAAGGACTAGCAAGGACTAATAGCCAATTGGCTATCTGTGAAAATACCAATATTAACTCCGAATATTCGATTACTCAGAAGCCAGTCGATTGCCTGAAAAACAGCTGCAACTTCCACCTGAATGACACTACAATAGTCTGATAGACGAAAGGACAGCTTGATATTCAGTTCATCTGAGTATACAGCACTCCCAACTCTATTGTCTAGCTTTGCATCATCGATGTACACATGGATAAACCAACTTTAGAGGGTGATACCATTGTCAACTCCAAATCTAGCAGAGAATCATTGGAGCGATGCAGTCAGCACCCGCAGGAGCGGGAACTCCCTCAGTCAAGATCCTAGCTTGGCTGAACTTTGTTCTATTCTATGGTATGATTGGCTCAATCACTGCGGTATAAAGCCAAGCAACAGTACCAGGCTGCAATCTCCAATTCACCCCTATGGCTATTTTACAGCAGTATAGTGCATGAAAATCTTTCCGTGCTCTTTTTGCTATATTGTAGCACCACAGTAACTTTGAGTCGAGGATGAATCCTAAATATTTGAAACTCTTGCTCAGATCAATAAAGACCACGTTCAACTTCGGTTAGTTGAAACGATTAGTTTTGTACTTCATTGTCAATAATACTAGCTCCGTTTTGCTTGGACTGACATTTAAGTCGGTTTCTTGGCTCCAACGTTTATCAAGAGACTAATTTAACCTCTCCGATAGCGTAGATAAACACTTGCCCGTCACTACTACGGCTATGTTGTCTGCATAAGCAATCACTTTGAAGCCGGCACGGTGCAGTCTCATAAAGAGAGTATTAACTATGATGTTCTACAGCAGCGGAGAGAGGACTCCACCCTTAGGTGTTCCCGTGTTGACCCCTCATCGTATGTTAGCATTTCTCAAAGAAGAGATCACCACTTCATTCCTTAGAAGCTGCACAATTAAAGCAGTCAGCCTAACAATTGCATCTGACTTTACATAATTTAAGACCCCACAATGTCCAAGAAGGCTGCAGAGCGTATATTCCTTAAGAGCAAGAGATTTCTCGATTTGCTGAATGAGGACGTGAAGAGCAGTTTCGACAAACTTATTTTTGGTAAAGGCATGCTATTACTGCGAAATAGGATCAATTGATTGTTTGATATGGTAATCTATGATCCTTTCCAGAATCTTAAGCAGGTCAGAGTTTAGACATATTGGACGATAGACTTTGGCTTATCGTGCGAAACTTTCCCTGCCTTAAGGATAAAAAGAACTCTAGTTTACCGCCAGCAATTGGGAACATACGAGAAGTGCAGACAACCACTATAAATCTTTCTGAGCTATGGTAACGTTACTTCAATGGACAGCTGAATATCAGCCGCAAGAACGTCATCAGGGCCCGGAGACTTAAATGGCTCAAATGAGCTAACCACCCACCTCAACTGAGAATTTTATGGTCTGAACGACGGCGTTGAGCTATAGGCTTGCTCCGTTTGCTGCACCGCTTCTAAAAGACAATAATTGCCCGAGAAATGTGCGTCCACAAGAACATTTTAAGTATCTGCACTCGAACTAGTTCAAATGCCCACAGGATTCATAACGCACCGCATAGCCTTCGGTGTCGTGTTTAAAATCTTACGGAGGCACTTTGTCTCACTGAGACTCTTTACATTTTCATAGAACGATCTCCAGGAGACCCTCTTTGACTTGCGTACAGCGTACTTAACAGCCTTCAGCTTTGTTTTATACAGCGACTATTCATTAGACCTCTTTGAGCTATTGAACTCCTTCCTGTACTCTGTTTGCAGCATGGTTATCTTCATATTCCACCAGAGAGGCTTTGAATTGGCCCCGGCTGTGGATGGATTACACGCTGCCCTAGATGTGGAACTGAGAGCTCTGGTAAGGCTGCCAACGGCTTGATCCAATGCTCCCCAGAGAAGTTTCCAATAACTATCGGACCAGGGTTTACAAGAGCATCCAGTCCGTGCTCTTTCTGTTAATAAAGGCTACCTGCTCAGTTAAGCTGTAGCCAGCCACGTTGAACGGAATGTACCTAGTATCCGAAAATGAACACTCCTAAAGAACTCTTCAGTCACGGAGACTGTAGAACCCTCCGAACACTAACCAAGTTAACATCAAGAACCTCCCTACAGTTTGCGTTGAGGAAGGTCGGTTCGCTGACAGTATTGATGATGAAAAGCTCGTGGGCATGGATGAAATCAAAAAGAGCCTCACCTCGGCCATTTGTCTCGAACCTGTCTCACACTTCATTATGAGCATAAGAGTCGGCTCCCCGAATAAAGAGGCACATAAATTCTCATAGCCTCAGCCACAACAATTTTGACAACATCGTTTAGGGCTAGTGCCTTGATCGTGTGCTATGCAGTGAGAAATAACCTAGCATGTTCTTTTATCGATTTCCGAACAGCCAAGTTATCCTTGTTCCAGAAATTGTGTACGACAAGGAGGTTAATGTTTTTCTTGACAAGAATACAGATACGTTGCTTATGTAAGTGTTGTATCAGAGCCCAATCGTTGTTAGTCGGGAGTCCACTTCAACTCAACCTACACCACCAAGTCAAATAGAAGTCCGAGAACAAAAGCAGTCATAGGAGAGTCTAGATCAATTAGCATAACCCAGGCTGTATTGCAAGGAAGCTATCTAATTTACATAACTAAAAAATGTAAGAAAGCAGAAAAAAAGCATCAACATGTGGAAAATTTAGTTGAGGTGCATGCAAAAGCACTTAACGCAAATTAATATTTTTTATTAACATGCAGAGTATTCGTCTTACATTTGAAATTTCCTTTAACTACTTACATTGTGCTCAGACTTGTGTATTTTCAACAGGCCACTAGCAGCAGTTATTGCGGTCCGTTTACTTGGCTCATTCAATTAGAGAAAAAAATTGGCACGATCTAAGAACCCAAGGTATTTTGAGTTTTTTAAACATATGTAAACCTCTAAGCAATTGAGCCTTATCTTAGCTATAAATGAATGAATAGATTTATCAGAGACTTGTGTGCAAGAATATAGCTGAAAAAGAAGAACTAATTTGGAAATGTCCGTTACTTCAAAGCATTCTAGTTTTCTCGCCAGAAGTACGCTAAGAATTATCTAACATTATTTTCAACAATTTATTTGGCAATGTTTGAAATGTTTGCTGATGGGCTTTAATACATTGAAACCATACCAGTACAACATGAGTGAGAAGAAGAAGAACCAAAAACTTGTAAATCAGTAGCTTATTTACCTGAAACAGTATTGAATTTTTATTAGCTAGCGGGTATAGAGCTCTAATTAGGCTCGAGCATTTGCAAAGAATATACTCAGTGACCTCTGAAATCTTCATTTAGGTTCAATTTGGACTGCTAGGTAGGAAGGGTGATATAAATCAAGGTGATTAAACTTAAAAAAAAATATTTATTTTTCAACATAGTCTCCCAACAAGGTAATACATTTAGTTCATCTTTTCTCCAAACACAAGATACCATTAGAAAAAAATTATTTGTCGTTATTCTCCCAACACGCCTCAACAGCGGCCATAACTTCGCTAACATCTTCAAACTTCTTCCCAAAAGGGTGCTCCTTGAGCCGAGCAAAGAGGTAGAAGTCATTGGAAACTAGATCTGGCGAATAGGGTGGATGTTCAAGCAGTTCGCGTCCGGTTCCTTGAATTGCAGCCATCGCAACTGCAGCTTTGTGAACCGGTACGTTATCTTGATAAAACAACACTTTCATTGCCTCTCGCAATCATCTTATTTAGTCTGTGTAGCAAAAGTCTGATATAGTGGCTTCCTTTTTCAAATATTCCACCATAATAATTCCTTCAACGTCTCAAAAAACTGATGCCAAAACCTTCCTTGCCAAACTCGACACTTTGAATTTCTTCGGCGCTGGTGAAGAGGTTCACTTCCAAGGCATCGATTGCTCTTTGGTTTCTGGATCAGAATGGTGGATGCAGATCTCAACCATGATCACGAAACGTGACAAAAAGTTCTCCTGATCTGCCTGAAACTTTTCGAGATTCGCCCTCGAAATGTCGACTCGTTTCTTCTTTTGCTTGTCTGTTAACATTCTGTTAACATTCTCTGCTAACTTTCTTCATATGTGATGTGTTGCGAACGATTCTTTAAAAACTGCCATGCGAAAGTCCGGTGACCTCAGCCACATGACTGATGGTCACTCTTTGATGTGCCAACACGGCTTCTTCGACTTTTTTCACGACGTCTTCAGTGAGAGACGTGAATGGACGTCCTTCGCGGTGCTCATTTTCAGTGGATGTTCTTCCCAGCTTAAATTCTTTGACCCAGCGTGCAACGGTGAAATATGGAAGAACTGAGTCCCCTAATGTTTCCACTAAGTCTCTGTGTATGGCTTTGGTAGACGTTTTTTTGAAACAGAAGTAATTAATAGCAGTTCTAATTTTGTTTTTCCATGTTTTGATGTTCTCTCTTTGACGGTTTGTATCCAAATGAATGTACCTTCCTGTTATCATAGCATATTTATATGTTTTTGTTATGCTGACTTAGTGGGTATATGAGATAGAAAAAAAAATCATTTTTAATTTTATGCGAACTGGAAATAGCCGATTATCACTACTTTGAATCAACCCTCGTATTTAACAATTCTAGTCCGTTTAATAGTATGTCCAAATAAATTTACTATAGGAAGAGGTAGATTTTATGCAGCTTTTCGTTTTGCGAAAAATATTGCCTGAGCATAGCGTAGTGAGTCACCTCATAGCCAGTGTGCAAACTTCGTATACATATATGATCCCAAGCTTCTCGCGAACTGGACTGACTTAGTATGCGCAATTCTCCCTTATCTCAAGATACCAGTAGCAATGCTGTCATATGAATACATTATAAGGCTAAATTTTGCCTCTCCCAACGGGAATCGCGATAAGGTCTAATTCTAAAGGTCGGAATGCATCAATCAAACAATCCTAGTAATGCCAATTTCCTATTTCTGAAGTTATTTTCCAGCAATTATAAGATATACTTGTATACAAGACTTGGAGCATGGAAAATGCTGCAAGGGAGAAAGCTCATATGTTATAAGTCCAAGACTGGCCAATGAAATTCACTCGCAGAAACAAGGGGAAAGAACTTGCGAGCATACATCGGTTATGGGTAGTCTGCTATATAAAGCGGAAAGATAAAAATTTCGGAGCATTTCAAATCATCACGCACGGGTAAGTAAAATGTTTGAAGACAATCCCCCCTAGTAGCAAAGAGCATGTGCTATTGGAATTTCTAATGAGCGTCACAATCACTCAGCATGCAAAAACCACACATGCAGAGATACCATCGGCCGCCAACCAAAGCTTTAAATATTGAGGCGTATAAATGCGAGAATACGATGTCGTACTTTCCAAAAAGCTCTTATACATAAAGCTATAGAGCTAAAAGCATGAGTTTCCCCATGTAAAAATCTTCCCAGCCTAGGACATGCAATGTTAAAAAGAAACAACATGTAATGGTCCGGTAATGCTTCCACGCATTACGCGAAATGCTCACCGAAAATATTCGTAAGCATTATTTTTCCCGTTGGGCTACGACGTACGGCTCAACACAAGCCAAAAATAGGAATGCACACAAATCAGTTTGATCAGTTTACATTGATGAGTTTTACTCCTTCTTCCTAAGTCAAAGTACTTGTTATTCTTCACTTTGGCTTCAGCTTTAGCTCCATTTATTTTTATTTCTTACTTATAATAAAAAAATCTCTAGCGCACCTGAACCGCTAGAGAACTAATTTTCGAAGAAATTTTCTTTGAGTGACAAAAAAGTGTGGAAAGACGTAAAACACTGTTTTGTAGAATCATATCAACCATTCCTTATCCAAAGCAACAAAACTCAACTATAACACAAATGATGAAAATGTTCAGTGCTGACAACCCGAACGAAGTCTTGGACCTACCTACTATATACATCTACGACATCCGAAAATTTCAGCTCAATCGGATCGGCCACTCCAGAGATTACTTCTATTAACCGATTTGCTGATATATATATATATATATATATATATATATATATATATATATATATATATATATATATATATATATATATATAAATAAAGATATATGAATTTTCGGCGAAACGAGTTTAATACTATTGTTCTTCGAACTTTAGTAAAAACTATGGGTAAGTGTTACGGATTAGATGTTTGGGGAATGTTTTTAAACGGTAAATTTAGAGGAGAGTCACTTTTGGTCCGATTTCTGATTTAGTTTGTTTTATTTCACCAACGGTTTGTTTGAAATAAGATAAATGTTCATTACTAATGTTGTTGCCAAATTCATTTTAATACTTTGATGTTTGTATAGATTGTAAATTCAGTAAGCTGAAAAAAAAGACAGTTACGAAAAATTGAATTAGAAAAAAATGTAGCTTTGAGTTGAGTTAGAGAGTGAGTCGAGGAGGGTTCGATTAAGAATAATTGTAATATATACAATTGTGCTGAATCAAAAAGTAAAAGGTGGACGTTTACAAGAATCGCTAATTTGGAACCAGACAGTCAATAAAAGAACACCTGGTGACGAGTCCAGTGACGCAGCGGTGTGACCAAACCGATTATTTACCAATTTATTTCGTCATCCAAACCATCACCATCGGGAGATTTTCACACAATCGTGGATAGCGACAGCGAATATCATCTCGTTAATTGGCATTCATTTGCAGCGACATTTGCTGTGGATTTAAGGTAGGGTTGCAGCGACATTTGCTCTGGACTTAAGGTAGAGCAAAATTGCACAGGTGACATAAATGCAGTTGTGTGCGGGAGAGCAACGTGAAAGCGTCAACAGAAAATAAAAAAAAAGTTTAAAAATCAAAAACCGGAATCCTAACGAGCGACTGGCAGTAAACGAACATAGGGTAGCTATTAAAAGTGTGGAAGAGTTCTAATGCGAAAAAGAATTCAGGAGGAGTACGTTCGAAGAGTGCGATATTGGTGCTGGTGTAGCGGAGTGTGAAGAAAACCGTACGAAACGTTACGTCTGTATGCTGTAAAAGCGATTCACTAGTGCAACAAGAAGATTCAAGGTCAATCAACGAAGAAGACTGTCTTCATCAAGAGGGGGCCTCCACAGACAGTTGTTTTTATTTATATTATATTGTTTAAATATTGATTTTTCTTAGTAATAATATTCTGTATCAAATGAATCGTCGGTGATTTTATAGATTAGATTAAGGGAACGAAAAGTGACTCTCCCTAGTGTAGATTATTTGTTTTGTTTTTACAGAAAAAAAGTTTAGCGCATCAGAACCGCTAGAAAACTAATTTTCGAAGAAGTTGTCTTTGAGTGACAATAAAATGTGGGAAGACGTAATACACTTTTTTGTACAACCATTCCTTATCCTAAGCAACAAAACTCAACTATAACACAAATGATGAAAATGTTCAGTGCTGGCAACACTTTCCCAATGAAGCAGCAATAAGTTTACCTTAACAAGCTCATACTTAAATCAACTTATCCTTTGAATTTCGTTCTCATCGGAGGATTTCATCGAAAGTTTTAGCGGTAAAACATTGTTTGAGGCTGCCATCCGAAAAATGCTCAAAACTCGGAAAATTTAAAAATTGGTTTCTTATTTTTATCGCAAATGCTTTGCATATGAGTACGTCATTTGAAGCATCTGTTGGTGCAATATTTACGAAAATGGCTAATGCTGGTTACCCTGTGTCAGCAGCAAAACAAACAATATACCAAATCTGCTTCACATTAAAATAACCCAACCAGTAAATTTCGTTTCGATTGAATAGCTGCGCTTAAAGTTATACGGGTGAAAAGAATTTGGGGTAACCATCCTCAAAACTTTTCAAATTTTTAAAACGTTAATATTTGCTGTTAGTTTTCATTGCAGGATCATTCTCATTTGCAAATCTAATGACATAATGATGGCTGAGTCGGAAGTTATAGGCCAAAAACTTGTTTTTTTTTCTCAGTGATTTTTCAAGATGGTACCACTGCCACAGGATTGCCCGCATTTCAAAATTACTTCTGTCAGACCTGGTCCTATCTAATACCAACATGTCATGTAAATTTCATTACGATCGGATAATCCAGTCGTCAGTTCTCGCGAACAGAACTTTCGAGTGCTGAAAATAGAGGTAATTTGGTGATGGGTTGCCGTTCTTGTGCAAATCGGAAATTTGAAAATTTTATCTTGACATAAAGGACAAAGGATAAAATTTATCAAAAAATTGAAATTTTTGTGAAAAATCAAAAAATTTTCAGGAAGGCCAATAGGTTAGGTTAGGTTAGCTGGCTGGCACAGGGCCACACATAGACCCATTGGTCCGTAGTGGTACCAGATAAATGGACCCGGAGAAGGAAAGTTCAGTCCAAACGGCCATCGAAGGCCCCGGACTTTTTTGCGAACTGAAATATATCCTTCAGCCTCTGCTCCGCTACATGTGAGAGATCCGCCAGCCAGGGCTCACCGAAGCAGCGCTGCCTGGTTCTCCCCAGTGCCGGGCAGTGGCACAGAAGGTGCTGGATTGTTTCTGAGACTCCCGGCTCTTGACACTTCCTACAGATGTCGCTGGTTAGGAGTCCCATTTTCATGGCATGAGCTGCTACAAGACAGTGGCCAGTAATGATGCCGACCAGCCGCTTGCAGTCAGTCCGCGTTAATTCGAGCAGGTACTTAGTAGCTACGAGATTGTATGATCCCCACATGATTTTGGTTAGCTTACATGTCTGGGTTGCACGCCACCTGCACATAGCAACTTGCATCATATTGGATTCGATCGAGTATTTGATTGTTTGAATTGGAGTAGGAATATTAACTGTGCCTGACAGGGGAATGCTGGCTCCGTGCTTATATATATATATATATATATATATATATATATATATTTATATATATATATATATATATATATATATATATATATATTTATATATGTATATATATATATGTATATATATATATATATATATATATATATATATATATATATATATATATATTTAAAGAAATATGAATTTTCGACGAAACGAGTTTAATACTAATGTTCTTCGAACATTAGTAAAAAATATATATGCATTTTCCCTCGCTTATCCGTGAGGCTACGTCTTGTTCCATAGCCGAGGGAACGCACAGGAATCAAACGAGTGGCGCAGTTTTTCCCACGACCGTCTGCGGCTGTGGTCGGGCAAACCTTCGAGCGTTCCCCGCTGTATTGCGTGACATTAGTTGTAGCTGTGAAGTAAGGTTGGTCAGTATTAAAGGTTAGTACGCTGGCGAGCCTGAATTCCGGACACTCGGTTGTGCTATTTATTTCTACACGGAAAAATTTTCGTGTAGAGAAGTGTAGAATATTACAAAGTGACAGTTAATTGTGTAGATGTTTGGCACTTGTATTTTGAATTTTCAGCCATTGATTTTTCAGCAAACAGAATAATGGGTAGTGGTTTCGTGAGTTTGCTGTTGATGTACGGCGCATATTCTTGGGACGCGAAGTTAATGCCACATTCTGGTGCTCAAACTTTGATAAATTGTAGGTGGAAATTTTCTCCATAATATACTTATTGAAAATTTTAAATTGGTTGTGCGGCAGACTACAGGACCATATTAAACATCGCTGTAATTTTCTTTTCCGTGAAAAGTACAAGCCTCCAGCCCGCTTCACCTTTAAGTTGTTGCATAACAACGTTAACACCGCACTACGCTCAACTTTGGCGGCCTGGGATTTAGAAATTAACTTTCTTTTAAAATAACCTTAACAATGTACCAACTGTATGCGAAATACTATATGTTACTATTCCATCAATGCTTATTTCAGCTCTTCAATTTTAAATTCATTCAAGTTTCCTGCCTGATCACGAAAGATCATTTACTGATCATTTACCTGATCATTTACGAAAGCAACCAAGTTGTAGTAGCAAATGTTCAAAACTAGTTTCACGTTAAATTCAATTAGACTGAAAGAAAATAGGCGTAGTTTTTCTAAGTATAACAATTATGTAATCTATTTAATAATTGTTTATTTGAAATATATATCCTTTACACAAATACATAATTTACATCCATGCATTTCATATCGCGTACACATGCGGTACTGAAAACTTTCTAACGTCGCACTAATCCAATTAATCAACCAGCTAATTAAAGTGTATCCTAGTAAAATTATCTGCAAAAACATTGAATTGCTGGGAAATCATTGCTTCTAGTCCTGTACGAACTATCCGTCGCATAAAATTAGTTAATTTGTCGACAGAAAGTGCCGACGTAACATAACTATTGAACAAATTTCAAATTTTCAAACAAAATTCAAAATAAAAGCGCGGTCAAAATGGCCAAAATGATTGCTTTCCGTGACCAAATAAATAGCAGACCATTTAATTCAGGCACCTAGTGCCTGAAAAAACTCTCCACTTGTGCTGCAGAGCCACCTACGAGCGAAGAGCAACACTGAAATTCTGACACTTTTCAGGCAACGTTTCAGGACGGGCAGCGTACCGATTTTCTCAAGTGACCTGAAAAAAAATTCAGGTCCGGAATTCCGTCACTCTTTTCCCATGCATTTTAAAGGGGGACAGGAATTCAGGCTCGGCAGCGTACTAACCTTAAAACAGGATTTAACCTTGACGAGTTTATGGTGTGTGATGCAGCTTGATATATCGCCAACATACAAGATAAAGAAGAAATGGCTAAGACAACAAAAGATGTTTTTGTTGCAAAGGATCTGATTATGCAGAACAGATACCAAGATATTTTACTTTGGGATAGTTTGGAAATCCTCCTATTGTGCCAAACCTTGTCAAATGCCTTTTCGATGTTCAGTATGTCATGTGTGTAGATAATCGGTCCTCTAACTGTTGCAAAATACGGGTCCTTATTCTTAAAAATTGATAAAAGGAGCGAGTTTTCTCTGCATCTGAATTGAAAATCCGGAATAAACTTTTTACTTTCGACTTCTTTTTTTAATTTAGCAAGTATTATTTTTTCAAAGTTTCTTCTCATAATAAGGAGTAAACTGATGGGCTACTAACTATTTGATGCTAACGGATCCATTCTTCCTTTTAAGATAGTTAAATATTTGTTCGTAATATGCTTCATAACTTTTAGGTATGTTCTTGGCAAACATTGCACAAGCATTGAAAGTATGTTATCTGTACCGGGGATTTGTTAGTTTTAACTCTTTAAGCAGGTAAGTGAATTTTTACTTATTTTCGAAGAAAATTTATTAAACTCGTTTCGCCGCAAATGCATATTTCTTTATATATATATATATATATATATATATATATATATATATATATATATATATATATATATATATATATATATATATATATATATATATATATATATGTATATACATATATATATATATATATATATATATATATATATATATATATATATATATATATATATATATATATATATATATATATATATATATTATAAATATATATTTATACATAAATCAGCAAAATTATTAAGGGAGATAATCTCTGGAGTGGCCGATTTTATTAAGCTGAAATTTTCGGAAGACGTAGATGTATATAGTAGGTAGGTCCATGCCTTTCTCAAATTCAGATATCCTAAACCTTTTGGAGTCGGCGAGCGTTTTAGTGAATTTTGAGGTACTCCTATATTTCCAAGCAGTGTAAATTTTTGTTAAAATAAATGTTTGGGAATGGCAGCTTACTATGTTTTAAGCTTGTTTATGTTAAAAACTTGGAAATTTTGAGCCTTGTGTGGATTTTTTTTTCAGATTTTGATTTGTCATTACTTCTGACAAAAGCATTGGATCATCGTGAAATTTGCAGAGCATATTGATGATGACTAAGATTTAACACACATGGATTTTCAAGATAGTAAGGGTACCCTTCCAGCTACGGCAGGCTCCTGAAAAAAAATCCTTCAAGTCATTTAACCTCCTGAAATTTTTTAGATTTTTGGCAAAAAATTCAAATCATTGATAAATTTTGATCTTTGTCCATCATATCAAATAAAAATTTTCAAAATTCCGATTTGCACAAGAACGGCAGCCCATCACCAAATTACTTCTATTTTCAGCACTCGAAAGTTCTGTTCACGAGAACTGACGACCGGATTATCCGATCATAATGAAATTTACAGGACATTTTTGTTTTAGCTAGGACCAGGTTCGATAGAAGTAATTTTGAAATAAAAGCAACCCTGTGGTAGTGGGACCATCTTGAAAAATCACTGAGAAAAAAAACCTATTTTTGCCTATAACTTCCGATTCAGCCATCATATTTTAACAAAATTCACACAGTACTTGAATCTTACTTTAAATAACATTCAATGAAAATTTGGCTGAAAAATTAGAATAGAGTTGCCAGCTATGGTGATTTATGTCTCCTAAATCTTGCGAATTTGCTCAGCAAAATAAAGCTTTTTCCCTATAACTTCCGGTCCAGTCATGACATCAAAACGAAGTACATACAGTAAAAAAAACTTTGATGGGAACCAAATGTCATAGGCATTTCGTACAAAAATCATGAAAGGGCTGCCAGCTATTACCATTTTTGTAATTTTGTGGAATTTCTGTACTGAGCGATTATGTCATTAGATTTGCAAATGAGAATGATCCTGCAATGAAAATTAACAACAAATATTCACGCTTTAAAAATTTGAAAAGTTTTGAGGATGGTTACCCCAAAATTCTTTTCACCCGTATAACTTTAAGCTAAGTGATTCAATCGAAACGAAATTTACTGGTTGGGTTTAGCTTAACGTGAAGCAGATTTGGTATATATTTTGCTTTGCTGCTGACACAGGGTAACCAGCATTAGCCATTTTCGTAAATATTGCACCAACAGCTGCTTCAAATTACACACTCATATGCAAAGTATTTGCAATAAAAATAAGAAACCAATTTTGAAATTTTCCGAGTTTTAAACAGTTTTCGGATGGCAGCCTTAAACAACGTTTTACCGCTGAAACTTTCGATGAAATCCTCCGATGAGAACGAAATTCAAAGGATAAGTTCACTTAAGTATGAGTTTGTTATGAGAAACTTCTTGGTGCTTCGTTGGGATAGTGTTGCCAGCACTGCAAATTTTCATCATTTGTGTTATAGTTGAGTTTTGTTGCTTTTGATAAGGAATGGTTGATACGATTCTACAAAAAACTGTATTACGTCTTCCCACATTTTTTTGTCACTCAAAGACAATTTCTTCGAAAACTAGTTTTCTAGCTATTCTGGTGCGCTAGAGTTTTTTTTTTCAAACAACACTCGGCCTCGTGCTCGAAGTCGAAAAATGTGAAAATATAGTTGATTAACATATCTGCTCAGTTATGCCTACACAAGCTACCTAGTCCTACGAATGCTGAATAAAATGATTGAAATATCTTCGCCGAGCATTCAGCTTTTTTGTTCAGAAATAAATATGTTTGACTCTCAGCTTGAAGAAGTTTCACTTCCGTGCAGCCATTTTTAAAATTTTATTAAGTTGCTAAAAGTCTGTTGAATTTCCGCTAGGTCCAGCTAGCATTTGACTGCATTTACTTTTGCTCATCCTGTAATCATCTTTTGATCGGATTTTTTGTACATTGACTTTTTTTTACGTTTTGTGGCTCCTTTTCTTTTCCAGCAAGCTCTCATCTGATTTCTTAGTTGAATCAAGGCTTTTACGTAATCTTTCAGTTGTACATAATTATTGGCAGTATTTTTTTTAGGATTTTAGGATCGAATAGAAGAAACAAACTGTAATCAACTTTTTTCCTTCCTGTCTACATTATCGAAGACAACCTATATCTGCTCCAAAGCTTTCTAAGCGGAGAATATTTGATGCGGAATCGTGGATACGTTTATGGAATCTAATATAATAAAATTGTAATTTTTATTAAATGAGTTTTTAATATATAATTATAATTATAAAGGGAAAATTTAGATGTGACCGGAACCTATATATTTTAGTAAAGAGTTAAACAATTTAGGATATTTTGCATTATTCCTATTTTGCATTATTCAACTTAAGGTTGCATCAAAGCAAAAACCAGTACGAATCATACAAAAATCGAAAACATTCTCAATAATTGATACCGTGAGTGAACTACAAAATGCAATTGGTTACTTTGTTACTATGTTTCTGCTAGTTTTATTCTTTTGTTCCCTTGGACGATTTAATGCTTTATTTTCAGGCTGACAAATGACCGGATGTGTCATTGAATGCGAAAATAGGCTGGTATGCTTGGTGTTGTCCACGAGAAGCTTAGAAGCTATAAATTAGGATATATTGCAGCTAAGAAAAATACAAAACCCAAAAATTAGTATTCTATTCTAATGCATAACTCTTCCTAAACATGCTTTGAATGAAACCCATAATCTAAGGCTAGTTCATATCTGCTTCGCATATTTAGCACTATAGGCACTGAATCTACTAGGCGCTGTATGTTCAGAGTCAAGTTTTACATAAATATACATAATGTGGCAGCAGCATCAAACCCTAATGTATGAAGCCAGAAATGAGCATACATGCCATTCAAGTCCGGAAACTAATTTTCGCTTGTAGAACATGCATAAGAAGAGTTTCTATGCATCATCATACAAAGTGTCCTATTTATGTAAGGAATATGTTACTTCATGGCATTCAATGGGAACATTGGTGCAAATTCTAGAGTGCCCAGTCACTTTTACCGACTGTGAGATTTTTGAGAAATAATGTAAAAAAAAACTCTAGCGCACCTGAACCGCTAGAAATACTAATGTTCAATGAACAGTATCATAAACATAAACAAAGAAAATGCTTAGTGCGTGCAACACTTTACCAGCACTGCAACTGAAAGTCTCCCACAATTGCCTCACGTCAAAATCTGTCAAAAAAGACTGTCAAATAGCAAGCATAAGAAGATAAGGAATGGTTGATATGATTCTACAAAAAAGTGTATATGTCTTTCCACATTTATTTGTCACTCAAAGAATATTTCTTCGAAAATTAGTTTTCTAGCGGTTCTGATGCGCTAGACTTTTTTTTCACTTCAACCTAGACAGACGACGGAAGTTAATGATATTTATTTCAACCAAACAAGGCGTACAAAACACTTACAATTAATATGTAACAATTTATATAAATTTGTATAATACACAACAATAGAAGAATTTTAAAAATATAACCATTTTGGTAGGGAATTGGATAGGGCATTCATGACGTGAGCACCTTAGTCAGAGCAGTTTTAAACCTAGGTCTGGAAATGGTAGGGGAATAGTATTTTGCGAAGCTATTGCATATTTTGCAACATCTATTGATTGGCTCATTGTTGGCGTAAACTGTGTTGTGTCGGTATTCATTCCGTAAACGTGTGTGCCTCGTCTGCCTTACTGATTCGTTGAAGGTGATCTTATTGGACAGGAACACAACATTGATCAAGCCCCTAATAAAATCAAAAGTAAAGCAGGAGCATATGACTATCCTCCGCAAAGATAGACTTGATAGATTTAAGAGACTTAGCCTGTATCTGTATGAAGGAAGATTATCAAATTCGTAAGGATTATACAGATCTCTCAACGCAAATAGCAAGAACTGCTTCTGCACCGATTCGAGCCTATCGCTATGGACATCAAAGGTAGGGTGCCAGACAATACATGCATATTCGAGCAATGGCCGAACTAGAGCTATGTATAAAGACTTCGTGACCCATAGGTTTTTGAGTTCCTTCGCACGTCTTTTGATAAATCCAAGCTGCTTATTAGCCTTGCTTAAGTGTAAATTAAAACAAAGCTTTTTATCCAAAGTAACCCCGAGGTCGATGACATTGTCAACATTATTGATTGTAACATTATTGAGGCGGTAATCAAAATTTATATTACTGGTTTTGCGGGAAAAACTAATGACTTGACATTTACTGACATTAATGTCGAGATTATTTTGTTTGCACCACTGCTCAAGAGAAAGCGATTTCAATTGAAGGAAAACTAAGTCTGATTTAGATATAATTGTGTGGTACATTTTCAGATCATCTGCATAAAAAAGGTGAGGGATGTCTGATAACACTTCAGAAAGATCCGAAACGAAAATATTGAATAAAAGAGGCCCCAAGTGACTACCTTGTGGAACACCTGATAAAACTTCGATTTTTTGGATAGGATACCCTGAAACTTAACGTACTGCGTCCTATTTCAAAAATAAGAGTCTAACCAGTTTATTAAGAGACCCGAGATGCCAAATTTCTGTAGTTTGATTCGAAGAATATCATGATCAACACGATCAAAGGCCTTGCTGAAGTCTTTGTAGATGGTATAAATTTGATGCCCTTTTTTCATGCCGCAGAGAACATCTGAGACGAGAATCACGAGGTAGGTAGAAGTTGACCTGCCTTTTCTAAAACCATGTTGTTGTTCATTTAGAAGAGGTTCTATTAGAGTAGTGAGCTTATCACAGACAATTTTTTCAAATAGTTTAGGCAATGCTGATAGTATTGCAATACCTCTGTAATTATCAATTGACCCCCTATCACCACTTTTAAAAATGCAAACACAATGATCATTGAACGCTTATGACATTTTTTTTGGAGGGTGACACTCGGTTATTTAAATGAGGTTGTTTGACAGTTGTAGGTTGTTTGAATTTAAATGGTACTCTTTTGACAGTTAAGCCTGATTTACATTGCCATGCACTGCAGTGCAGAGCCGTGCCGAAGCAGTGCACTTATTGCAAAGTACATTGAAAGCAGTGCAGTGTTCTGACAATTAATGTCAAATTAAATTGTGGAGGTTTCTTATTTAGATTTTCTGCGTCTGTTTTTCATCCATTTACAATTTAATGCCTGGAACGAAATTTCCGCCTCAATTTAAATAGTTTTTTCCCGGTCTACTACTTTCAAACAAATGTCAACCGATGCAGTGTGTAGTGTTTTTAGAAATTAGCCTAAACAATGCAGTGCAGTCCACTGCACTGCACTGCAGTCAATGTAAATTGCCACATCCAATTACATGAGCTCTAAATTTGCTCTAAATTTTTACATGAGCTCTGCATGGCAATGTAATTCAGGCTTTATTGTTTATCCAAACACAACCAAAAATTGAAAATGAGTCCAAGTATAAATACGAACAAGCCTATGTGTAAAATTATGGCACTAAAGTTTAATCGCGATAAAGAAGAAAATAAATAGTATCAGGTGTTGAAGAAAAAAATGAAACATTTGCATACAATGTTGTAATATATTCGAAATAGTATATTTGTTGATGTTTTCAACAGATAGAAGGTCTTTTCGCATACTTTCAGTCACTGAGTTTTACTTAATTTTCGTGCATCATGTGTAGGGGAAATTCATGGAAAGTACGAGAACGCTCTCATTATATTTCCTTAAAATTGACAACTAAAAGTGTCAGCTGTCGGTTTTTGGGAGAAAATAGAGATTATAAAGTCATCCTAAGCGTTGAAAAACTATCACCAGAAAGATATTCGACCTTCATAGCAACATTTACGCAAAACATCTTCTGGTGTTTCCCAAGGTTCCATCCTTGGTCCCCTCCTTTTGACATTGTTTATCAATGACCTTCCTCGTAACTTTCAGTCTGTTTCTCTGTTGTATGCTGATGACCTTAAAATTTTCCGTGCTGTTGCTTCCCTAAATGATTGTTCTAAGTTACAATCGGATCTTTTCATTTTAAGTGATTGGTGCTCTGCGAACTCCGTTGCTCTTAATGTTTCCAAGTTTTTCATGATGTCTTTTTCCAATAAGCCTAATCCCATTTTCTATGAACATTTTTTTAGTTATAGTGCTTTGGAGCATGTAGATCAACACAAAAATCTTGGCATCATCTTTGATCCGAAAATAAAATTTGATCTGCATGTTTCTTTTGTTGTTGCTAAGTCTTCAAAAGTAGCTGGTTTCGTTCTGCGCTGCTCTCGCTTTGCAACCAATATCAACACATGTGTTCGTCTTTTTATTTCTCTTGTTCGTAGCATTGTTGAATATTGCACCCAAGTGTGGTCTCCTCGTTTCGTGTACCTGTCTAATGCTGTTGAATCCATACAGAGTAAGTTTATTCGCTGCCTTTTGTACAAGTTTAATGTTGCTTGTCGTCCTTATGATGACCGCCTGCTTTTCTTAAATCTTCATTTGCTGAGTACCCAAGGAATATTCCTTGATGAATATCTTCTTTATAAACTCTGTTATGGCTTACTCTCTTCCAAGATTCGCGGGTGTCATTTCTTACGTGTGTCTGATCGCCCGGTTAGTACTCAATCGCATTTCCCCACTCCTTTTGCGCGTACTCTTGTGTATTTTAACTCGCCAATAACTAGGATAGTTAGAAATTATGATGAGCATTAGTTTGGCACTTTGTCCATATCTTTTCAATCTTTTAAAAAACATGTTATTGATATGTTAACGTAGCCTCTTAGTTATTTTCATTGTGTATTTTTCTCTTTACTTTTTCTTCTATTTGTATTATTTTTATTCCTTTGATTTGCTTTATATTAATTATTTTTGCTGTTTTTTTTTGTCCCTCATTTTATAATTGGATTTTTTGTTAAATGAGATTTGAATAAATAAATAAAATATGTTGCCTCCCGCGCACTTTTGGAAATATTTACTCGCGCCACACCGTTTGACACTTTTTAGTATTTTTCAGTAGTTCAGACCCAGACCCTACTGAAATTTACTGAAAAAGCGCAAATTTTCATTTTTCAGTAAAACAGAGTACAAAAGCGGCATCATTGCAATTAATTTCAAGTCGTAGTACGCAAACAGACCTAGAAACAGCATTATTTACCATGGAATTTCCCTAATTTCCCCAATAAATTTTATAATCTTCTCGCTAGATGGTGCGATAACCGATAAGAGCAAATGAGCATTAGCTTCTGAATGATCATTTGCAGAACCTCATTGATGATGTTATAAATGATCATTAACCATGACACACGTAATAGATAACGATCTCTACAACGTCTTTTATATGTTTTTGCCTGATGACCAGTTTACCTGGAGCCATTAGAGTGCCAATCAGGAACACTTCTGATGAAACTGAGCCCACGTGATCCCTTAATGCTCCAATATTTTGGCAACTAAAACAGCTTCGCACCTTCGAATGTCTGAAACGGCCCACGGACACGAAGATCTGGCTGCCGACTTGGGTCGAGACTTGCGATATTTGCGAACAAACTAGATCTGAGACTAGCCCACAGACAATGAATTTGGTCTCAGATATCGCATATCTGCAAACAAGTTGATGACCCGATCTCCACGTCTAATTTACGCTGTACATTCGAGGGACAGCTTCAAAGAGGTTTGAGCTGCTGCAAGAGGATGTATTGTCGGTTAGCGGCCAATAAAAACACAGATATTCACTCCAAATATATAATTGCATAAAAGTCGATAGGTTAAACGGCCCACAGACACGGAGATCTGGCTGCCGACTTGGTTGGAGACTTGCGATATTTGCGAACAAACTAGATCTGAGACTAGCCCACAGACAGTGAATTTGGTCGCAGATATTGCATATCTGCAACCAAGTCGACGACTAGATCTCCGTGTCTGTGGGCCGTTTTAGTCAGAGAATTGTTAACATCCCGTTTGAAAAAAACACTGCAGTAGTCCATTAAGCAAAAAGAAAGCTTCAAATTTAGATGAATAAAAAACAGTCAGCTTGGGATCCGGAGTTTGACTTGGAAATTATAGACTGGACTTGGAAATGGCTGACCAATATTATAATCGATGTCATCTGAAACCGACATGCCCTGCACCAAGATTTAATCACTGCTCAGTTAAGCCTGAATTACATTGCCATGCAGTGCAGGGCACTGCACTGCACTGAAATTTAGAGCTCATGTAATTGCATGTGGCAATTTACATTAACTGCAGTGCAGTGCAGTGAACTGCACTGCATCGTTTAGGTTAATTTCTAATAACACTGCACACTGCGTCGGATGACATTGTTTGAAAGTAGTTGACCGGTCAAAAACTATTTAAATTGAGGCGGAAATTCTGTTTCAGGCATTGAATTGTAAATGGACGAATAAAAGATGCAGAAAATCTAAATATCAAACATCCACAAATTAATTTGACATTGATTGCCAGAACACTGCACTGCTTTCAATGTACTTTGCAATGCGTGCACTGCTTTGGCACTGCGCTGCACTGCATGGCAATGTAATTCAGGCTTTATGTCTTAAGGCTGGTACTGAGTTAACCGTGAAGCTAAATTTTGACATGTCTGCATTATCTGGTCATTCTTTCGAGCGAAAATTTTGGCAATGGAGAAAAGCAGAGACACTCCTCATTCTTGACGGACGAAATGTCAAGAATTTCACTTTTCGATCGATTTTCTTATTGGAAAGTCATTTGCACTGCTCTATTTTCAAATTGAATTACCAAATGTTACTTTTTAGCCCGACAGAATGAACTGCACAAACTAAATTGGCGTCAAATGATTGGAGACATGTTTCAATGCCATCTACGTTTTCAACGCGAGAGCAACTTCAAAGCAACTTTTCATGCTAAGAACAGAGTACCACTTTTGTTTATTTTCAAGCTAAAATTTCGCCGAAACAGATTCCACGTGAAATTTTGTATGTAAATTTCACGTGAAATCGAACTCAGTACTATACTTTAGTCTAAAAATGACCACAATTTAGTCATCCCACTGCGCATTTTTTATGTTGCAACAAGCTTTTGTTGAGGTAGAACGGCAAGCTGCTAGCCTGTATACTTTTTCCATGATATTCTGATTTGCAGCCTTAAATACAGCTGGCCACCAACCCAAGCTTGGTATTGTCACGGAATATTTGTTACTCGTCTGTGGTCTATCTGCGTTGTGTCTAAGGATTCCAATCCCGGTCCAGTTTTCCAATCCCGGGATTACGGGATTGAAAAACCGAAAATCCCGTGATCACAGGTTCCCGGGATTCGAGATTTAAAAAAAAACACAACAAATTAAGGCAAGCTTTTAATGAACAGATTATATTATTTGCCATCCTTTCAAAACAAAAACAATAAGTAATTTCAAATTTAAATTAATTGATGCAAAAAATAAACAATAATTTTAATTATCCAAGACATTGACAGTATGGTTCTTTTCGGAAGTAACATTGAAACAATAGCAAAGCATCCAAAGTATCGTCTCAGAGCCTGCTTCTAAATTTATTCCCGATGTTAGACGCCGCGGAAAAATTCGTTCTGACTCGATACTTGTTAGTGGGACGGTCAGTAAGTATTGGTACGCCTGCACCAAATTATGTCCACGAGTGCCACCATTTTCGAAAGGATTGATTTCTTTTGCAATGGTTTTAATTAAATCAGTTTCTTGCGGCATTTCACGATGAATTATTTTCATACTTTGATCTATTGCCAATTGCAGTTATTTTTTTTAGCGTCAATTAACGGCTTCTATGTCCTGATTCAACTAGGATATCTACTGGGTTCTCCTCATTTCTTTGGCTACCCAGCAAATGGTTCAGCCTCTGGATTATTGAAGTATTTTTTTTTAAATATTTGCGTTGCTTGGTTGCAAAAATAAAGATTCTATTTCACTTGGTAAATTTTCGCTGGCACAATGTGGATCTCCAGAATATTAGAGACCTCATTACACTTAGCATATTAGAGAGCTCATTACACTGACGCTCTTTTATTCGGTCCAATATTGCAATTTTCATTTCATTGGGAAGAATGGACCATTTTTCTCCTAACTATCTAAATAAAAATCTTGACGAAGCGTAAGCAATGCATAAATTTGCATCTCTGCGAGTTAAGGCCGCCATAATTAATTTTACAGAGAGTAAACTTCAATAATTTTCTGAATCGAATCAAACTTAGTTGCTTCTAACCGATCTGGATATTGCAGGTCTATTATTGCCTTCTGTATACTATTTTTTAAAATGAAAAATCGTTCGAGGATTGTCAAGAGACTATTCTATCTTGTTTTGCAGTCCAGTAAAAGAGACAGTTCTTTGCCTTACTCGGATTTTATATAGTTTTGAAGAACGTTATCATTTTTCGATGGAGATTTTTGAAAATATAAAACTATCTTACGAACTTTCTTTATGCATGCGCTGATGTCATAATCCTTTGTCAGATCTAGCATGTATTGCAGGCAATCGGGTTCAACGTAGAAAGCTGATTCAGGACCGTCCAAATCTTCGTGGTCGTCGTCCATACTATCAGCTGTTTGATCAACTCTTTAATCTGGAATGGAATGCCTATTATAGAGAACATCGCAAACTGTCAAGTTCATGCTATGCTAAAAACAAATATGTTGCTCTCCATCAAATAGTCTGCCTACTTTTCGCATCTCGTTTGGTCCATCAGTAACAATGGTAACACTACCTTTTCCTAGAGAAACATCAAACTCAGCAAGACGCTCTTTTAATATGTTCAGGCAGTTTGCAGCTGTCATTGATATCCGTACTCACACCAAGCTCCAGTATGAATTTACTAAGTGGATGTTAATATTTATATAGCGCCTATTTGCAGTCGAGGTCCACTCATCAAACGTCAAACTGACCGTTCATCTGAGATTCTAGCCTGTCTTATCTAATTTTTTATTATTTTCTTTATTCTGCTTGCATAGCCCACAACCTGATTTTTGCTTGTTGTTGAGGATTTTGGTAAATATGTGTATGCATTCTTTAGTATTAATTTCCTCAAATCATTCGAAGTAACGAATACACTAAATGCGAAACAGTCCATACTTATTTACTTACAGACCCCTTTGTATTCTCTTGTTAACTGCTGCATCGGTTTGTTTTGCTCTATTTTTTACGCATTTTGATGTGAGCCTGCATGCTAAGTGCTTTCTCATAAATATAGATTCTATTGCTTTCTCATAAATAAAGATTCTATTTGCACTTTTCGAGCCTTGCCGTAATTTGATTGCCGATTATGCTTGACTCCCGACCCCGGAATACGGCAAATTTCCGGTCCCGAAAATCCCGGGATTAGAAACCACCAGTCCCGGGATTATCGGGTCCAGAAAAAGGCCGGAATCAACCTAACAATGATTGGCATGGCCCGTAAAAGTTAAAAATTAACATAAAAAAAAGTCTAGCGCATCAGAACTGCTAGAAAACTAATTTTCGAAGAAACTGTCTTTGAGTGACAAAAAAATGTGGGAAGACGTAATACACTTTTTTGTTCAACCATTCTTTATCCCAAGCAACAAAACTCAACTATAGCACAAATGATGAAAATGTTCAGTGCTGCCAACACTTTTCCAACAGGCTCATACTTAAATCAAGTTATCCTTTCAATTTCGTTCTCATCGGAGGATCAGCGGTTAAACGTTGTTTGAGGCTGCCATCCGAAAACTGTTCAAAACGGGAAATTTCAAAATTGGTTTCTGATATTTATTGCAAATGCTTTGCATATAAGTACGTAATTTGAAGCATCTGTTGGTGCAATATTTACGAAAATGGCTAATGCTGGTTACCCTGTATCAGCAGCAGAGCAAAATATATACCAAATCTGCTTCACGTTAAGTTAAACCCAACCAGTAAATTTCGTTTCGAATCACTACGCTGGAAGGTATACGGGTGAAAAGAATTTTAGGGATACCACCCTCAAAACTTTTCAAATTTTTAAAGCGTGAATATTTGTTGTTAATTTTCATTGCAGGATCATTCTCATTTGCAAATCTAATGACATAATCGCTCAGTAAAGAAATTCCACAAAATTACAAAAATGGTAATAGCTGGCAGCCCTTTCATGATTTTTGTACGAAATTCCTACGACATTTATTTCACATTAAGGTCCATTTACTGCATGAACTTCGTTTTGATTTCTACACTGGACCGGAAGTTATAGGGAAAAAAGCTTTATTTTGCTGAGCGAATTTGCAAGATTTATGAGACAAAAATCACCACAGCTACCACACCACAGCCCATACTAATTTTCACCAATTTTCACCAAATGTTACATAGAGTAACATCCAAGTACTGTGTGAATTGGTTAAAATCGGATGGCTAAATCGGAAGTTATAGGCCAAAACGCTGTTTTTTTTCTCAGTTATTTTTCAAGATGGTACCACTGCGACTGGGTTGCCCGTATTTCTATGAGACCTGGTCCTAGCTAATACCAACATGTCCTGTCCGGGAAACTCGATCGTTTTGCGGAATAAGCCTCCGAAAGCAGAATCAAATTGGAATTGTTTTTGCGGGATGATTAAAATTAAAAATTTTTTTATTTATCTTGAAAATTTATATTTGACAAAGTGGTTTCGAAAGCATGCACTGATTTTGAAAGCATGCACCAATTTGATTCTGCTTTCGGAGGCTTATTCCGCAAAACGATCGAGTTTCCCGTATCAATTATTCTCTGCTTTGATAAGCTTTAGAGACGATATACGTTGTCTATGCGATTATAGACAAAAAGGGAACCGTGATCACAAATCAATAACCTTTATGAGTAAATTATTTCCTTGGATATAAGTCGGAGATGTTAAATTTTGTCACAACCAGCGTAAATAAACGATTAATGATTTCCAACTGCAAGTGGTCACACCAGTCAAGTATGCACTGTGTGCTGGTGTCTGATGAGAATCAGTGCATGCTTTCGAAACCACTTTGTCAAATATAAATTTTCAAGATAAATAAAAAAATTTTCAATTTTAATCATCCGGCAAAAACAATTCCAATTTGATTCTGCTTTCGGAGGCTTATTCTGCAAAACGAACGAGTTTCCCGTGTCAATTATTCTCTGCTTTGATAAGCTTTAGAGACGATATACGTTGTCTATGCGATTATAGACAAGAAGGGAACCGTGATCACAGATCAATAGTTTTCATTCCCTATACTTGTTTCTAACAAAAATTTACACTGCTTGGAAATTTAGGAGTACCTCTAAATTCACTAAAACGCTCGCCGCCGCCAAAAGGTTTAGGATATCTGAATTTGAGAAAGTTATGAACGTATCTACTATATACATCTACGTTCTCCAAAAATTTCAGCTCAATCGGATCGGCCACTCCAGAGATTATCTCCGTTAATCATTTTGCTGATATATATATATATATATATATATATATATATATATATATATATATATATATATATATATATATATATATATATATATAAAGAAATATGAATTTTCGGGGAAACCAGTTTAATACTAATGTTCTTCGAACATTAGTAAAAATTTCATCAGGATTGACCCTTTAATATCTTTTTGAGTAACCGGAAGCTATTATGTTTTTATGTCTGAAATTGGAATTTACGTCCAAGATTTTGGAACTTATGTCCAATTTTTTCAAAAACTAGGACAACTGTAATGCGAATCAGTCCGGAACATCGGTCTATTTGCTACATTTGCTTAAGGTGTCTGGTCACCGATTCAATGACGAAGACACTGAATTTCTTCGTTTGATCTCTAAGTAGACGGATTTAGTCGTCGCGTTGTTCTTGCTTATGCCTAGTACTATACTCTTCGCGAAACGAATTCAACGGTCAGATCCCATACAAAAAGAGCTTTTCTGACGAATTGAAAAGCTCTTTTTGTATGCGATTCGACCGTTGAATTCGTTTCGCGAAGAGTATAGTACTAGGCATTAGCCTCCAATTTGAAGCAAGAATGCTGCAGCAGTAAAGCTCCAGAATTCGATTGGTACAATAACTGCTGTTGAGGGTGAACTATCTAGTTACAGTATGCAGATGTTTTGTAGATTTCGCAACTTTATTTGCTTGAATATATTTACTATTTGCTCTTCATCACGGCAAGGTCACTAGCTACGGCTTTTAAACCTGTTTTCTTTGAAATTATCAAACACTCTGTTTATTATATTATTCGTTCCCACATGTGATATATATGATTGACATTTAATTAATTTAGAAAACAAAAACATTTTGTACATACAGATCATTTGCTGGCCGGAAAAAAAACTATTTTTAATTTTTGAAGTATCCATTACAAAAAATACAAAAAAAAACTCTAGCGCACCTGAACCGCTAGAAACACTAATGTTCGAAGAACAGTAGAAGAATCGTGCAGGTTTTGAGTGCATATTCCACCACATGTGCTGCTTATTACGGCCAAACTGTTTCAAACGCCACGTTTTACTTTCGTCTCAAGAATGCATTATAACTCATATGGTGGAAGGTTTCAGATATTACCACTGGCATGAATTTCAACGTTTACGAGAGCAAAACACGGGTTAATTATATTCGTTATCAGTTGCTTATTTCATATAATTTTGAAAGCAGTATTTCATATAACACCATTGAAGAAAATGCTCAGTGCCTGCAGCACTGTAATTGAAGTTGGTGTTTGGGGCTGCAATCCGAAAAATTTGCAGAACTTTGGGAATTGAAACATCGGTTATTTATTTTTATTGTAAATGTTTCCGGTATGTATACTAACTGTAAGCATTTATTGATACAAAAGTAGCACAATCGACTCGTGCTGGCAACCTTTCGCCAGTATCAAAGCCAAGAATATATCAAATCTGCTTCACGTTGTTTAATTACATTCGAAGTTATAGGAGTATAAAGAAATTTAGGGTTACCTGCAGCGAGTTTTTTCAAATAATCGAAAGCTTAATATTTGCTGTTTATTTTCACTACAATATCATTACCATTTGAAAATTCTACGATAAAACCGCTTAATAAAGATATTGCAATTAAACACAAAACCAACAAAAGCTGGCAACCCTATTGTGGCTTTTCAACCAAATTTGGCCTGAATAATGGTTATGACAGGTTTCATTAATTGTATGAAATTCGTATTGATTTCATGACTGCACTGGAAGTTATAGTGCAAATAGTTTTATTTTCCTGAGCGATTTTTCAAAACCAAAGACACAAAAATTACCATAGCTGGCAGCACCAATCAAATTTTTTGACCAAATTTCCACCAAACAGAGACTAGAGTTAGGTTTAGCTACTGTGTCAATTGCATGAAAATCCGGTAACCTATTCACATTTCATAGGGCAAAAAGCAGTTTTTTTTTCTTTGTAATTTTTCAAGATGGCACCACTGGCACGGACTTGCCCACAATTCAAAATCGCTTCTATCAAATCTAGTCTTACTTAAGTCCAATGCATTCTGTAAATTTTAGCTGTATCTGATTATTGGTTCGTGAGTTCCCGTGAACAGAAGTTTTTGATGCTAAAAATATAGGTTAACTGGGAGAGGGTTACCGTTCTTGTCTGACATGAAATTTCCAAAGTTTTATTTTGAACGTGTAGATAAAACATAAGATTTATATACAGATTGGTTTTATTGAAAGAAACGGACATTTTTTTGAATATTCGATGGTTTGAATGTTTTCACTTCCAAATTTTTTTTTCAAAATGAAGACACCAAAATTATCATAGCTGGCAGCTCCAACCGAATTTTTCAACCAAATTTCTACCAAACGTGGCTTAAAGTAAGGTCCAGCAATTGTGTGAGTTTTGTCAAAATCGAACGATTCAATCAAAATTTATAGGGCTAAAAACAGTTATCTTTTTTAGTGGTTTTTCAAGATGGCACCACTGGCACAGAATCGCCCGCATTTCAAAATCACTTCTATCAGACCTGGTCCTGTCTAAGACCAATACATTCTGTGAATTTCAAATAATTCTGCTGATCGAATCGTGAGTTTCCGTGAACAGAAGTTTTTGATGGTAAAAATATAGGTAAATTGGGCAAGGGTTACCAGGCGTGCCCGTTATACCATATCTTTTTTTTTTTTGGTTATGTAAACAAAGCACAAGATTTATATATGAGTGGCTTTTTTTTTAAGAAACGGCATTTTTTCAAGAGAGACGATGATTTGGAGGTTTTCACTTTCAGTGCCTGCCCTAGCTACAGGGTTGTCAGCACGCTCATTAAAAGCTACACAAATCTACAACTAAATAATATCAATATGTCCTGAAAATTTCGTAATGATTGAATAGCTCTGTCAAAAGTTATCGAAATTTAAAAATTTTCAAATTTTCCCGTCCTCTTTTTAGACACCCAGCGCACACATAGGGTTAAAAAAAATTCCAAAGCATTATCTGATTCATATGTAAAACACGTTAGAAATTTATTTCGTTAACTTTATTTTTGCGAAAATTATTTGTGCACGAAATAATAGGTATATTAAAAATATCACTTAAATGGCCGCCGGCGCCAAAAGGTTAACAATAACTGATATTTAAAGAGACCTGGACCTATTCTGCATATACACCAATGTATCCTGAAAGTTTCAGCTCAATCGGATGGCGCGTTCCCGAGATTATCTCACTGAAATTTTTTGATGATATATATATATATATATATATATATATATATGGAAATATGAATTTTTGGCCGAATCGATTTTAATACTAATGTTCTTCGAACATTAGTAAAAATCTCACAATATTGCTGCCACAGAATGGTCTAATCACTCCGATAGGATCGAGGTAAACTTCTTTGATATGAGAGTACCCAGCAAACCAAATGCATCGTAATTAATTCATAAAAGAGTCATATTTTACGAATGTTTTTGTCGTTAACGAGCTCGCAAATGAATCGAAAACGATTCATTGGTCCTACTAAAATGGCCATCCGGGAAGAATCATTTTTAACGATTCGTAAATGAGTTAGAAAAAATGTGGTTTTCGCGAGTATGTATCACCTATATACTCGTTAAAAGTGATAATTTTATGATTTATTAGCGATAGACGAATTCACAGCACAGTCGAATTAAACTGAAATTTTGTTTGGGATATCGCGACCAGCAAACTAGGAGAAAAATCTATGTAAAATCTGCTACTGAGCCGCATAGGCCATAGGGCACATACACATGACTTGCATTATTTATTGCGTCGGTCATCCTAAGCAAAATTATTGCTGCGTATCGTTTTATGAGCAGGCTCGGTTTCGTATGAGGGATATGTCTGTTGATTGTCGAGAAACTATCGTTTTTAGTGAACGCTCACTAAATTGTTTACTGGGTAGCTATTCATCTGCTTACGAAATTACTTTACATCCTATTTGATCAAGCTTCCTTAAGAGTTATATTTTGTTTCCGAGAAGAAAATAAGTTTAGCGGCAATAAACTTTATTTTGTTACTCACTTGGCTACAGCCCGATAAAAAGAGAGGTTCACTGTTCCTTTTTTCTATTAATACGTACAATATATATGACACTAAACTGCAAATATTTATTACTAAGAAACGGGCTAGCACAAGAATTTTCTGTATTAGTTACAAGATGATAGTGCTATTAGGCCTTTCCACACTAGTATTCCTGATGCACTCCTCAAACCGGTTTGACAATAATCACCATTTTCACACTTGTATTCTTCAGCAACGGAACCGTTCATATACCGATTATGCATATGAATGTGTGCGTGTTGTTGTTTTCTCATTTCCACTTGAGTGTTTCATTAAAAATTCCCGACCCGTGAACTATGTTTATAGTTGTGTTAGTGAGTTGCCGCTCGATCAATCAGTTTCAAATGTGATGCAAAATTCTCTCCACGTGCATCACTTTTTGTAGAGATTTCCCCTTGATTCTTCTGCATCTTGCCCAGAAAACCGATTTGAGGAGTGCATCAAGAATACAAGTGTGAAAAGGCCCATTAGTTGACAAGCACTAATACTTTTTGAACGGATAGCAATATGGCGGGAAGAGTAGAATTTATATAACCGCACCATCCAAATTGCATGCCTATGTGCTGTACGGGGCGGGTACTATACCAACAAAGCCGTTTCCGCATTCGATCACAAGATGCATGGCATACGAATCGCACGAGTTATACACTCCATAGATAAGTCCCTAGAGAAGGACATAACAACCAAATTCATCAAACAACCTACCTTGTAATTATTGTAACTTCGTATATCATTTTAACGCAACATTGTATTCATCTCATAAGCATCTTCTATGCAACAACGCTATGCAACAATGTATTTAAATCTAACAATGCTATGCAACATTGTATTCAAAATCTCATATTATGAAATGCAATCCGATCAATATTAAACCTTAGACAAAACAAATGCATCGCTGCTCCATACCAAGAATGCAACGCAGCGAATTCAATATTAAGAAATGAACTAGACATAACATGTAATTAAAGAGACGATAATCAAATCATATCAAAATGATATAAAAGACGAAGAACAGAATAAGTTCAAGTTCAGTTTTTACTCAGACATCTTAGGAGACCTAAGTATAGTTTAGTTAAAGAAAATTTGACTAATAAACATTTTTAAAGAAAATTTAAAAGTGTTTCACTTAAAAATCAGTTTCGCGGAAGAAACGAAAGATTTAATTTTTTCGTTTATATTTCAACAAGAAATATAACTGGCGCAGTCGTCCGTCAAAGGAGGGAGGAGCCCCTTTGAATTTGAACCAGCAACAGTGAAGTTCGTAAAGTTCCACTAAGTGTTCTGCACAAGGAACTATTCCGAAAAGGAATCGGGCTACGCAGTGGAAAAAAGTGAAAAGTGTTTTAAAAACTATAATTATAAGGGTATTTCAAAGCCCTAGGCTGAATTTTAAAAGAATTCGCCTCTGGCCTTTCTGAAACAGAATGAGTCAGCTAAAAACACTTTAAAACTATAACATTAAGAGCATTGCAAAGCTCTAGGCTGAATTTTAAAAGAATTCGCCTCTGGCCTTTCTGATATAGAATGAGTCAGCTAACAAAACTGTAAAAACAATATTAGTGCAAGTATTCAAGGAATCTAAGATATTTAGATACCCCTACGAATCTTGAAAAGTGAATTGAACAAAACAAGTGTAAAAGTGGAAAATAAGGACTAGAAGTATCAGAAAACGAACCGAAGAAGAATTAAGGTAAAATAGAATAAGAAATAAATAAATAAAAATCACAAAAATGGCAAACAACAACGTACCACAATTACCTCTTGAACTGGCATTCGAAGAACTAATTAAGGAAGCAAGAAGACTACCTAATTACATTGGACATGAGAGCGAGTATTCACTAACATCGTGGATCGAAGAAGCCGACACCTTATTGTCACTAACGGATGGAAACCAGCAGACATATATATTTCGATTAATCCTGAGAAAAATCCAAGGAAAAGCACGAAATGCGATTCAGAAGATTCCCGAACCAACCTGGCAAAACGTGAAAGCGGCCTTACTATTCACGTTTGGAGTTAACGCGAGCTACCATAACATAGTCAATAAGATTCATAGAGTAAGTTATAACAAAAATACAGAAGAATTATATACTAGATTAAGTGAATTACTAAATAGACTTAATACTAAATATTTACAAGATCCTTTGAGAAATTTGCATGACGAATTTAACCCTGTAAGAAATGAAATTCTCGTGTTGAATAAATTTAAAGCCCTTCTACCTGAATACAAGGCATACTTATTAGAATTTAGAAATTGCGCAACTCTTGAACAAGCTTATAACATCCTAACTGAAATACAACAAAATACTGATTTTGATCATTCTCATCATAAACATAATTATGATGACAGAAGAAATAAGAAAAATAGACATTATAATAATAATCATAGAAATGATCATCAAAATTTTAACAATCATAAAAATAACCACCATGACCGTGACAACGTAGATAAACGCGAAAATTATTCCCCTAACAATCGCTATAATAATAACAACAATCGAAATTACAACAACCGATACAATAACAACAACCGATATAATAACAATAACCGATACAATAATAATCACCGATATAATGACAATTACCAAAATAATCAAAATTACAATAGAAATAGAGATAATAGAAATCGTCATCAAAATCGAAACAATAATAACAGACCAGAACCAATGGAAATAGACAATTCTAACAGGTTTAGGCAACATAACCAACACCCAGAGCCAATGGAGACAAATTTTCAGGTAACAGCCTCGGAAGTACTTTACCAATAATTAATCTAAACATAAACGGCGAAATAATACCAACATTATTTGATACTGGCGCATCAACTTCCAGTATAGATGAAAATTACTTTAAGAATATAAAAAGAATTGAGCTTAATTCCCCAATACCATTAAGAGGATTAAACGGAGAGTATTATATAACGCATCAAATCAAAACTGATATGCCGAAAGAATTCAAACTACCCGAAAACCATAAAATAATCTGGAACGTAATGAATTTACAATATAAAAGTTTTAAAGCTATAATCGGACAAAATATATTATATCCCTTAAACTCAAAACTTTACATAGGCGAAGGTTACATAGAAATAAACGATATAAAATTACCTTTTAATTATGCAACTCCGGAAGAAATGAATTTTCAATTTGAACTAGAAACAAAGAATGAGGGCATTAACATTTTATATAAAGGATTAAACAACGAGGAATCAAACTCTTTGAAGAAAATCCTCAGCGAAAATGAAGATTTATTCTATAAAGAGGGAGATAATTTAACTTGTACAACGCAGACAAAACATGATATTATAACAAAAACAGATAAAGCCTTATACTCAAAAATATATCGATTTCCCCAAGTGCATGAAAGAGAAGTTGAAAAGCAAATTGATGATATGCTACGGCAAAACATTATAAAACCATCATCTTCACCGTATAACGCACCTGTTTGGGTTGTACCAAAGAAGATGGACAACTCAGGTAAAACTAAATGGCGTATAGTAGTGGACTATAGGAAGTTAAACGAAGAAACTATTGAGGACAAATACCCAATCCCAAATATAGAAAGTATATTTGATAAACTGGGAAAATCACAATATTTCACAACGTTGGACTTAGCTAAAGGATTTCATCAGATAGAGATAGCTGAATCAGATAGACACAAAACAGCATTCTCTACACCACAAGGACACTACGAATTCAATCGCATGCCCTTTGGATTAAAAAATGCCCCTGCTACCTTTCAACGAATGATGAACGAAGTTTTATTCGAATATATTAATAAAATATGTGTTGTTTATTTGGACGATATTTTGATATTCGCAACCTCATTACAAGAAATGGAAGTAAATGTAAAGAAAATATTTAATACATTAAGAAAGTATAAATTAAAAATACAAATTGACAAATGCAAGTTTTTCTCAAAACAAACTGATTATCTAGGTCATATATTATCAGTTGACGGAATAAAACCTAATCCAGCGAAAATAGAAGTAATTAAAAATCTACAAATTCCAGATACATCAAAGAAAATAAAATCATTTTTAGGCATTACAGGCTACTACAGAAAATTTATTAATAATTACGCTAAAATTGCATCACCATTAACAGACGCATTAAAGAAAAGTAACAAAATCGATACCAATAACCCTAAATATATTGCAGCATTTGAGAAACTAAAAGAACTCATTATAAATTATCCAGTACTTCGATATCCAGACTTTAAACAGAAATTCGTTTTAACTACAGACGCTTCAGACAAAGCTATAGGAGCTGTATTATCCCAACAAGGACATCCAATCTGTTTTGCAAGTCGTACTCTAAATGAGCATGAACGAAATTACGCAACCATAGAGAAAGAATTACTTTCAATTGTATGGGCAACTCAGTACTTTAGACCCTACTTATATGGAGTAAAATTCGATATTCGTACTGATCATAGACCCTTAGTATGGCTTAGTGGTTTAAAAGAACCAAATAGTAAGCTACAGCGTTGGAAAATTAAGCTAAAGGAATATAACTTCAATATCGAATATGTAAAAGGCAAAGACAACAAAGTTGCAGACTTTCTAAGTCGAATTAACGCTGAAACGTATGAGATAAACGCAATGACAACCGATAATCCTGATGATAATTATTATGACGACATAAGCGATAACGCAACAATACACTCTGGAGAGGAAGATCAGAACGACCTAATTCCAATCAAAGAAGGAATTGTGAACCTTTATAAAACCCAAATTATTATAATGAAGAGCAAACAAAAAGAAATTAAAACTATAAATAAGAGTAGGAAAATATATATAGATGAAGTAGATTTACAGAGCGAAACCATAATCAGGGATATCTTGAAACGAAATCTACCAGAAAAAGGAACAATTGGAATTTACTGCGAATTAACGGACAGTGAATGGAACAAAGTTCAAACATCAATAGTTAGCATGTTTTCCAACAACAAATGTCTCAAATTCATTAAATGTACAACTCACGCTATAGATCTCTTAGACGAAACCCAATTTTATGAAAAATTAAAAGAAATTCACGAAAAAAGTAATCATTGCGGAATTATGGAAAATTTTCAAGAAATCAAAAACAAATATTATTACAAGGGAATAATGAAACTAATCACAAAGTACATTAACAATTGCAATATTTGTAACCAAGTAAAATATGATCGTAAACCGGTAAAACCAGAATTTAGAATCTCGGAAACCCCAACCGACATAAATCAAATAGTTCACATTGACATCTTTTATATCGAAAAAAGACAATTCTTTACTGCCATTGATAAATTCTCAAAACATCTATATACCAAGGAAACAACGGACAAAAATGCAACAACTTTCATCAAACTCATTTTAGAACGAAATGCAATAATGGGAAAACCACAGAAAATAGTAGCAGAAAACGAGTTTAATGTAATAAATATCAAAGATGCATTGAGAAAAGAAAACATAGAAATTCATTTTACATCTCCAAAATCGCATACTGGAAACGCAGATATGAATCGATGTCACAACACTCTTATCCAACATATACAGACCCTAAAACTTACTCACCCTGAAATTAATGTCGAAGAAAAAGTTTTAAAGGCAACAGAGCATTATAATAATACGATACATTCTATTACTAACTGCAGACCTATAGAAATCCAACAAGGAACGAAAGACAAAAAACGAATACATAAACTACTAGCAGAAAAGAAAGCAAAATGGATCGATTACCACAATAGAAAACGTGAACAACCACAGGAAATCACTCAAGATAAAGTTTTCATAAAAAACTACCATAACGAAAGGCATAAAGAAGAACCTAGATATCGAAAAGAAAGAGTAATAAAGAACAACGACAATGAATTGATCCTAATAAAAAATAATAAACCAAAAAATAAAGTACACCCAATAAGGATAAAAAGAATAAAGAAGTATACCAATAAATATGATGAAATAACATTTACGCATAAACAAACAGCCTTACTCAATAAAGCCCTAAACGAAGAACCAAGTGATGAAACCTTTATTTCGAAATTCGGACTTACAATCACTAAGAATGATATTAATACATTACGTGATAATACTTGGATAAATGATCAAATTATAAATTTTTACTTGAATCTAATCGTGGAAAGAAACAAGGAATATGGACCAGATAACTTACCCAAAGTTTATACAATGAGTACATTCTTTATTTTAAAACTGTTACAAACAGGATATGATTCGATAAGCAGATGGACAAGAAAAGTCGACATTTTCTCATATGATATCATATTGGTACCTATTCACGTAAATCAAAATCATTGGTGCATGACGATAATTCATATTAAGAATAAAACAATAAAATATTATGACTCATTAGGAAATCAAAATAATCATGTTCTAAATACATTATTAAGCTACTTGGAACAAGAATCGTTGAATAAATTAGGGAAACCCTTTAACATATCTGATTTCAAATTAGAAAATGTGAAGAATACTCCACAACAAAATAATGGTACAGACTGTGGAATATTTAGTTGCACAGTTGCAGAACTAATAACAAGAAACAGAGAGCTAAATTTTTCACAAGAAAACATACCTTTCCTTCGAAGAAAAATGACAATAGAAATATTACAAGGAAAATTACTTACGTAAAATACTAACCCAACCACCAGATAAATTCCTTTCATTAATAGAAAATAATATCAAAATTACAGATATCTTCAACGAGATTCAATTGGATGACAAACTTAAGATTAGTTCTATCATTCCTATTACTCATGATAACTCAATTTGTGAGAGCCGAAATAATAACTGAAGAATTGAACAGCAACTCAGGAATAATATTAATAAAGAAGGATCCCGTCAGACTTATAACAGACTATCATAGAATCTACCACAAAATAAACATAAATCAATATGAAGAAGCACTTGCAGAAATAACCAAGGAAGTCAAACCAAATCCTTACACTTTGGAAGCAATTAAAACCATCAAAGGAGAATTAAAATTACTACGATTTGAAAATCCTGGAAAAATCAAAACCAAATCAAACAAAAGAACAACGAAAAAACGAAGAATACAAAATCCAACAGTAGCAACAGCAATAACCAATAGTCTCGGATATACTCCACATCCACTATCGGATATTTGTGAAAGATCAATATTAGGCAAGAAACCCGGTTATATCGAATATTGTAAAGGATTCAACCTCGAACCAAGATCCCACAATATAAACAAAAGAGGATTAATAAATCCAGTAGGAACGATATATAATTGGCTTTTTGGATTAATGGATAGCGATGACTATGAAGAGATAAATAATCATTTAAATATAATAGATACAAACAACCACGCTATAATAGAATCTATGAATAAGCAGATACAAATAAATAACGTTTTTCAGAAAAATCTCAATAATATAATTGATAGTATAAATCATACTAACGAACAATATAAGCAATTTGTAAACCATGTTAATAATTCAACACAACAAATTAACGAAATCTTAACAACCATTCAATTGCATCATAATCTCGACCTGATAAAGGACGAACTTGAAAAAATCATAGACAATATTAATTCAGCTAAAACAGGTATAATGACTCGATCTATTCTAACACACGACGAAATTGATTTTCATAATCTAACTATCAATGAATTAAAGGAAATAAATTTAAATGTTTTGACTAAAGATGAAACAATAATATTCGTTATTAGCATTCCAATACTTACTAAACCATTACTTTCATATTATGTAAGAAAAATACCTAATGAAAAAGGAGAAACTCTAAATATAGACATAAAAGAAACAGTACTATATAATCAAACATATTATAAGATAGAAAAACATGTAAAAAACCTAAAAAATACATTATCATGTAAAAATTCAAATTGTGTAATAAAATTCGAGAGTAATGAAACAAGTACAGAAGAACTTGAAAAGGGATTACTATTAGTTATTAATGCTAACGAAATAATTGCACAAAATTGTAACGAAAAAGAGTATGAAATAATTGGAAACTACATAATAAGATTCAGTAATTGTAAAATAAAAATTAAGAACGAAGATTTTACCAATCAAATCAAAGAATTTCAACAAGTATTGACATTAGATCCTATGAAGAATTTAACAAACTATACATATGAAATAAATTTCGACAAGTTACATTTAGACAATATAGAAAATCTGAGGAAAATAAATGAAATTAAATATATGCATACACGAAATAATATAACAATTGGATCTACTTTTATCATTATTATCATATTAACTATTACATTTTTTATACTTTACCTTTATTGCAAGAATAAGCCAACTTCAGTAAAAATAAACATAGCTAAACAAAATGAAATTGAATTACCAACAATAATACCTGTTGAGGACAACAGTAATCTTAAGGAGGGAGGAGTTATACACTCCATAGATAAGTCCCTAGAGAAGGACATAACAACCAAATTCATCAAACAACCTACCTTGTAATTATTGTAACTTCGTATATCATTTTAACGCAACATTGTATTCATCTCATAAGCATCTTCTATGCAACAACGCTATGCAACAATGTATTTAAATCTAACAATGCTATGCAACATTGTATTCAAAATCTCATATTATGAAATGCAATCCGATCAATATTAAACCTTAGACAAAACAAATGCATCGCTGCTCCATACCAAGAATGCAACGCAGCGAATTCAATATTAAGAAATGAACTAGACATAACATGTAATTAAAGAGACGATAATCAAATCATATCAAAATGATATAAAAGACGAAGAACAGAATAAGTTCAAGTTCAGTTTTTACTCAGACATCTTAGGAGACCTAAGTATAGTTTAGTTAAAGAAAATTTGACTAATAAACATTTTTAAAGAAAATTTAAAAGTGTTTCACTTAAAAATCAGTTTCGCGGAAGAAACGAAAGATTTAATTTTTTCGTTTATATTTCAACAAGAAATATAACTCACGTACATGAGAACTACAAATATTGTAGCTTGTGATTGACTTTGATTTGCCTAGGCATGAATAAATGTACCTCATATCGGCTAATCAAATCAATATGCTGGTTATTAATAATATATTTCAGTGGTATCAGTTTCGTGTATCAGCAACATTCGTGCATCAGTGACAAAATATCAGGTTGATACAATACACCCTACTTCGAAGGAGCATGCAAGGTATCCATCCAGTCAAAAAGGTATCCAGATATTCAAAAAGGTATCCAGACACACGTTATTGAACTACCCCTCAATGACCAAACATCCAGCAAATGTGTACTCCGGTAGCCAAAAAATTCATCAGTAGTTGCCCACGCTTTTATATCTTACTTAATAATGGCATGAGTAATGTATTTTTTACATGGTTTGAAAGAGCAACTGGGCAAAAATATATTGATAAAATGAAGCATTCATGAAGAATGAATGAGTAAACGAAAACCCAATATAAAAATATACCACTATTTGGTGTGAATGGTAGTAATACTGCTTTGGAAATATGGCAAATTAATTCTTTAGTAATAACATTATTGCGAGGTTGACCTAATTCAACAATAAAGTTTAGCATACTATAAATTTATTTCATTCAAAGAGATTTCAGTTAGATACAGTTAGATATATCAAGCTTTTTTAATTTTGTTGTATTCTATTATTACTTCGGTGCTTCCAACTGTACGAACATTTGAATATCGATTTGACTGGAGCAGTTTATTATACAATGATGTGCAATCAATAGTGTGCAGCAAAAGCAGTTAATATGCCACTTACTCACAACTGTTGCAATTTGACTTTGTATAAAATACAGCACTCACCGCAACTTTACGAGAATCGATTCAACAGATTCCGCACTCTAGAAGCAACCGTCTGTGAATCTATGAATAGAAGTAATTTGGGGATTTGTCCCCTACTTCAAAAGTCATTATACTTTTAATGGCACTGTACTGTGAGAGTCGAAGATGAGCCACTGCAATAGCGAAGCAGAGAATGAACTGCGAATAAAGGATGTGGCGGACTTTATACAAATAGAGAGTTTTATGAGGGGCTACTAAGTCGAAACGAGAAACTAAGACGCCGGATTGTCTCGTCTCTTTATTGGTCTTTTATCCGTTGAATAATGTATGACTAACAACTATTTCGCACTTTACATGCTCACGATTGCATCGTTCTTTGCGTTCTGTCATACAACGTAAGATACACAAACACGAAAGGCATACGAATATATGCTGAAAGGACGCCAAGCTTTGCATCGAAGGATAATTCGAGAAATAAATTGACTTGTTGCAATTGAGCTTCACATTCTATTAAAAGAATTTTGACCCAGGGTATGCATCAATTAAATATCTAACGCTATTGATTGTGAAAAATTCACTTACATATGTCAAAATCTTTCATATAAATGCGAAAATAAACGACATTTTGAACAAGATTTACTCACCTTCACTTCCGAAATAAGTTCAAAAAAGTCGACAGTCGCGAAAAGAAAAGCAACTGTTTAAAAACCAATCTCATTGTTTTTAACAACCTGATAAATTCGTAACGAGTTACAAATGTCATTTTATCTGAACAAGTGTGGCTGAACCATTGAAAGAAGAACGAAACAATTCTTCACATACAGCAGACGATGCAGAAAGTATAAAGTGGAATTTTTTATTCATCGTCCGAAAGAAAAGTTCCCGACAAGTCCGACCCATATGTTAACTTGTAAACATGGAACCCAAGAAACTTTAATAACTTTGGAAATTATTTGTTGGCTCATCAGCCTGAAGCAATTTTTCGAACGAGGCAACAGAAAGTTTTGCAATTTATTCCCTTTTCATTGGATGACGAATGAAAAGTGTGACATTTGCATCAAGAGGCAACCGAAAGAAAGAAATTTCCGAATTGGAAGAGTTTCAATTGTTGTTTTAGACATACCGGATAATGCGAGTTAAATATAGCAGATAATCGTTGCAGTTGATGATTCGGATAATTTTCAGGAGCTACTGCGCTTGTTTTGCTATGAGCCACCACTGTACTGCATTCAACCTTAAATTGAAAATCGAAAATTAAAAATGTTGTGAGATATTATTGGGAATAATAAACACCAGTCTAAAATTACATTTGAATTCAATTAAAGATCATCTGCATCGAATTGAAACCGTTGGCAATACAAATTTCACAACAATGGAGAATGCACATTTCACTAAATGTATTTATCTTGTTTTCAGGATTTACGCTATATAAAGCAGTTGGTTGGATTTTTCACCGAATTTGAGCAAAGCACAGATAAGAAAAAAAAACTCTGCGGATTTGAATACTACAGATCTTAACGCACGCAATAGATTTTGCAGTCGGAATTTTTTTAAAGCTTAAAATATTGGTACTTTCTCTTTTTGAAAGATAATTCACACAACCAAAATGCTGGGTTGATTATGAGAAATCGATTTCTTCACAAGAATATGCAAACAGTATTAATAATCGTTTAACAACAGACTTCTTGACCTGCATGGAATTTTGATGAAAACATTAGTTGCTACCTCGTTGTACTGAAAACTTACATATCTATGTTTGGAATATATATATATTTGTTTGGAATATATATATATATATATATATATATATATATATATATATATATATATATATATATATATATATATATATATATATATATATATATATATAGATAGTATATATTATATAGTATATATTATATATTATATAGTATACATAGTATATATTATATATGTATATATAGTATATATTATATACATATATACACTCACAAAAATCTTTCTTCTTTTTGAGGAAAAATGAACACATTATCAAAGAAAATTGGTAATAATTCTGCGCCAAAGAAATATTTACTCAGTTGAAAGAAAGGAATTTATTCATTTCAAAGAACTGATAAGTGTATGGATCTTTATGGAGAATATTTTGAAAAACAAAAATGCCATTTCCGAACATAAACAAGAAGGGAACCGTGATCACAAATTAATAAACTACTGTTTTTTCAGTGTTAAGCGAGGAACACATTGCGACGCAGTACTAAAGCAGTGCTCGCATTGTAAAGCACATTGAAAGCAATGCAGTGTTTTGACAAACTAATTTGTGGAGGTTTGATATTTAGATTTTTTGTGTCTATTTTTATATGTTGAGAAAAGAAATAATAAAAAGAAAACACTTGTTATTAGCGGGTTGTGTTATTCACAATAATTTGGTATTGTTAAGCACAAGAAGAAAGAAGATTTCGACAAGAAGTTATAATACTGAAAAAGAGCGTGAGCTTCATAGATTTTACAGCAACATTTTCAAAATACTCAGAGAGGAAAATGACATTGAGTTTAAGAAATTTACTCGGATTGGTGTTGTGCAGTTTAATCTGATGAACAAGTTGGCGAGAAATTCCCCACGTAAACCTATAACCCCGGAATGCCGCCTGGTAATTACTTTCATGTAAATGCTCATTAAACTATCTAAAAGAACATGTTTAATTTTTCATCCCCAATTTTAGCGTTTCTTCTTCAAGGTGCAAATTTCCAAACAATAGCATGGATGTTCAAAATAGGAGCATCGACATCTCGTAAAATTGTTCTGAAAATATGCGAAGTTATTTGGGAAGAGCTGCATGGTATGTATCTTGCGCCACCTAACAAATCTGAGTGGAGGAGGATAGCCACGGATTTTCATTCCATTACTGGGCCAACAAATTGTGTGAATGGAATAGATGGAAAACATATTAGAATTAAGTGTCCTCTAAATGCCGGATCACTATATCATAACTATAAAAATATCACAGTATTGTTTTGTTCGCTGCTTTCGACAGCAATTACTGTTTTACAGCTGCTGACATTAGCGCATTTGGAGGACATGGTTGTATTTTTAAAGCGTGCTCATTTGGAAAAGCAGTATTGGAGAAAACAATTGACTTACCTGAAGACGAAAACTTGCCATGCTAAAATGTTAAGGCACAGTTTTTCTTTGTGGGTGATGCAGCGTTTCCTTTGAAAACAAACATTATGAGACCTTACTCAAAAACGCCTCTATCAGAAAATGAAAATATTTAACAAAAGCTCGAGTGAAAATAGAGAGCATATTTGGAATAATGACGATGCGATGGAGGGTACTACTTGATTCTATAAATTGCTTCCCATATAACGCTGAAAAAATTGTGAAAGCTGTGGTAGTCCTACAGAATTTTGTTAAAATGAATAATGATGAATACCAGGGGTTTTCTCAGACATTTTTCTTGGGGGGTGTGTTCAGAATTTTAGGAGGGGTATCCCTTTGAACAAAGGACACAAAGGTCCCTTTGTGTAGGAAAATTGTCCATGTTAGGGGCATGTATGCACTTTCCAGGGGGAGTATTAGGGGGGTGTTAGGGGGGTGTAGGAAAATCTCTGATGAATACTGTTCCGCAAAATATGTTGACAGTTTTAACGGTGACACTAGAGTTGAATGATTATGGCAAAAAGAAGTTAGATGCTTGGAAACATGTAGGTTTTTCAGAATGTTTAATGATCCAAGAGATGCATTTGCTACCCGGGACACCTTAAAAAAATATCTTGTGAATGCTAGAAGATAGAATATATGCATTGAGCACATTGTAGAGAGGTTTTAATCAATATGCCGCCTGTTTTATGAATATATTTTTATTACACTTTTTATTAAACCTAATTGACTACTTAAAATTGGAATTGTTTTTGCGGGATGATTAAAATTGAACAACCTTTTATTTACATTAGAAATTATAATCTACATTGAAAATTCTATTTTGACAAAGTGGTTTCGAAAGTATGAACTGATTCTCATCAGACACCAGCACACAGTGCATACTTGACTGGCGTGACCACTTGCAGTTGGAAATCATTTAATTTATATTTACGCTAGTTGTGACAAATTTCAACATCTCCGACTTATTAACATCGATATAATTTTACTTGTAAAGGCTTTTGATTGTGATCATGGTTTCCTTCTCGTCTATAATCATCCAGCAAAAACAATTTCAATTTAATTCTGCTTTCGGAGGCTGGTTCCGCAAAACGATCGAGTTTCCCGTATCAATATTTTCGGCTTTGATAAGCTTTAGAGATGATACACGTTGTCTATGCTGATTTATAGACAAGAAGGGAACCATGATCACAATCAATAACCTTTACTTAAAATTACCAATTTTCTTATTGACTAACTTATACAACTTACATAAACTTACTACTAAAATTGTTTGCTGGTTTATGGCATGTCACGTTTAGCATTTGCCATCTCCTCGCTTAGGACTTGCAGCACTTTCATTTTGAATTACATGAAACTGTCTGCAGATAACTGCGCTTCCTCCAACTGAACACGTAAGCTATCGCAAAAGGCCGCTTCTTTTGAGGTACTTTTGAAATCGTCTCTCAAACTCCTCATTAAATCATCATTCAATCCCCGCTGCTTCCTTCCTCGCAGAGTGCTTGCTGCGGACGATGTCCTATCTTCGGGGTAAGAAGTACCTGAATCTTATTCATTCGATACCGGTTGTTGGGTTTCTTCCTCCCCTTGAATTGTGCTTTGAAGTATATTGTCGTAATCGAACATTTCTTGTAAATATTCCTCCTCCATTATGTCCTTAAAAGATGTTGAGGCAGCTGCTTCGTCATAACTGCAGTAAATTATAGGAGATAATAAAATTATAATCCCGTATTGTGATGCACTATATTTCAACTTTCTTTTTATTCGCATTGCTGCAGCTATGCAAAAATGACAGCATTTCGCTAAATTTGTAATTTGTAATTTTTTGTCCTCTCACCACCACTTCCAGACTGTAGATTTTCCGTCTGTTTTAACCTCATGTACCGGCCCTTAACTGTTCACCACTTTTTCTTTGCGCTAACACCTAATATAATCATATTATTATAATAACACACAGTATTTTTGAATATATTATTACCGTTATTCTTTCTTGGACCCCAAATCGATAGTTTCGGGGGCCTAGCCTCACCGGAGATGGGGGTGGGTCGGGCGCCACTCGCTTCACGACCCCGAAACTACGCTTGCCGACGCTCGGAAGCGAGAATATGCGACGGTTTCGCGTTATTTGTATAGCACAAAGAAAAACACGCTAGCGGTTTCCAAGAAATTCATACACAATTGTTTATTAGCGAAAGTTCCTAATTTACCTATATCGGCTCTTATGCACTACCTTATAACGGCGCCGCGAAAGTTACACTCTATCACTTCTGATAACTTACTCTAAGTATCACATCCATCATCTATCTCAAATTTCCAAATTTCGGTATTAAACAAAGAATAAACTTAAACTACTTACAATTTAATCTCCAATCAATCTCCTCCCGCAACGGACTCGTCGTGATTCGCCGTCACTTCGCCGATAATCTCCTCAATAACTCGTTCGGTAGTCTCGATCTGCTCCTCAACCCTTTTTCAACCGTCGTCGCTATCGAAAGTTATTGTTTTCTAACCGCCAACCAACAAGCTTTTTCTCGCCAGGTACATGTGAAATAAATAGATATTCGATCGCTCGTATTTCGTCCCAAAATCTGCTCCTCGATCCTTTTACAACCGTCGTCGCTATCGAAAGTTATTGTTTTCTAACCGCCAACCAACAAGCTGTTTCTCGCCAGTTACATGTGAAAGAAATAGATATTCGATCGCTCGTATTTCGTCCCAAAATCTGCTCCTCGATCCTTTTACAACCGTCGTCGCTAACGAAAGTTATTGTTTTCTAACCGCCAACCAACAAGCTTTTTCCCGCCAGGTACATGTAAAAGAAAAATATTCGATCGCTCGTATTTCGTTCCAAAATCTGCACCCTCGTCTATTCCTTACCATGTCCAAACAACAAGAGGACGAACTACATCTTGCACACCTCGCAAGTAGCCTCGGTTTTGCTTCCTGATCCCGCTTAGACGGGATCTTCGATTCTCCGTTTGGCGAGAAAACCGACTATCCCTCATGCATTTCACATGCATTTCAAATGCATCTAGTTCCCGGTCATTGCACCTTCTCATTAGCGTGCATTGCCGCAAGTGCATTTGGTCATTGCACTTTGCATTGCGCTCAATCCACTGTAATACATGTATGGCAACGCCTCGGTGCATCTCGGAACACGGGCCGTTCCGCTGGCGTTCCGTCCGGCAGCCATTGACACACGAACTGTCAAATCTGTGTTTTGTCTGTCGCCATGGCCGTTGTCATATTTTCAATTTGTTTCTCGTTAAAATTATTTATTGTACCATTATGTGCGCTAGGGTGGTATTGTTGCAGCTGATGTTAATATTGTTCGTGTTGTTTAACAATGTGCGCGCGAATGGTATCGTTGCAGCGGACGTTTATATTGTTCGTGTTGTTTGAAAACCATGTACTTGGAGTTGATCTGATTTGGTTAGACCGGATTTTGTTTAGCCACTCACAAATGTTTTCACGCTGATCACCTTGAAGTTGCAATACTTCGCCGTATTCAGGACGCTCAATTACAGTGCCATTACCCGCAAATTCCTTTTTTTTATTACCTGCTCGCACTATTTTCTTCAGGTCAAATTCCGATGAGAGGCCTTAGCCGGTAGTTAGTGACATCCGACCATTTCTTCGCGGGATCCTTACGTGCACAAGACCGACCAGGACAGTGTCATCCGCACCCTTAATTGCATCAGCGAATGGGGTCAAATTTTCGCAAATTCTGGATGGCCATACGATCAACCAACTAAATACAGGCAAGTAATAAAACCGCCAATCGATTATCAGGCACACGACTTGTCAAAACGTTTGGTTCTAATTGGATATGGACTGCTTGCTCGCGTGCACGACGACCGTATCAAAACGTTGTACAGCATATTTCTCTTTCGCTTCAGTCAGGTGAGTACTTTAATCATGTTGTTTATTCGGAACGGTTATGGGGGCGACTCGGCCCCACCAACAGCTTCGAGGAATACCGGGTCCTGGCAAATGCGCGCCTTAGTTTTGGTATTGGCCGTTTTTGGACAGGGTTCGATGAGACTCGAAGCTTAACCTACATCAATCTTACAATCATGCAATCTGTAATCTACATTATTACTTCGAATCCTATGATCTATCTTACTACTTAGTCTACTTAGGCTACTACTTAGCCACTGAACTCATTGTTTACAACTTCATTCCTTCTTCTCTTTACCGTCAGCGTGTCCGCGTCAATGAATTAGTATGAATTTCTATCTGCCACCGGTACGGCTCGCGGCGTGATCGACCGTGACACCCCCCTCTCTTCAGAGGATTCCGTGGGAATCCTCGTCAGTCTTCCGACTTGTTACATTCAAACGTCTCCGATTCGCGTTGCAATTTCCCGACCGCTCTATACTAACGATATGACGAAAATCTATTTCGTCCAGTTCTTCAGTTACTGATTCTGTTTTTATAATTATTCAACCGGGTTGCCAAATCATACGCGGCTATGGCTCATTTGAACTCTGGATTTCCTATCCTTACTTACTATCCTTACTTACTTACTACTTACGTCCGTTTTTCTTCTCTTTTTTTTTTTTTTTTTTTTTTGGTTTTCCATTCACACTGTGGTTTAATGCATGCGACCTCATTCTAACTCCTCAACAAAATATACCTGCCTGTCTACATGTGCCTTGCCATAACTTAATAGCTGGTGTGGGTACTTTTTGCTTTATTATGAAAAATTCTAATGCCATTCGACCTCGTTTCTTTTTAGTTCTATTACGTGGACACCAACTACCAACATGACGCACGACGAAAGCCGCCCACCCTACAGTAACAAAGAAAGCAGAAGACCCCGTAGATCTTGGAGAACGGTCTTGGATACACCTGGTGGGAGTATTTGGTATCTTCTTTCCTTATCGGTATGACTAATCATTCAATATCAACACTAATCCTTTGAAGTTTACTAACCCCCTAAACTTAACTTAAACTTAATTCTAAGTAATTTCTCAACTTAATATCTACCACCACCGCCTTAGGCAAATTCTAGCTTACAATGTCTAACCTATGTTACCAATCTATTTGCTTAACCCCGCCACCACTTCTAGCCAGCTCAATACTTGTAACACAAATGATTATGGATGTTAACCCGCCACCATTAATTTTACCCCATCTTATCCTCTAGTCCCACCACCATTATCTAGTCTAAGAGCGCCATAAATCTGAAATTCACTGGTAATTCTCTCGTTATTAATACCCCTGAGGCAGATTTATGCCACTGCCTACGTTGCCTTATTCCACATACCTCTTGAGGTCCTTCGCGTGCCACACTCCCACAGCTTTCCCGCTGGAATCTTCCAGTTCGTATGTCCAACCGGACACCCTTCTCTTCACGGAGAACGGCCCTACATATTCGGGAGCCAGTTTGGCGGAGAAATACTTTGCGGCGTCTGACAGAACGAAATTTCGACGCCACACCAAATCCCTCGGTAAAAACTGCTCATCCCGGTGCCGCAGGTCATAACGTGATTTTGATTCTTGGGCAGCTGACTTCAACCGTTCGCGAACTTCTTCGCGGACCTTTTGCAGCAGTTTTGCCTTTTCAATTCCCTCCTCCGGTGCATCTCTCCTTCCTTGTACCTCCGGGCCTTGATAACTCCCGGGATGAATGGTCATTTCTCGCCCAAAATTTAAAAAGTACGGAGTAACCTTCATGTCTTCGTGCGTTGAGGTTCTCAACGCGCAACCAATCTTCGATAAATTCTTATCCCATTCCCGATGATTCTCAGATGCATACGTTCGAAGTAAACGCTTGACATTCTGGTTCACTCGTTCCGCTGGATTCGCCTGAGGGTGATATAGCGCGGTAAATCTCATCGTAACCCCATGCTCTTCGGCCATTCGTGCGAATTCTCTAGAGCAGAATTGCACGCCGTTATCGCACACAATTATCCGTGGTACTCCGAACAAAAATAGAACGTTTTCTTCCAGTAAACGTACCACGGCCGCTCCGGATGCTTTCCTTAGGGGAAATAACAAAGGCATCTTGGTCGCATAATCTACCACGGTCAGAATATATGAGTGTCCCCGCCGGGATCGTGGTAGAGGTCCCACGAGGTCCACACAAACCATTTCCCAGGGAGCAGTATCTTCTCGACTCCTCGACACCATCAGACCGCTGGGGAGCTTTCGATCTACCTTTACCGCTTGGCAAACCTTACACCTCCGGACATAGTTCCTCACATCCGCCTTCATTTTTGGCCAATATAACTCTTGTGCCAATCGGTCAAAGGTTTTTTGAACCCCCATGTGCCCCGCAGTAGGTTCGTCATGGCCCTGGAACAACGCCTTTGGCCGCTCGTCTTTTGGAACTACTTTTTTCCACTGGTTGTCTTGGAGCTCGGAATACCGGCCTTTTACCCACTTCCACAACATGTTTTCCCCCACCCTCCATTTCGGGTATTTGCCGGGGTCCTTCTGCACCTTCCTCATCATGTTCTGGTACCACACATCCGTCATCTGTGCGACAGAGGCGCAGCCTAGGTTTGCGACAGCCCTCGAGAGTGCGTCGGGCACTAAATGGTCTTTCCCCTTGCGATGGATTACCTCAAAGTCGAATTGTTGTAATCTCACTGCCCATCTAGCTAGTCTGCCTGTAGGGTCCTTAAGGCTATTCAGCCAGACCAGGGAGTGATGATCGGTAATTACCACGAATCTTGTTCCTTCTATATAAGGCCGTAGTTTCTCCACTGCCCATAGTACCCCCAAGCACTCCCTTTCAGTAACTGAATACCTTCTTTCCTGTTTGGAAAGCGCCCTGCTGAGGTAACAGATAACCTTCTCACCATCCGGATGCGCCTGGCTGAGTACTGCGCCTATGCCCACATCCGAGGCATCCGTTTGGACTTTGAATGGGAGGTCGAAATCTGGACAGGTTAGTACAGGCGCTGATGTGAGCTTACGTTTGCACATCTCGAAAGCCTGTTCACACTCCTCAGACCATAAAAATTTTCGACCCTTCTTCAAGAGATCGCTTAAGGGAGCTACCATTGTCGCATGACTGGGAATGAATCGCCGGTACCACGATACCATTCCGAGAAGTTGCCGCACTTGTCTTACCGAAGTTGGGCGAGGAAACTCGTTCACCGCTTGAACCTTCTCGGGGTCCACCCTAAGACCCTCCTCATCCACCAGGTATCCCAGATACTTGAGTTGTGCCCTACAAAACTGACACTTCTCTTTCGAAACCCTCAAACCTGCGACTCTCAATCGCTCGAAAACTTCCCGGAGAACCTTCATATGTTGCTCGAAGGACTCTGTCACCACGATAATATCGTCAAGGTAGGTGAAGACGAATGGTTCCAAAGAAGGACCAAGTACGGTGTCGATTAGTCGTTGCCACGTCGCACCCGAATTGTGTAGCCCAAACGGCATCCTCAGAAAATGAAAAAGCCCCCGTCCCGGTACTGTGAAGGCTGTGTACTGTCGCGACCCCTCCGCCATCGGTACCTGCCAGTAGGCTGATTTCACGTCTAGCGTTGATAGGTATTTAGCGTTTCGTAGTTTGTCTAGGGTGGAGGAAATATATGGTAGAGGATACGCATCCTTCTCGGACACCGCATTCACCTTTCTGAAATCCACACAGAAACGGTAGGACCCATCCTTTTTACGCACCAGGAGAATAGGCGATGACCAAGGGCTAGAGGAAGGCTCAACTACTCCTAACTTCAGCATTTCGTCTAGCTCGGTGTTAATCTGACGTTGTACTGCCGGTGAAACAGGATAGTATCTCTGTTTGATCGGGGCGGCACTGGTCTTGATGGTATGTTCGACCGCCGTCGCACAACCTAATCCATCTCCCATCAAGGCAAACTGTTGCTCCAGCAGATCTGACAGTTCGCATTTTTCTTGCTCAGTCAAATGTGACCGATCTCGCAGAGCCCCTCTGACCACTGCCGTCGTCGCGGCCAAAGAATGCCACTGCTGACCCTTCATATCTAATACTACTCCAAATCGTTGCCAGAAATCGATCCCCAAAATCACCTCTTGGGGAACTGACGGGATGACTAATGTGTCTATGACATGTTCCCGGCCGTTTAAGGTATACTTCAAGCGTACTACCCCAGACACCGCACAGGCTACGCCGTTGGCCAATCGCACCTCTTCAATCTGCTCATGACCCAGCACCAAGCCTTTATCCGCCAAACGAGACCAGCCTTTCCCTCCTAGTATCGTACGGCTCGCCCCTGAGTCCAGCAGCCCCCCCATAGTTACGTCCTCAATATCCACCTGTATGTGCGGACGACTATCATTACTACTCTCCATAAGAGCGTAGTCCACGACTGGCCGTTGTGTCCTCGGTTGCGGCCTGATCCCCGTGCTTGCCTGGCCGCCTAGGAAGCACGCTGCTCGTTTCCCGAAGCCTGTTGGTTTGATCGGAATCGAGATTTCCCTCCAGTAGCCCTCGCCCGACAAGTTGGGCATGCCGACCTCATTACCCCCTGGCGACCGCAACCAAAACACCGCCGTGGCTCCGGGCACTCTCTCGACATATGTCCCTCCTTTCTGCAGTTCCAGCACTGGACCCTACTCGATTCTGCCAGGGCTGAAACTCGTTCCATGCTTCCAGAGCTAACATATGCTAGGTCTGGCTCGAGACAACGCCTTGACCGTGTGTTGGGAGGCACGAATGCCATCACCGATGCCCTGGTGGCATCCATGGTCCGGCCCATCTTCACCAACTCCGCAATGGAAGTCACTGACGTCAAGCTCAGTTGCTGTTGATAAAACGGAGTTATGTTCCTCCGCAACAGACGCAGTTTTTCCTCCTCCGAGCAGTTGGTTTCTAAACGGCTGAAAAGGCGTTCCATGACAGCTACATAGACCCCTATCGACTCGCTTTCGCCCTGAGTTCGCCGCCGAATTTCTTCCCATAGCCGGTCCTCATAATCGGATGGCAAGAACTCCGCTCTCAACTCTTTCACCAACTCATCCCAGCAACTGACCAGGCCCCGGTTGGCTCGGAACCAAATTAGCGCTCGCGAGTCGAAGAGATCTACCGCTGCTCTAAACAGTTGAGCTTTAGTGAGTCCCCTTGCCAGTCGCAGCTCTTCTACGCGCTCTAGGAACGCATTAACCGATCCGGACGAGTCACCGCTGAATTTCAATCCCCATTTAGCTACTCCTGCCGGACTTCCCGACTTTGGGGATGGCGGCGTGGCTGCGTCTTGAGTCGCGTTAGGCTGATCCACCTCATCCTCACTGGGCCCCTCGACCTTCTCTACTAGAGCACCCATCGCTAAAATGAGTCGATTGCGTAAATTCTTCGCCCCTTCCTTCTGCTCTCTCGATAACGCCTGCAAATTTCCTAAACGTCGAAACCCAAACTCGATTTTAACTCTCGCCTTAACATACTCTGAAGCTGTCTGATCGGCCGATACTCTCGCCACTAGTTCCTCGATCTCCGCTGCCTTCGCCGTCAGCTCTGCGAAATCAGTATCGAAATCAAAAGGATAGTCCGTCTCGATGTATGACGTATCCCGAGCCGTTTCTGCTTTTAATGTTGACCGCAGGGTCTTTCTCATATTATCCACGGTGTCAGCTGGGAACCCCCTAATAGCGAGCTCGTAGGTGAGTTCGTCTTTGGACAACCTATCTACTAAAATCTTCATTGTGGCCTGCACTGACCCGGAGGTCTACACTACAGCTGAAATAAAATTGCCTAAGAGACCAACTATGAAACTGCTAGCGCAATTTTCTGTTTCCCAATTCAAAAGCACTTCCCCGGGAGTTAACCTGCCGATGCGCCAAAAGAAAAATCGAGCGTTAAATCACCCGAAATGCCCAGTCTCCACGCACCTCTACCCCGAAAAGCCCGATCAGCGAACTGCCACCCTAAAAAAAACGAATCACTGTCCACAACCTCTTCACCAATCGAATTCCCGCAACCGTATTAAGTCACTCCACACCTGTCTATCTTCTCCCCTGACGTGATCCTATCACACACACTAAATTAAATGTATTTTCCCTACTCACACTCCCAATTCAAAGTTTATTATACGCTGTAAATACCGCACTAACTTGTTATAGAATAATACCTGTAAACGAAACTACGATTCTCAGACCCAACAATAAATCCTATTGAGTACGCAATGCCCCAAATCAAAATAAGTAGCCACTTAAGTTGGACTATTCCATCTGCTATCGTTCATATCTAAAATTTATGTTCCTACCGAACTTCCCGCAACTTGGGCTATGTAAATATCATCGCACACCCACACACACACACTGGCGCAACAGAATTCAAATGTTTATATAGGTATTAATCATAAAACAAAAGGGCATTAATGTATATTAATCCTACGCGGATTTTATTCCCTATATCTTCAAAATATGCATGCACTAATAATATGAATTGCTCGCAAAATTTATACCGATCTTCTTCAGTTTGGCTGTTGTAGTAACTAGCCACCGGTTCTCTTCTTCCACGAACGAAAAATTACTCCGCGTTAGGAATCTATTACAGGATTCGTATTTTCGGTTCTACAAGTACGAAACAAAGAAGCTAGAAAATTTTCACCGGTACCGTTACGACCGTTTGCCCCACGTTGGGCGCCAATTTATTACCGTTATTCTTTCTTGGACCCCAAATCGATAGTTTCGGGGGCCTAGCCTCACCGGAGATGGGGGTGGGTCGGGCGCCACTCGCTTCACGACCCCGAAACTACGCTTGCCGACGCTCGGAAGCGAGAATATGCGACGGTTTCGCGTTATTTGTATAGCACAAAGAAAAACACGCTAGCGGTTTCCAAGAAATTCATACACAATTGTTTATTAGCGAAAGTTCCTAATTTACCTATATCGGCTCTTATGCACTACCTTATAACGGCGCCGCGAAAGTTACACTCTATCACTTCTGATAACTTACTCTAAGTATCACATCCATCATCTATCTCAAATTTCCAAATTTCGGTATTAAACAAAGAATAAACTTAAACTACTTACAATTTAATCTCCAATCAATCTCCTCCCGCAACGGACTCGTCGTGATTCGCCGTCACTTCGCCGATAATCTCCTCAATAACTCGTTCGGTAGTCTCGATCTGCTCCTCAACCCTTTTTCAACCGTCGTCGCTATCGAAAGTTATTGTTTTCTAACCGCCAACCAACAAGCTTTTTCTCGCCAGGTACATGTGAAATAAATAGATATTCGATCGCTCGTATTTCGTCCCAAAATCTGCTCCTCGATCCTTTTACAACCGTCGTCGCTATCGAAAGTTATTGTTTTCTAACCGCCAACCAACAAGCTGTTTCTCGCCAGTTACATGTGAAAGAAATAGATATTCGATCGCTCGTATTTCGTCCCAAAATCTGCTCCTCGATCCTTTTACAACCGTCGTCGCTAACGAAAGTTATTGTTTTCTAACCGCCAACCAACAAGCTTTTTCCCGCCAGGTACATGTAAAAGAAAAATATTCGATCGCTCGTATTTCGTTCCAAAATCTGCACCCTCGTCTATTCCTTACCATGTCCAAACAACAAGAGGACGAACTACATCTTGCACACCTCGCAAGTAGCCTCGGTTTTGCTTCCTGATCCCGCTTAGACGGGATCTTCGATTCTCCGTTTGGCGAGAAAACCGACTATCCCTCATGCATTTCACATGCATTTCAAATGCATCTAGTTCCCGGTCATTGCACCTTCTCATTAGCGTGCATTGCCGCAAGTGCATTTGGTCATTGCACTTTGCATTGCGCTCAATCCACTGTAATACATGTATGGCAACGCCTCGGTGCATCTCGGAACACGGGCCGTTCCGCTGGCGTTCCGTCCGGCAGCCATTGACACACGAACTGTCAAATCTGTGTTTTGTCTGTCGCCATGGCCGTTGTCATATTTTCAATTTGTTTCTCGTTAAAATTATTTATTGTACCATTATGTGCGCTAGGGTGGTATTGTTGCAGCTGATGTTAATATTGTTCGTGTTGTTTAACAATGTGCGCGCGAATGGTATCGTTGCAGCGGACGTTTATATTGTTCGTGTTGTTTGAAAACCATGTACTTGGAGTTGATCTGATTTGGTTAGACCGGATTTTGTTTAGCCACTCACAAATGTTTTCACGCTGATCACCTTGAAGTTGCAATACTTCGCCGTATTCAGGACGCTCAATTACAGTGCCATTACCCGCAAATTCCTTTTTTTTATTACCTGCTCGCACTATTTTCTTCAGGTCAAATTCCGATGAGAGGCCTTAGCCGGTAGTTAGTGACATCCGACCATTTCTTCGCGGGATCCTTACGTGCACAAGACCGACCAGGACAGTGTCATCCGCACCCTTAATTGCATCAGCGAATGGGGTCAAATTTTCGCAAATTCTGGATGGCCATACGATCAACCAACTAAATACAGGCAAGTAATAAAACCGCCAATCGATTATCAGGCACACGACTTGTCAAAACGTTTGGTTCTAATTGGATATGGACTGCTTGCTCGCGTGCACGACGACCGTATCAAAACGTTGTACAGCATATTTCTCTTTCGCTTCAGTCAGGTGAGTACTTTAATCATGTTGTTTATTCGGAACGGTTATGGGGGCGACTCGGCCCCACCAACAGCTTCGAGGAATACCGGGTCCTGGCAAATGCGCGCCTTAGTTTTGGTATTGGCCGTTTTTGGACAGGGTTCGATGAGACTCGAAGCTTAACCTACATCAATCTTACAATCATGCAATCTGTAATCTACATTATTACTTCGAATCCTATGATCTATCTTACTACTTAGTCTACTTAGGCTACTACTTAGCCACTGAACTCATTGTTTACAACTTCATTCCTTCTTCTCTTTACCGTCAGCGTGTCCGCGTCAATGAATTAGTATGAATTTCTATCTGCCACCGGTACGGCTCGCGGCGTGATCGACCGTGACAATATAAATTACCCGTAATATTCAGCTTCTTTCCGATTTCTTCCCAAGCTTTTTTATTAGAAATTAGCTTAAACGATGCAGTACAGTGAATGTGAATTGCCACATCGCTTCACATAAGCTCTAAGTTTCACTGCAATGCAGTACACTGCACTGCATCGCAATGTGTTTAAGGCTTAAAGAGCAACATATGTATAAATAAAAATATTAATCATGGTAGGCAGAATTATCGTCTTAAAAAATATTTTTTCAAATCTAGTACATTGAGTACAATTCATTAAAAAAATTGAATTTTAGCACATTTTAACTGAATGATTTTTTTAATTCCTCAAAAAACAAAAAACCGTTTGCTAGGGAAATAATTGTTAGGTAATGTCTAAATTTTATATCTCTTCAATTTTGAATTTATTTTTTGTGCATTCGATTTGAACTATGGAAATTGTTTTATAACAGATATAGCTTTTTTTAAAATTTCTACAAATATTTAATTTGTGCTAAGCAAATTTAACTCCATTGAACATTTCAAACTAATTCAGTTGCAAAATTTCTTTTAAATAACTCAAAAACGTATCTGTCGTGGATATAAATTCCAGGTTTACAAAAATTGGCAGAATATTTTGAAAAATCGAAAATGTCGAAATAGCTCATAATGTATGTATTTAAGTATTCTCTGGTTAAACAATTTTTTTCAAGGTTACTTAGTATTAAAAGGCTTCGAAACTACAATAAAGAGGTTCACTTACTAATATTGTGTTAGACTATTGATATTTTTCTCTAAACAAGAATTATGTAAAATAATGTCGAAGTGCTCTTGCATTGTCGAAGTGCTCTTGCATTAGCGGCGTGTATCATCGCAAATTAACCTCATATCCAAATCTTAATTTCAGCCCGAAACGATTTGGTAAAATTCAAAAATAAAAACAAAACAAACAAAATCTTTTTACTGCTTAGAGCTAAAATCGAATTTGTTAACATATTATCTGTCCCGAGATTAATTAAATTTCCAAGTGGAATGTTCATTTTGTTTAGAAAAAGGTTACAAAAATTTGAATTTCACGACGCCATGAAATGTGCGTCTATACTATTTTAGCTTCGGAAATGTAATGCTCATGGACAGAGGTAGATCTCATTTACTACGAAGTAGAATACCGCATTACGTAAAAATTGCAGATCTTCTACAAAGGTACTAAATATCTACTGTTCATGTTCTAAATATCAGAGGATACACAAGAAATCCTTAGAGCACTTGATAGTTAAAAAAAAAGTCTAGCGCATCAGAACCGCTAGAAAACTAATTTTCGAAGAAATTATTTTTGAGGGACTTCAAAATGTGTGAAAACGTAATACACTTCTTTGTATTATCATATCAACCATTTCTTACTCAGCATTTCTTATAACACAAATGATGAAAATGTTCAGTGCTGGCAACCTTTGTCCAACACAGCAGCATTAAGTCTACCATAGACCATAACATGCTGGTGCTTAATCAACCTATCCATTAAATTTCGTTTTTATCCAAAGTTTCAGCAATTAAATAATGTCTGGGGCTGCCATCCAAAAAATTTCCAAAACTCGGAAAATTTAAATATCGGTTGCTTAGTTTATTGTAAATGCTTTGCTTCTGCATACAAAATGGAAGCATCTGTTGGTGCAATATTTACGAAATTGTCTGGTGCTGGCATTCATGTAAAAGCAACATAGCTGCTTCACATTGAGTTGAATCCACCCTGTGAATTTCATTTCGATTGAATGGCTGCGCTGGAAGTTAGTGAATAGAATTTTATGGTAACCATCCTCAAAACTTTTCAAATTTTTTAAACATAAATATTTGCTATTAACTGTCATTGCAGAATCATTCCCATTTGGAAATTTTATGACAACATCGCTCGATAAAGAAATGTAAATAAATTACGAAACTCATCATAGCTGGCAACCATTTCATGATTTGTCAACGAAATTCGTACAGAATTAGAAATGCAACAAGATCCACTTATCACAATGATTCCGTTACTGCATTGGAAGTTATAGGAGAAAAACCTTTATTATCCTGAGCAAATTTACAATATTTCATCATCAACGTGGCACAACAGCCCGACGTCAGGCCTTGGCCGCCTGGATCGAGCTCCTCCAATTGTCTCGGTCACGTGACCGCGTCCTCCAATCTTGGAACCCCAATAGTTGTTCGGCATCCACATACACTCCCAACGAGCTCTGGGTCTTCCTTTTCGCCTCGCTCCATCGATTCGTCGTGCGTTCATGACACGTTTTGGCATGCGGTCGTCATTCATGCGTTGCACGTACCCCGCCCACTGTAATCGTTGTAATTTCACAATTTTGGAGACTTCCAGCTCATCGTAGAGTTCGTACAACTCATTGTTGTACCGGCTGCGCCATCCATCTCGGTCGCGGATAGCCCCGAAAATCCGCCGTAGAACTTTCCGTTCGGAGGCGTCGATCATATTTTCGGACGCTTGGGTCAAGGTCCATGTTTCGCAGCCATAGCACAGCACAGGTCTTATGATAGTTTTATAAACGCGGAGCTTAGTCTTTCTGTGCACATATTTCGATTTCATAAAGGGGAGGACCGAGAAGAAGGTTTTATTTGCTAGTTGTATCCGTCGCTTGATTTCGTCAGTTTCGTTGGCGTCACTCGATAGGTTGTTACCCAGGTAAACGAAGTTGTCCACGAATTTGATGCAAAGGTCCCCTACGTTGATGGTCGTGTGCGCTGGCGTCCTTGTCCTAGATTGCATCATAACTTTCGTTTTGTCCTCGTTGATTCCTGGTCCAACTTCATTTGCTCCGGTGTCAAGTCTAAGCAGAAGTTCTTCTGCATCGGTCAGCTTTCGAGCCATGATGTTAATGTCATCCGCGTACGCTGCCAATTGTGTCGTCTTAAAAAGTAGCGTGCCGCTGGTGTTCAGGTGCATTGCCCAAATAGCGAACTCAAGTGCCAGGTTGAAGAGCGTGGGCGCTATTCCATCGCCCTGCTTCAGGCCACCCAAAGTTTCAAAAGGATCCGTCAATCTGTTCTGGATCCGGACTTGCGAGACGGAGTTGGTCATCGTCATCTTTATAAGTTTCACTAATTTGGCCGGTATACCAAATTGCTATATAGAGCGCCTCGGTTGATGCTATCATATGCTTGTTTAAAGTCGACAAAGATTTGGTATACGTCGACGTCGTATTCCCAGCACTTTTGCAAAATTAGCTTGACCGTGAAGAGCTGGTCGATTGTGGAGCGACCAGATCTGAAACCGCCTTGATACTCGCCAATGATTTCTTCCGCGAACGGTTTAATCTTATACTCCGGGATTTTTGACAGGATTTTTTAGGCCGTACAGACTAAGGAGATGCCTCTGTAATTCTCACACTGCAGTTTATCTCCTTTTTTATGTATGGGACAGATGATGCATCTGCGCCAATCGTCTGGGATCACCTCAGTCTCCCATATTCACTGCAGTAGTTGATCTAGCGCACTCAATAAACCCGCCCCACCAGACTTGAGTAGTTCAGCTGGTATCCCGTCAGCGCCCAGCGCTTTTTTCCTTTTCAGTGAACGCAAGTCGAGATCTACTTCTTCTACTGTCGGGGATTATGTGGATGGGGGTTGACCAACGGTATCGTCATGGAGATCAGCTTCTGCTGCTAGGATGTTTAATGGCGGATTCAGAAGCTCTTGGAAGTAGGACGCCCATCGTTTGCTAATACTTTCGGTGTCGCCGATAATACTTCCATCTTTGTCCTTACAGAGGCTAGTCCTGGGTTGGTAGCCATTTTTGATCATGTTTACTAGTCTGTACGCTTGTCTGGTGTTCGTACTAAATAGGTTTACCTTAATGTTCAGCAACTGCTCGTCAAAGTATTTCCGTTTCTTACGCCTAATTATTCTATTGGATATTCGCCGTAGCTCGTCATATTTTTCCTTTTTGGCTCTGGTTGCACGTTGGACACATTGTCTATAGGCCTCGTTCTTTGCGTCAAGTGAGTTTCTGCATTCTTCGTCAAACCATTCATTTCGCGCTCGTCGGGCTTTGTATCCCACAACGTTTTCTGCCACATTCTTGATTGTATTTTTTAGCTCTTCCCAGAACTCGTGGACACCTACGTTACTGGAGTCGCGCAGCATTGCTGAGATTCTTTCTTCAAGCGCGGTCGTATACGCCTGAGCCGTATAATCGTTCAGCAAATTCTCAACCGCAAAGATTTTGGGAAGGCTGAATATCGATTGGTGCACTGAGGAAATTCTGCACCGGTATGCTGTTTTCACCAGGAAATGATCGGAGTCGCAGTTAGCTCCACGGTACGACCGAACATCCATCACACTTGACGCCCATCTCTTGCTAATAAGGACGTGGTCGATCTGGTTGACGGTATGTGAGTCTGGAGAATTCCAGATCTGCTTGTGAATGCGACGATGTGGAAAGCAAGTTGAGCTTACAACAAGATTCCTGCTGCAAGCAAAGTCAATTAGACGATGGCCGCTATCATTGCATTCTTCGTGGAGGCTGTGTCCTCCAGTGGTCCCCCGATGCCAACTTTCATTCCCGACTTTTGCATTGAAATCTCCCAGCAGCATTTTTACATCATTTGATGGAAGTGAATCGAAGAGAGTTTCAAGGCAGGCATAAAACTCGTCTTTTACAGAGTCTTCTTGTACTTCGGTGGGAGCGTGCATATTGATGAGCCAGAGGTTGAAAAATCGCGGTTTGATGCGAATCGCACACAGCCTTTCGTTTACGGGTTTGAAGTCGGTAACGCGCGACTTAAGCTGCTTATTCACTATGAATGCTACTCCAAACTCCTTGCGGCCCGATGGTTTGCCGCTTGTAAAAATTGTGTGCGATTTCTTGTCGTTGATCTCGCAGCCTAACCAATTTGTTTCCTGGACTGCAGTAATGCTCAGTTTGTACTGTTCGACCTGATGAAGGAGGGCCTTTTTGGCCCCCGGTTTGTTCAGGGAGCGTACATTCCAGGTTCCGAAAGAATAATCCGTTGTGCGTTTGCGTGGTCGTCGTTGTTGATCCGTCAAATCCGAGGCTTTTGTTCCAGGTTTCTTGACAGAGGAAGTTTTTACAAGGATGAGTTGTCGGCACATCGCTCAACCATTTTCATGGGGGGGATTAACAATATTTAGGAGACAAAAATTGCCATAGCTGGCGACTCTATACTAATTTTTCAGCCAAATTTCTATGAAATCTATCTTAGAGTAAGGTTCACCTACTGCGTAAATTTTGTTATATATATAAGCCAAAAACCAGTTTTTTTTTCTAAGTGATTTTTCCACATGGCACCACTGCCACAGTGTTGCCCGTATTTCTAAATCACTTCTATCAGACCTGGTCCTAGCTAATTTCAATATGTCCTATAAATTTCATTTCAGTTTTGAGTGCTGAAAATAGAGATAATTTTATCACGGATTGCCGTTCTCGTTTACCACGGAATTTTGAAAATTTCTATTTAACTTTGTGGACAAAAGTCAAAATTTATCAATAGTTTGAATTTATTTTCAAAAATCAAAAATTTTTCAGGAGGGTCGATGATTTGTAGGATTTTTTTTCAGGAGCCTGCTGTTGCTACAGAGTAGCTCGCACAATATTGAAATGTGTGTTAAGTGTTAGTCTACATCAACACCCTCTGCAAGTTTCACGATGATCCGATGTTTTTCTTAGAAGCTATGATAAATCGAAGTTTGAAAACATCCTTGCCTACTTTTAGGCACTCAGTGCCTACACAAGGCTTAAAATATCCAATTCTTTATCATAAGCAAGTTTAAAACATAATAAGTTTTCATTCCCAATACTTTTTTGTAACAAAAATTTACACTGCTTGGAAATATAGGAGTACCTGAAAATTCACCAAAACGCCCGCCGCCGCCAAAAGGTTAAAGATATCTGAACTCCAGCAAGTTATGGACCTACTCACTATATACATCTATCTTCTCCGAAACTTAGCTCAATCGGATCGGCCACTCCAGAGATTATCTCCCTTAATCATTTTGCTGATATATATACATATATATATATATATATATATATATATATATATATATATATATATATATATATATATATATATATATATATATATATATATATATATATATATATATATATATATATATATATATATATATATATATATATATATATATATATATATATATATATATATATATATATATATATATATATATATATATATATACATATATGACGAATGTTATACATATATATATGTATATATATATATATATATATATATATATATATATATATATATATATATATATATATATATATATATATATATATACAGTTGCTCACAAAAGTCAGCATACACCGCTTAAAAACGCGGCATTGGCAATATATAGGTGGAAAATAAATTAAAAGACGGGTGAAAAATGAACTTAAAAGGAATATCAGAGACATTGTAATCTATTTTACGCAGAATTAATGAGAATATATATAAACATACACATATACATAATAAATAACAAGAAATTCCGCTGAAAGTGAGGAAACAAAAGTCAACATACATTACAGAAAATTCAAAAGAATCAGTCTAAGCGATGAGTCATACTGCGATAAAGATTGCTACCGTGTTAATATACAAAGATAAACATTAGTACATTGCAAGTCGATCAAACAAAAGTGATTTGGGTGCCTTTAATGCTTAAAAATTAGTAAAAATGAGTACACGGAAGGAAACGAGTTTGGAAGTGCGAAAAATCGTCCTTAGTGAACGAGTGGAAGGGAAGTCGTATGGCGAAATTGATAAAATAGTTGCAAGAAGTCGAGCAACGGTGCAAACGATCATACTGAAAGCGGAAACAGAAGGGAGAATACAAAATAAACAACGAACAGGTAGACCCAAATCCTTAAGTAAGAGAGATGAGAGAGACTTGTTACGGAAAATAAGTAACGAGCCACAAAAAAGTGCTCCGGCAATGGCCACTGCACTTGCAAAGGCAACAGGGAAGCAAGTGAGTCCAGAAACAATAGGTAGAGTTTTGCGTAATCAGGGTTATAACGGTAGAGTTCCGCGCAGAAAACCTTCCATTTCTCCAGTTAATGAAAAGAAGAGGGTTGACTTCACTCGCCTGCATCTTAATAAGGACGAAATTTTTTGGAATCAAGTTCTATTTAGTGATGAGAGAAAGTATAATATTTATGGCTCTGACGGGTGCGAATACGTGTGGAGGAAGCGGAACTTAGCATTGGCAAAGAAGAATTTTCGTACTACAGTGAAACACGATGGAGGGTCAGTCCTCGTATGGGGCTATATGTCGGCCGCTGGTGTGGGGCAATGACATTTTATTGATATTACTATGGATCAATACATGTATTTGAACATATTGCGAGGCGATTTGATACCTTCTGTGCAGAAATTAGGCCTACAGCCAGGTTGGATCTTTCAGCAGGACAATATCCAAAACATACAGCTAGAAATGTCAAAGAATGGTTGCTGTTTAACGTCCCTCATCAGCTTCACAGTCCACCTCAGTCTCCCGATTTTAACCCTATAGAGCATTTATGAGAGGAATTGGACCGCAGAATTCGTGAGCCAGCCGTAAGAGCAACTATTTCTAGCAAAGAGACCCTGAAATCTGCTCTGCTGTGTACTTGGATGGCCCTCCACCCGAAATTACCGGATATCTCGTTCGTTCAATGCGAAAGCGTTTAGAAGCTGTTAATAAGGCTGGTGGAGGGGCTACAAAGTATTGAGCTCACGTTTTTTGGTCATTCTCGTTCTTTTCGGAACATGGCTCGAGCGTATGCTGACTTTCCATGGATGAATTTTCTTAGTTTTCATGGCTTATTTCTTTCTGTGTTCGGATTTTCTTTATTGTTATGTTATGAAACTTATATTTAATACCAATAGACCTACTTTTACGTTTTCATTGCATTCTCTCTTTTTCCACTGTACCATATTCGTGTTTTTACATGCTGTATGCTGACTTTTGTGAGCCACTGTATATATATCACGAATTTTTGGCGAAATGAGTTTAAAAACTAATATTCTTCGAAAATTAGTAAAAAGTACTCAACACATTTGGCTGACTTGCTGAAAAAAGTATTTTTAAATAGAAATGTACGAGCGTCTCAAAGAGCTAACTTTTTTATTATGTTTCGCAAAGAACAGTATACACCACCCACCATAACTTACTAAATATATGCTATCAGAACCAACTTCACACATATCTTTTTTCAAACCAACAAGCACACATGCTGCACTTTGAATGAAATGCCCGTATCGAAGTTCAAGACAACCCACGAAACTACCAACATTGACAGGGAATACATAAGTATCTGCTTAAATCGCTCCTCGCGACTGAAAGTAAACTCAAGGAAAAACTGTTGGCTCTATTCTCTTTATTAGCAATAGCGCGAAGAACAAAAGACTATGTGCAGTCTTCGAAAGCCTCAATTAGAGTCTTTTAATGGGAATCAGATATACGCAGATGGTATTTCGTGTTAATGGTCCTCAATTAATTAGTTTTTGCAACTTCACCGGTGGCCCCAGTTTGCTATGTACCGTTCCAGGGTAATTTCAATTTTATGAGGCAAAGTGGCAAACTTAATTGCAGAAATGAGCATAACCTAACCGCCATCACCACTCATAGGACGTAGTCATTTTTAGAGCCGTTCTCAGCTGTTTCGAGAGCATTCACACTGAGCGGGGAATTCACATTGGCACTGCGGTAAAATGGATATTATTTATAGCATGTAATTAGGAAGTTTGTGTTGGCGAATAAATGATCGAAAAGTCCTGTTTTATTAAATTAAAAATAAGAAAGTAAAAAAGTTGATGAAACTTACTAATAATTCCTTTATTTAAAAATGTGTCGCCTATAACATATTTTCTTACAACATTTATAAAATATTCAATATGGTGCCACATAATTAAAAATGAAAGTAATCATCAGTTTTCTGTGCTCTACGATTTCGTTGACTCAATCAAGACTGTTCATCAGCAATTCACAGAAATTACCATGTGTTACCTCGGTATCTATTAAATAATTTTGCAATCGGTATAAGTCGTCTCTAGATGGTAATTTATTTACATGGCCAATTATTTACATTTGAAATATAGCACTAATAACAACAATGATACCCAGATTGCAACTGCCTACGGCAAGAGCAGTTGAAACTGTGACGACAAACTAACTCCAGATATCGATTTCGCATCGAATCAGGACGTCATGTGCGTTCATTACCATACGTGCTTATTGCATTTGATGTTTGCATTAAAGGTGAAGTTTAAACTAAAATGCTCAATAGGCTGATACGATGTCACTGGAAGTATATTTTGAAGTTTTAAATGAATATAATTGGAAGTACTGTTTTATGAATTTGAGAGTGAAACAGTTCTGTATTTACCACAAACCACAAATTGTTAAAATTGTAAGTTAATAAAAATAATTTCTGAAATCGCTCACGAGGTTATCACACAATGGAAGAACAGAGTATACTCTATTAGCAATTATGGTAGACGAAGCAAGGGCTCACAAACAGGAAAAAGTTTCCGTTGTTGTGAGGTTTGCTAAAGGACTAACAGTCGAAGAAGTGCTCTAAAGCTCTGTAGATTCTTCAGGAGCAAGGCATGCCTTCCGAGTAGTGATGGGTAAAACCAGCACACTTTACTGTGCTAGCACACTTCGCACACCACACTTAAGTGTGCTAGCACTGTGCTCCCAGCACTGACACAGTGCCGCACATTGACACAGTGCCGACACACTGACACAGTGACGACACACTGACACAGTGACGACACACTAGCACAGTGCCGGCACACTGACACAGTGCCGACACATTAGCACAGTGGCGACACACTGACACTGCCAGCACACTGACACTGCCGACACACTGACACAGGGCGGACACACTGACACAGCGCCGACACACTGACACAGTGCCGACACACTGACACTGCCGGCACACTTGTACTGGCAGGCACACTCCACGGGAACGAATGCTGTACGAGTGGCGTTGATTTTGCCCATTAATATGATGTGCTTCGGTAACAAGGCGTTGTTTGCATTACAGAATGTGTACACATTTTGCGGTTTCGAAAGCATTAGCTATTGAATGCATTGGCTGATGAATGAGATAATTAGGGAACGCAAAAAGGCAGGATTTGTTATTCGTATATTTTCTGGGTGAAAGTTTTGATTTTGAGTACACTACCGATGATTTGTGTTTTTCTAAATGCTGCGGACGTCTTCAAACGGGATGAAAGTTTAAACACAGATACAAATACGTTTACTTGCGGTACATATGAAAGAAATGCTTCCACGTTGAAAATATTTGTGGAAAATAGGTTTTGAGCAGATAGAAGGGTTTTGTCGTAACATGCAACGATAAAATGATAGCGATAAAATGATCTGCTGCAGATAGAAGGTTTATGGTAAGTAGTGCTATGTTTTTAAATATTCAAATATTAAAGGAGTTTTTAGGGCAAAAGTAGCTGAAATCGGCCAATTTTGGGTTAGAGTGATTTCGGACATAACGGGCCAAGACCTATTGCTGTGATACAAAGATTTCGGTTTTGTAGGGGAGTAAGGGGTTTTTTGGCCATAGTTTGGCAAAAACTGCCGTTACCACGGTTTCGATGATTGAAAGTGGTCGGAGAGTACAGTAGTGATATTTTAAGGACGAAAAAATTGATATTTTAAGGACGAAAATTGGGCTAAACCGTCCAATTTTCCAAATTTTTTTTTTGTCTAGCATGAATTCGGGGACTTTTCTGAGTTGTTTCGAGCGAAATTTCCATACCAGTTTGGGGAAAAGCGGCCTAGTTTCGAAGATACGGCAAAAGTAGCTGAAATCGGCCAATTTTGGGTTAGAGTGGTTTCGAACATAACGGGCCAAGACCTATTGCTGTGTTACAAACATTTCGGTTTTGTAGGGGAGTAAGGGGTTTTTTGGTCATAGTTTGGTAAAAACTGCCTTTACGGTGCTTTCGATGATTGAACGTGGTCGGGGAGTACAATAGTGATATTTTAAGGACGAAAAAAATTTTCGTTAGGGGAAATTGGGCAAAACCGTCCAATTTTCCCAAAAAATTTTTTTTTGTCCAGCACAGCCGGAGAAGCCAACTTTTGAACCAAAGAGGATCTGAACCTTTTTCCTACTTAGCACTTTTAGTGCTACTTTAAGTTTTTCCAGACAGTTTTCCGGCGGATTTCATGTTGCCGTATCTTCGAAACTAGGTCACTTTTTCCCAGGCTTGTACGGGAATTTCGCCCGAAACTACTCAAAAAGGTCCCCGAATTCATGCTGGACAAAAAAAAATTTTTGGGAAAATTGGACGGTTTTTCTCAATATCCCCTAACGAAAATTTTTTTCGTCCTTAAAATATCACTATTGTACTCCCCGACCACGTTCAATCATCGAAAGCGCCGTAAAGGCAGTTTTTACCAAACTATGACCAAAAAACCCCTTACTCCCCTACAAAACCGAAATGTTTGTATCACAGCAATAGGTCTTGGCCCGTTATGTCCGAAACCACTCTAATCCAAAATTGGCCGATTTCAGCTACTTTTGCCGTATCTTCGAAACTAGGCCGCTTTTCCCCAAACTTGGATGGAAATTTCGCTCGAAACAACTCAGAAAAGTCCCCGAATTCATGCTAGACAAAAAAAAAAATTTGGAAAATTGGACGGTTTTGCCCAATTTTCCCTATCAAACATTTTTTCGTCCTTAAAATATAACTACTGTACTCTCCGACCACTTTCAATCATCGAAACCGTGGTAACGGCAGTTTTTGCCAAACTATGGCCAAAAAACCCCTTACTCCCCTACAAAACCGAAATCTTTGTATCACAGCAATAGGTCTTGGCCCGTTATGTCCGAAATCACTCTAACCCAAAATTGGCCGATTTCAGCTACTTTTGCCCTAAAAACTCCTTTAATATTTGAATATTTAAAAACATAGCACTACTTACCATAAACCTTCTATCTGCAGCAGATCATTTTATCGCTATCATTTTATCGTTGCATGTTACGACAAAACCCTTCTATCTGCTCAAAACCTATTTTCCACAAATATTTTCAACGTGAAAGCATTTCTTTCATATGCACCGTAAGTAAACGTATTTGTATCTGTGTTTAAACTTTCATCCCGTTTGAAGACGTCCGCAGCATTTAGAAAAACACAAATCATCGGTAGTGTACTCAAAATCAAAACTTTCACCCAGAAAATATACGAATAACAAATCCTGCCTTTTTGCGTTCCCTAATTATCTCATTCATCAGCCAATGCATTCAATAGCTAATGCTTTCGAAACCGCAAAATGTGTACACATTCTGTAATGCAAACAACGCCTTGTTACCGAAGCACATCATATTAATGGGCAAAATCAACGCCACTCGTACAGCATTCGTTCCCGTGGAGTGTGCCTGCCAGTACAAGTGTGCCGGCAGTGTCAGTGTGTCGGCACTGTGTCAGTGTGTCGGTGCTGTGTCAGTGTGTCGGCCCTGCGTCAGTGTGTCGGCAGTGTCAGTGTGCTGGCAGTGTCAGTGTGTCGCCTCTGTGCTAATGTGTCGGCACTGTGTCAGTATGCCGGCACTGTGCTAGTGTGTCGTCACTGTGCTAGTGTGTCGGCACTGTGTCAGTGTGTCGGCACTGTGTCAGTGTGTCAGTGTGCTGCCGACACACTTATAAAGTGCCGCACTCGCACAGCACACCGAAGTGTGCTAGCACACTGTGCTAAGCACGCACAGGTGCTGCCCATCACTACTTCCGAGCTCGTAGGAAGGCATTCATTTCCAAAAAAAATACAATAAGCCGATTTGCCTTTGCCAAAGAGCATGTGGGAAAGCCATCCGCGTTCTGGAATACGGTTATTTTTGCGGACGAGTCCAAGTTTATCATTTTTGGCTCCGACGGAATGTCATATGTCTGGCGCAAGGCAAACACTGAGCTAAACAAGGAGAACCTCAAAGCTACTGTGAAGCAAGGTGGTGGTAATGTGATAGTTTGGGCCTGCATGTCCGCAGCCGGAGTCAGAAATTTAAACTCTATTGAGGAAACAATGGACCAAATAAAGTACCTTGATGTACCCAAAAACAATTTGCTGCAAAGCACTGAAAAACTGGGTGTTAGCAACCAATTTCGGTTGTACCAAGACAACGATCCAAAGCATAAGTCGGGAATTGTGCAGTCCTGGCCAATTTCGGATTGCCCTTATTTGATGTCTCCGCCGGCACAGTCACCAGATATGAACGTCATTGAGAATCTGTGGACTTTGTTGGATAACAACATTAGAAAACACAAGATTTCTAATAAACAAGACCTGAAGAAAGCACTGCTAGAGGAATGGTAAAAAACGACTCCTGACATCACAAAAAAACTCGTTCATTCAATGTCGAATAGGCTCCAGGCTCTGCTTAAGGCTAAGGGCTATCATATGAAGTATTGAAATCAACTGGAAACCTCATAATTCACAACAATTTTAATGTTTAATCGAACTGTATCAAATAAGCTGTGACATGAAATTTGTTATTACTTTTAGTTTTTTGTTTTTAAGATGTAAAACAGTAACTTTGTGACAAACATAAACTTGTTTAATAAACAAAAAACATTTTTCTTCAAAATGGTGTTCAAATTTTTTTGTTGCAACTTAATTTTTTAAAGAAGCATTTTATCAAATAAGCTGTGAGCCACTGTAGGTTAAAGGAAGGAGATAAAATGCTCGCAAAACTGCTGCGAAGGGTGCGCAGTCAATTATGATGGTGCAGTGTGTGATGGTTGTGCTTTAACGTTCGTCTTGAATCGAGTCGAATAGGAGACCGATTGATTAACGTTAAAACGGGTTCAAGCGGAAAGTTCCTTCTTTGGAATGAAATTTGCTTGAAAACGTGAATTTTTCAATCGGGTATATTGTGTGTGGTTGCCAGGCATTATTATTTTCCTTCAACGCCGTATACAGTTAGCGAGTGCTCATTATAACCTAATTATTTTGCTTTGCAGTAGTTCTTCCACGAAAATTTGAAAAAAAGGCGACCAAAGCCAATAAAAACTAAATGCATTACGGATAAAATGAAAAGAAAGTATTGATATCATAACATTAGAACACGCACATAATAGGACTTCTTTGCATAAAACAGGTTTGTCGTCAAGATACACTGGTAAGTAGGAGTATTTTATTTTTATTATTTCAATATTTTTATGTTTTAAGTGAATTGAATATTATTTTATCGTTTATCTTTCTTTCTTCATAGTTATTATATTTTATTTGAATCTTTTTGAATATTATATTTGTTTATTTTTCGTTAAACTGTTGTTTTTTTCATTTTCCTGCTTGCTGGAGGAATTGATCATGAAGTATTAATTTGTAAAACAAAAATTTGGTTCAGTGGGGCCATGAAGTAGTTGACTCTCTTTTCCTGCTTCCTGTAGGTTTTCCTTTTGTTTTGGTGGCTCCTGATCTCAGAATGCGTGACACAGCAAGGGCTTCACTTGCCAACGAGACAGGTGAATAGCTGGCACTAATGCCACGGAAGGGTAACAGATCGGGCTAATTTTCTGTTGTTACGGAGGCTATATCAGCTATATCAGCAGATTTGAAAAATCATAATAAAGTCATATCGACAGATACCACTGGCAACGAGGACATCGAATCTTCTTCAAACTTGGAGATAAAACGCCTGCAAGAAAGAATGTCGCCTGCATAAAGTTTTATAAATATTTTCCAGTCTGGAAAATGATGTATGCAAATATCGCAGCTATGGGGGCTTGACCAAGCTGTTGAAGCTGTACCACCGGAATGTCTTAACACTTAGCTACTGGGGTTCCACCTCGCATATTAAGTGGAAGAAGGACCTTTATCAATTCAGAGGTTCTGTTTTTCATCTTATTATTAGAAAAACTACCTTAATTTAGTTGAAGTCCAATCTAATAACCACATTAAAAAATACATGTAATTTTGTATTTTCTCATCATTGAGATATGTACTGAGTTCTTTACAAAAACATCTGAATTGGTCGATAGATTCCCTTGATCGACTCCAGCTTTATGACTTGGATCACGTATAATTACAAAGGATGTTGACGGTTTTGTTACCACCATCTATTTTTACGCTTCTCAACTTACATCTCTTTTGCGGTTTCCCTATTTCGTTAATATAATTTAAACGTATGCACGCTCCATATAACATGTTCATTCGCGTGTTGGCTCTTGTGGTGGAAGGTTGTAGCCGGAGAATTGCTGAGAAATTTGCTTTTCTCCGAAGGACAGTCTTTCTCTGGAATTGACAGTACGTGTTTCAACGTGTCTTAAACTGCGGTTTCGTGTTCGTTGCGTTGTTTCAGTCACTTATGTGTTTGTGTTGTCAATGATTATTTAAGGTCAAACCCACCATAAACGGGTGTTGTCGAAACCGATGGCTGATGTGTTATCGTTATAAGCCAACCTAATCCTCGTAAAACAGGATATAGTACTCAAAAAAAAAATATAACATGTTTGCATAAGAAAGAAATCCAGTCACTTTCGATGCCGCTAATTTCAGTAAGAAGTAAAGTTAATTTATAATAAATATTTGACTTGGTCAATAACACATTACAAATTGTTCTTCACATGTGCTGTTTATAACTAGCTATAAGTGAAGATCAATTAACTATAAGTATTGAATTTGAATGACTTTAATATTTTCCCGCCGAAAATAACTTCCCTTTCATGTCCAATAAACGATAAGCTATGTATTTGAAAATATGTCTTCCTGTTCTAATAACTTGTGAATAACTTGTGAATATTTCCCAACCCTAGCTATAAATATACCAAAAGAATCTTCATATTAAGTAAAAAGAGGCATAATAATTTTTTTGTAAACTTCAATTCAAGAAAAGCCGAATTAACTTTCTTCATCACAACCGACCATCTTTATATAATTGACATCACATCGCGATAACGTCCAAATCATCTGTCCAGCAAAACAATTGAAACAATAACGATATTGTGTGATATTTACACTACACCAGGATTTTTTCGGAACGTAATATAAATTTTGAATTTGTTATCATAGGGCGATAGCAGGTCTGAATTTGAACCTCATCTCTTCGCAGCCTCGCATTTCGACGTGAGAACAAGCGAAATATCTAAACTGAAATCCCGGATGTTAGGAACTTTTGATATCTTTCACTTGAACGTCGTTTTGTGCACAAGTTGTTGACAGAATCGATGATACGAACTCTCTCGTGAGAATCTTCTCACTCACGGGACTCGAAACTCTAAGATTGTTTGCATAAATACATATTTATGTGCATACATGTGTACGGAACATTTGCATGCAACTAAACATGTCTGTCTTAGCATACGGAGAACATGACGCAGACAGGATGCACATGCTTTACTTCCAGTGTCCGTACGAAGTCATATTGGGAATTGTTTTGAAAGTGATTAGAAAGGACTTCTTCCTTAAAGTATAGTTTAATAGGAGATTTTTGGTTGTGTTTACACATATTTCGAGCATTAAATCGTATTTTTCAAGTTATTTCAGTGCACTAATTCCTCCTCGAGAAAAAACCCTGCAACGGTTTATATTCTAAGCTTGCATAAAATCACATCAAGCTGTGCCTCTGTAGGTAAATAACGTAGTATATCCAGAAGAAATGATTTGTTTGCCTGTTCTAGTTTTCAAGCTTAAGATTGCGACAGATCATATTTATGTGTAATTAATTGTCTGTTTAAAATTCGGGAAAAAATCTAACTCATCGATAATAGCATGTCTTGCGAAAAATTGAAATATTTCTAAATTTTAAATTACATGTACTGTTGTTCTCATAGATTACTTCCTATTTACGAGATACTATTTCATATATTTGACTCATTAGTTCATCATTGTATAAAAAAATGTATCTACCGTCTTTCTTTCCTAAGGGATTTCTCAACAAAATATGCACTCTTCTTTAATCCAACTCAATCATGCAGAAGAACAAACATTCACTTTCCCGAACTCTGCTCTGAACAAAACTATTAAAATCACGGAGATGAATAATTCCTTAAACAGTTTCATTAAAAAAAACTAACCCAGAAGGGTTCAATTTCAAAGTTATTGTTCCCATAGTTATTCACTTTCATTCATTGCTGCCAGGTTTCTTTGCTTGCTCATTTATGACTCTTCTTTCGCTCATTTCACACTTTCAGCACAATTCATAGCCGATCTCGACTACTCTTTGAATTATTAATAATTGCATCAAAAACAGATGTATGCCATTAAAAATGCATTTGGCGGTGACTTAGAACATGAAAAAGCGTCCACAAGTTCTTTATGTACGATCTAACAAAAGATGAAGTTTGCTGCTGAAACGTTTGCGTCTTTTTTGTACTTTCTCCCCCTGCATTATTCTGCGATAAGTTTTCAGTTTATTCAAAAGGAGATAACTTATCGGGGGCTATTTTTTTGTGACGACGTGCTTTTAACGCGAGAATGAATAGAGACGAATGGTGAATGTTTATAATGTGGGATATTATTGACTAGATTTTGTAGATTTTTTTTCGGAAACTGTCATTTGAACGGAGAAAAGTATCTATCAAAACGAAGGCTGTCATTTCAATGGAGTGCATCAGAGTTTTGTGGACGCACATTGTGACCTCCTTGATCAACGTCACCAATGAGGCTAATTTTTCATTGTCATTCACAACTTGTTTTCGTTCAAGAATATGTCGGCTTCATTTAACGGCCAATAAAGCAAAAAAACTCTAGCGCACCTGAACCGCTAGAAACACTAATGTTCGAAGAACAGTAGAAGAATCGTGCAGGTTTTGAGTGCATATTCCACCACAAGAGCTGCTTATTACGGCCAAACTGTTTCAAACGCCACGTTTTACTTTGGTCTAAAGAATGCATTCAGGTTTCAGATATTACCACTGGCATGAATTTTAACGTTTATGAGAGCAAAACACGGTTTAATTATATTCGTTATCAGTTGCTTATTTCACAAAATTTTGAAAGCAGCATCTCATATAACATCAATGAAGAAAATGCTCAGTGCCTGCAGCACTGTAACTGAAGTTGGTGTTTGGGGCTAGGTTCCAAAAAATTTGCAGAGGTTTGAGAATTGAAACATTGGTTATTTATTTTCATTGTAAATGTTTCCGGTATGAATACTAAGTGTAAGCGTTTATTGATACAAAAGTAGCACAACCGACTCGTGCTGGCAACCTTTTGCCAGTATCGAAGCCAACTATATATCACATCTGCTTCACGTTGTGTTATTACATTCGAAGTTATAGGAGTATAAAGAAATTTAGGGTTACCCGCAGCGACTTTTTCAAATAATCGAAAACTTAATATTTGCTGTTTATTGTCAGTACAATATCATTAGCATTTGAAAATTCTACGATAAAATCGCTTAATAAAGTTATTGCAATTAAACACAAAACCAACAATAGCTGGCAATCCTATCGTGGCTTTTCAACCAAATTTGGCCTGAATAATGTCTATAATAGGTTCCATTGATTGTTAGAAATTCGTTTTGATTTCATGACTGCACTGGAAGTTATAGGGCAAAAAGTTTTATTTTCCTGAGTGAATTTTCAAAACCAAAGACACAAAAATTATCATAGCTGGCAGCACCAATCGAAGTTTTCAACCAAATTTCTACCAAACAGGGTTTAAAGTAAGGTTCAGCTACTGTGTCAATTTCATGAAAATCTGGTAACTTATTCACACTTCATACGGCAAAAAGCAGTTTTTTTCCTTGTAATTTTTCAAGATGGCACCACTGGCACAGAGTTGCTTACAATTCAAAATTGCTTCTACCAGACTTGGTCCCACTTAAGTCCAATGCATTCTGTAAATTTTAGCTGTATCTGCTTATTGGTTCGTGAGTTTCCGTGAACAGAAGTTTTTGATGCTAAAAATATAGGTTAACTGGGAGAGGGTTACCGTTCTTGTCCGACATGAAATTTCCAAAGTTTTACTTCGAACGTGTAGATAAGGCATAAGATTTATATACAGATTGGTTTTATTGTAAGAAATGGACATGTTTTAGGATATTCCATGGTTTGAATGTTTCCACTTCCAAATTTTTATTTTTTCAAATTTAAGACACAAAAATTATCATAGCTGGCAGTTCCAACCGAATTTGTCGACCAAATTTCTACCAAACGTGGTTCAAAGTAAGGTTCAGCTACTACTGTAAGGTTCAGCTTACTACTGTAAGGTTCAGCTACTAATCGAACGATTCAATCAGAATTTATAGGGCTAAAAGCAGTAAGATCAATACATTTTGTAAATTTGAATGAATCCTGCTCATCGGATCGTGAGTTTCCGTGAACAGAAGTTTATGATGCTAAAAATATAGGTAAATTGGGCAAGGGTTACTAGGCATTCCCGTTGTACCATATCAAATTTTTTACTTTTACTATGTAAACAAAGCATAAGATTTACATATGAGTGGCTTCTTTTTTTTTTTGAAGAAGCGACATTTTTTCAAGAGAGACGATGATTTGGAGGTTTTCACTTTCAGTGCCTGTCCTAGCTACAAGGTTGCCAACACGCTCATCAAAAGATACACAAATTTACAATCAAATAATATCAATATGTCCTGAAAATGTCGTAATGATTGAATAGCTCTGTCAAAAAATATCGCAATTTAAAAATTTTCAAATTTTCCCGTTCTCTTTTTAGGCAACTAGCACACACATGGGGTTAAAACATTCCAAAACATTATCCGATTCACATGTAAAACACGTTTGAAATTTATTTCGTCAGCTTTATTTTTGCAAAAATTATTTGTGTACGGAATAATAGGTATATTAAAAATATCACTAAAATGGCCGCCGGCACCAAAGGGTTGACAATAATTGACATTTATTGAGACCTGGATCTATTCTGCATATAGACCAATGTATCCTAAAAGTTTCAGCTCAATCGGATTGCGCGTTCCCGAGATTATCTCACTGAAATTTTTTGATGATATATATATATATATATATATATATATATATATATATATATATATATATATATATATATATATATATATATATATATATATATATATACATATATATATATATATATATATATATATATATATATATATATATATATATATATATATATATATATATATATATATATATATATATATATATATACATATATATGGAAATATGAATTTTTGGCCGAATCGATTTTAATACTAATGTTCTTCGAACATTAGTAAAAACACTAGGGCTCGTATGGATCCCAACAACTGATATGTTTTCGATTAGAGCGAACATTATTCCTACCCGTCAATACACAAAAAGAAACGTGTCGCCTGATATAGCCCGGCTGTTTGACCTTCTGGGTACGATTGGACTAGTAGCGGTGACAACAAAGATAATTCTGCAACAGCTTTGGCTTTGTAATTTTGATTGAGATGATGTTTTGCCACCTGAGTTGCAAGAAAAGTGGTCGTTATTCCGAGAAAATCTATTAGCTCTCAAGGATCTAAAAATACCAAGGCATATTTTCGGACAGGATGTTTTGCGGACGCTTCCGAAAAAGCCTATGGAAAGGTCATTAGTATCGTATACAGCGAACGTTTAGTCCGCGGACTAAACACCAAATTCCACCTAAATTTTTTAGTCCACGTGATGTATACACTCGCGGACCGACCTAAATTTAGGTCGGTCCACGATTTCAAGCGATCTGACCTAAATATAGGTCGTGGACTATAATCGTTGTAAACACACGCGACCTAAACATTGATTTTTGCGCGACTGTTAATAATGTATGTATGTTGAATATAAGCTCATAACATTCCCCTTTGACACAAAATCATTGAAATAAACATGTTTGAGAGGCAAATGGAACGATAAATACAGTGCATGAAGGAAAATTAAACTAAATGACAGCTGTCATATACGAACGAGGACTAAATTCCACCTAAGCAAATTTTAGGTCAGATTGGTGTAAACACCTGAGGACTAAATTCATTTAGTCCGCGCTTTAGGTCAGGTCACTTTTGGTCCGACCGCTGTAAACCGCACTATTAATAGCCCAAATCTGGCGGTAAAGGAATCAACAATGTGGTTCTACGGTCCGCACTTTCTCCACGGAGCAGAGTCAATCTGGCCACCACCTGATCAACAAGGTGGAAAATGTGAGTTTGAAATAAGACGAACAGTTTGAAATATAGTGTATGAGGAATACAGGTCATGTAAATCTGAAAAGATACAGCAGGTGAAGGCTACAGCTTTATTACTCTCAGAATCAAGTATAGCAGAGGCAAATAAATCGCAAACCTCGGTTCAGGATGATGATACAGTGCATTTCATATCCAAATGAATCATCGGAATTCATGCAGGTCACTTCAACGCATCACAACATATGTTTTGCGTTTCGTAAAAAAACTCAAAAGTAAATCCAATAAAAGCTTGGGTTTTGAAAGTTTGACGACGACCAAATTGCATTGATACAGGAACAAGAGTTCAGTGAAGAAATAAAGCAGTTGACGCTACACAAACAAATTGAAAATTCGAGTCAAATAATAACTTTTAGTCCTTTCCTAGATGCTTTTAGCAGTAACGAGGCAGCAATTTTGGCCAATTAAAGGAAAATACATTGTGCGCTTTATCGTTCAGCACTGTGTGCGTTGCATGCGAGCACGGCCCAAGATGTTAAACCAATTAATGGGAAATCGGTCTAGTCACCGTGTGCAACCTGCTCGCCCGTTTATAATTTCTGGAGTAGATTTTTGTGGAGCTATCTGGATACATTATTCTTTGCGAGGGAAACGACCTAGTAAGACGTGTATAGGAGTATTTTGTTGTTTTTCGAGGTGGCAAGCAATCTGTCTATAGATGCTTTTGTTAGTAGCGATTTGTTAGTAGACGGAGAAACTGTAGGACGTTATACTACGATAGCGCTACGAATTTCGTTGGCGCCAAGAATCAGCTCCAAGAGCCGAAGGAAACCCTTTTCGGACATGTAGCTAAAGAAATGATCACCGAAAAATGCTGCGAAAAGGTGATTGATTTCAAATTCATACCACCTCGAGCACCTCATATAGGTGGTTTATGGGAAGCTGCAGTGAAATTTGCGAAACATTTATTACAAAGATCGCTCGCAAATGCCTCTGTCACCTGCGAAGAACTAGAGACGTTAGTAATCGAGATTGAGGTTATTTTAAACTCTAGGTCTTTGACACGTTTGCCATCTTATCCAAATGACCCTGAGAGCCTCTTACTACGTCGATAAATCCCAACGCCACTCCATTAAAAACAACAGCTCTTAAGCGGTGGAACATTGTGGCAGATATAAAGGCTAAATTTTGGAAACGGTGGTCGAGAGAATATTTAAATGAGCTGCAACACCGATACAAATGGAAGCTCGAGTGTAAGAATGTCCAACCTTGTACGGTAGTCATTATCCATGATGACAAGACTTCACCTCAAAAGTGGCCCTTGCGAAGAATAGTACAAACGTTCAAGGTTTCGAGTGGGAGAGGTTAAAACAGCAGGAAACATTTTGAAGAGGCCCATACATAAAATTGCACCTCTTCCTATTGAAATATAGGATGAGCATAGAAGATCATGTGATGATGATAAACGTCCAAGCAATGTTATTGCGACTGAAGATCGTTCTACCAGAATTCAGAAGGCCATGTCACTGGAGCGGTCAGAAATACCTCCAAATAAAAGCTCACGCCATTCGTTAAGTTCTATTGTTCCCACGCTACTTTGTCTTACGTGCACAATTTTTCCATCGTGTGCCCAAAAAATCGAAAAGGCGGAAATGATACCGTTTTCAAAACAAATTGGATTGCATTTTGGAAATGTAGAAGAAAGTAATTTCGAAACTACAGATTGGAAACTTATAATCTATTATGATTCAAAGCCATATTGGCTGCAATATAATTCGTTGCTCAACGGAACAAAGACTTTGTAGTCCGGGGAAATCTAACATGGTGCTTCGGAAAAGTTAGGGGAAAGCTGAATTTTGGTGTGAACCTTGGTACTGGCGTGTTCAACAAAATATCAAAAGTCCAGTGGCGACACGTGACATTTAGAAACAGGGAGGCAGTGAATTTCAGAATCATTCGAGCAAAGTTAAATAATGTTATAATAATATAATATCGAATTCATACTGTGGGGTTTTGGGCTGAGGTAATGAAATATGATGTTATATGCTGACACAGGCTAACCAGCATTAGCCATTTCCATAAATATTGCACCAACAGATGCTCCAAATTACGTTCTCATATGCAAAGCATTTGCAATATAAATAAGGAATCAATTTTTAAATTTTCCGAGTTTTGAACATTTTTCGGATGGCAGCCTCAAACAACGTTTAACCGCTGAAACTTTCGATGAAATCCTGCGATGAGAACGAAATTCAAAGGATAAGTTGATTTGAGTATGAGCTTGTTATGGTTAACTTATTGCTGCTTCGTTCGGAAAGTGTTGCCAGCACTGAACATTTTCATCATTTGTGTTATAGTTGAGTTTTATTGCTTTGGATAAGGAATGGTTGATATGATTCTACAAAACAGTGTACTACGTCTTTCCACACTTTTTTGTCACTCAAAGACAATTTCTTCGAAAATTAGTTTTTTAGTGGCTCTGATACGCTAGACTTTTTTATTTTTTGCACTGAGTCAGTGCTCTGGGCACAAAATCGATTTCGGCGTTCTTTTTTTGGTGATTTTTTATGTTTTGCGCTGAGGCAGTTCTCTGGTCTGGGTATAGGATTGATTTTGCGTTGTTTTTTTTCCGGCTGCTTGTGTAGAGGCACTGCTCTCAAATGGTTTATATGTTTACATTAAAAAAGGGGAGACTTGGAAGCAAAATGCTGGTTCTGCTATGAAATATTATTTGTTGATAAATTTAGCATACGTATTGTGTAAATTTTACCGAGGAGGCACTGCCTCGCTTGCCTCCTCTGAGGAGCCGCCACTGCAAATGTCCCCATCCATCCGAGTGCTGCGTCATTTTTTACAGGCGGTCAAAGGTCACCATAAGTCACCTTCCCCAAATATCTCAGTAACGGTTACGTCTTCAGAAAAACAATGTATGACGAATTTGTAGCTTAGAAAATTTCCAACAAAACAACTTTTTTCTGTAACCATAACCGTTTTTGAGATACATTGATCTTAACATTTGTTACTAACAGCGTCCTCTTTCTCAACGGCGTGTTGATATTATCCGATTTAGATTACGACTTGGCATGTTTGTGAGTTTGTTTTTTATGTTTAACAGGTGCATAAAAAAAAACATGTAAATAAACTTATCTATCACACTCCAGGGTAGATGGGAAAGTGTGCTCTATGCTCGAACTAGAGCTATGTATAAAGACTTCGTGATTCATAGGTTTTTGAATTCCTTCGCACGTCTTTTGATGAATCCAAGCTACTTATTAGCCTTGCTTAAGACTTTGTCATAGTGTAAATTGAAACGCAGCTTTTTATCCAAAGTAACCCCGGGGTCATTATTGATTGTAATATTATTGATTGTAACATTATTGAGGCGGTAATCAAAATTTATATTACTGGTTTTGCGGGGAAAACTAATGACTTGACATTTACTGACATTAATGTCGAGATTATTTTGTTTGCACCACTGCTCAAGAGAAAGCAGAGTCGATTGAAGGAAACCTGAGTCTGATTTCGATTTAATTGTGTGGTACATTTTCAGATCATCTGCATAAAAAAGATGAGGGATGTCTGCTCAAACTTCAGAGAGATCCGATACGAAAATATTGAATAAAAGAGGCCCCAAGTGACTACTTTTGGCACACCTGATAGAACTTCGATTTTTTTGGAAAGGATACTCTGAAACTTAACGTACTGCAACGTATTTCGAAGATAAGAGTCTAACCAGTTTAATAAGAGACCCGGAATACCAAATTTCTGTAGTTTGATTCGAAGAATATCATGGTCAACACGATCAAAGGCCTTGCTGAAATCTGTGTAGATGGTATCAATTTGATGCCCTTATTCCATGCCACAAAGAACAGCTGAGATGAGAATCACGAGTTTAGTAGAAGTTGACCTGCCTTTTCTTAAACCATGTTGTTGTTCATTTAAAAGAGGTTCTATTAGAGCATTGAGCTTATCACAGCCAATTTTTTCAAATAGTTTAGGCAAGGCTGATAGTATTGCAATACCTCTGTAATTATCAATTGACCGCCTATCACCACATTTAAAAATCGGGGCCAGATGGGATGATTTCCAGCAGGAAGGGAAAACCCCACAAGAAAGTGATTTGTTGAAAATTAAATACACGGGTAAGATAAGCGACTCCATGCATTCGAGTATGAAACTAGAAGGTAACAAGTCAGGACCAGGACCCTTGTTGACATTGAGATCTTTGATGGCCTTAAATCCAATTAAAATCCAAAATTAATTTAATGTATTTAACCTAGTTAAATACATTTCACAGATGATATTTGATGGGAATGTTTGAGAGAGAAGAATGTTAGACATGCTTGTACATGAACAAAATACTTCCTGGAAATACTCAGCGAATAGGTCACAAACTTCGTGAGGGCATGACGAACAAAAGTTATTTTTGTACATCGAAGTAGGGTAGTCCGAAGTATTCCGTTTGGTGCTCACGAAATCAAAAAACCTTTTAGGATCATGAATTATATTTTCGCCCATGATATTAACCTAGCGCTCATACGTTTCACGGGACATCGTTAGGAATTCTTAAGCTGATTAATTATGTTTATCCTTGATATCATCTCTGACATCAGCGCTGGTTGTAATTACTTTGTAAAGTTTATATCTGTGATTCCGCAAATACGTTAGATTGCTATCAAGCCATTGTTCAAATATTTTGTCTTTCCTCTTGATCTTTAGGGTGAACTTTTCACCGGCGTCAAAAACCAACTCATAATTCTAGCGATGAAAAATTAATAGCTTAGTCAACTCTGAGAAGACAATTCGTTATGCTCTTATAATCAGCATTGCGAAAGTCATATACAATAGAGTTATTGTAAGATAGGGAAGTGAACATATCACATGTAGATAACAACTCAACTGTGAACGCAGAGTGGTGAAGAGTGTTGCCAAAAAAATTTTCTGCATCAACGGTTGAGTTAGCCACTACATCGTCGTAGCTATTAGTAAATATGAGATCTAACCAATTTCCAATTTGGTTAGGTGTCGGAGCTATTTGCTGCGAATCATTGCCATAAAATGTACAAACTAGATTGAAATCGCTGGAGTCAAGAAGATTAAAAGGAATGAGATTATTATCAGTTTCATAAGCCGTAAATTTTAAATTTGGGCGATTAAAATCACCGAGAATTATAATTTTGCTATTTCGCCGGGCAAGACATCTATTTTTCGCGGGGCAAGACATTCATTTGCTATTTCGCTGGGCAAGACATTTATTTTTCGCGGGGTAAGACATTCATTTGCTATTTCGCCGGGTAAGACTTTGATTTTTCGCAGGGCAAGACATTCATTTGCTATTTCGCCTGGCAAGACATTTATTTTTCGCGGGGCAAGACATTCATTTGCTATTTCGCCGGACAAGACATTTAATTTTTCGCTGGGCAAGACATTCATTTGCTATTTCGCCGGGCAAGACCTTACTTTTTCGCAGGGCAAGACATTCATTTGCTATTTCGCTGGGCAAGACATTTATTTTTCGCAGGGTAAGACATTCATTTGCTATTTCGCCGGGCAAAATATTTATTTTTCGCGGGGTAAGACATTCATTTGCTATTTCGCCGGGCAAGACATTAATTTTTCGCAGGGCAAGACATTCATTTGCTATTTCGCCGGGCAAGACATTTATTTTTCGCAGGGTAAGACATTCATTTGCTATTTCGCCGGGCAAGACATTTATTTTTCGCAGGGCAAGACATTCATTAGCTATTTCGCCGGGCAAGACATTTATTTTTCGCGGGGTAAGACATTCATTTGCTATTTCGCCGGGCAAGACATTAATTTTTCGCAGGGTAAGACATTCATTTGCTATTTTGCCGGGCAAGACATTTATTTTTCGCAGGGTAAAACATTCATTTGCTATTTCGCCGGGTACGACATTTATTTTTTGCGGGGCAAGACATTCCTTTGCTATTTCGCCGGGCAAGACAATTATTTTTCGCGGAGCAAGACATTCATTTGCTATTTCGCCTGGCAAGACATTAATTTTTCGCAGGGCAAGACATTTATTTGCTATTTTGCGGGGCAAGACATTTATTTTTCGCGGGATAAGACATTCATTTGCTATTTGGCCGGGCAAGACATTTAATTTTTCGCGGGGCAAGACATTAATTTTTCGCAGGGCAAGACATTCATTTGCTATTTCGCCGGGCAAGACATTTATTTTTCGCGGGGTAAGACATTCATTTGCTATTTCGCCGGGCAAGGCATTTATTTATCGCGGGATAAGACATTCATTTGCTATTTCGCCGGGCAAGACATTTAATTTTCCGCAGGGTAAGACATTCATTTGCTATTTCGCCGGGTACGACATTTATTTTTCGCGGGGTAAGACATTCATTTGCAATTTCGCCGGGCAAGACAATTATTTTTCGCGGGGCAAGACATTCATTTGCTATTTCGCCTGGCAAGACATTAATTTTTCGCAGGGCAAGACATTCATTTGCTATTTTGCCGGGCAAGACATTAATTTTTCGCAGGGCAAAACCTTCATTTGCTATTTCGCCGGGCAAGACATTTATTTTTCGCAAGGTAAGACATTCATTTGCTATTTCGCCTGGCAAGGCATTTATTTTTCGCGGGGCAAGACATTCATTTGCAATTTCGCCGGGCAAGACATTTATTTTTCGCGGGGCAAGACATTCATTTGCTATTTCGCCGGGCAAGACATTTAATTTTTCGCGGGGCAAGACATACATTTGCTATTTTGCCGGGCAAGACATTAATTTTTCGCAGGGCAAGACATTCATTTGCTATTTCGCCGGGCAAGACATTTATTTTTCGCGGGGCAAGACATTCATTTGCTATTTCGCCGGGCAAGACATTTAATTTTTCGCTGGGCAAGACATTCATTTGCTATTTCGCCGGGCAAGACCTTACTTTTTCGCAGGGCAAGACATTCATTTGCTATTTCGCTGGGCAAGACATTTATTTTTCGCAGGGTAAGACATTCATTTGCTATTTCGCCGGGCAAGATATTTATTTTTCGCGGGGTAAGACATTCATTTGCTATTTCGCCGGGCAAGACATTAATTTTTCGCAGGGCAAGACATTCATTTGCTATTTCGCCGGGCAAGACATTTATTTTTCGCGGGGTAAGACATTCATTTGCTATTTCGCCGGGCAAGGCATTTATTTATTGCGGGATAAGACATTCATTTGCTATTTCGCCGGGCAAGACATTTAATTTTTCGCAGGGTAAGACATTCATTTGCTATTTCGCCGGGTACGACATTTATTTTTCGCGGGGTAAGACATTCATTTGCAATTTCGCCGGGCAAGACAATTATTTTTCGCGGGGCAAGACATTCATTTGCTATTTCGCCTGGCAAGACATTAATTTTTCGCAGGGCAAGACATTCATTTGCTATTTTGCCGGGCAAGACATTAATTTTTCGCAGGGCAAAACCTTCATTTGCTATTTCGCCGGGCAAGACATTTATTTTTCGCGGGGTAAGACATTCATTTGCTATTTCGCCGGGCAAGGCATTTATTTATCGCGGGATAAGACATTCATTTGCTATTTCGCCGGGCAAGACATTTAATTTTTCGCAGGGTAAGACATTCATTTGCTATTTCGCCGGGTACGACATTTATTTTTCGCGGGGTAAGACATTCATTTGCAATTTCGCCGGGCAAGACAATTATTTTTCGCGGGGCAAGACATTCATTTGCTATTTCGCCTGGCAAGACATTAATTTTTCGCAGGGCAAGACATTCATTTGCTATTTTGCCGGGCAAGACATTAATTTTTCGCAGGGCAAAACCTTCATTTGCTATTTCGCCGGGCAAGACATTTATTTTTCGCAAGGTAAGACATTCATTTGCTATTTCGCCTGGCAAGGCATTTATTTTTCGCGGGGCAAGACATTCATTTGCAATTTCGCCGGGCAAGACATTTATTTTTCGCGGGGCAAGACATTCATTTGCTATTTCGCCGGGCAAGACATTTATTTTTCGCGGGGTAAGACATTCATTTGCTATTTCGCCGGGTAAAACTTTAATTTTTCGCAGGGCAAGACATTCATTTGCTATTTCGCCGGGCAAGATATTTATTTTTCGCGGGGTAAGACATTCATTTGCTATTTCGCCGGGCAAGACATTAATTTTTCGCAGGGCAAAACCTTCATTTGCTATTTCGCCGGGCAAGACCTTACTTTTTCGCAGGGCAAGACCTTACTTTTTCGCAGGGCAAGACATTCATTTGCTATTTCGCTGGGCAAGGCATTTATTTTTCGCAGGGTAAGACATTCATTTGCTATTTCGCCGGGCAAGATATTTATTTTTCGCGGGGTAAGACATTCATTTGCTATTTCGCCGGGCAAGACATTAATTTTTCGCAGGGCAAGACATTCATTTGCTATTTCGCCGGGCAAGACATTTATTTTTCGCGGGGTAAGACATTCATTTGCTATTTCGCCGGGCAAGGCATTTATTTATCGCGGGATAAGACATTCATTTGCTATTTCGCCGGGCAAGGCATTTATTTATCGCGGGATAAGACATTCATTTGCTATTTCGCCGGGCAAGACATTTAATTTTTCGCAGGGTAAGACATTCATTTGCTATTTCGCCGGGTACGACATTTATTTTTCGCGGGGTAAGACATTCATTTGCAATTTCGCCGGGGAAGACAATTATTTTTCGCGGGGCAAGACATTCATTTGCTATTTCGCCTGGCAAGACATTAATTTTTCGCAGGGCAAGACATTCATTTGCTATTTTGCCGGGCAAGACATTAATTTTTCGCAGGGCAAAACCTTCATTTGCTATTTCGCCGGGCAAGACATTTATTTTTCGCGGGGTAAGACATTCATTTGCTATTTCGCCGGGCAAGGCATTTATTTATCGCGGGATAAGACATTCATTTGCTATTTCGCCGGGCAAGGCATTTATTTATCGCGGGATATGACATTCATTTGCTATTTCGCCGGGCAAGACATTTAATTTTTCGCAGGGTAAGACATTCATTTGCTATTTCGCCGGGTACGACATTTATTTTTCGCGGGGTAAGACATTCATTTGCAATTTCGCCGGGGAAGACAATTATTTTTCGCGGGGCAAGACATTCATTTGCTATTTCGTTTGGCAAGACATTAATTTTTCGCAGGGCAAGACATTCATTTGCTATTTTGCCGGGCAAGACATTAATTTTTCGCAGGGCAAAACCTTCATTTGCTATTTCGCCGGGCAAGACATTTATTTTTCGCGGGGTAAGACATTCATTTGCTATTTCGCCGGGCAAGGCATTTATTTATCGCGGGATAAGACATTCATTTGCTATTTCGCCGGGCAAGGCATTTATTTATCGCGGGATAAGACATTCATTTGCTATTTCGCCGGGCAAGACATTTAATTTTTCGCAGGGTAAGACATTCATTTGCTATTTCGCCGGGTACGACATTTATTTTTCGCGGGGTAAGATATTCATTTGCAATTTCGCCGGGCAAGACAATTATTTTTCGCGGGGCAAGACATTCATTTGCAATTTCGCCTGGCAAGACATTAATTTTTCGCAGGGCAAGACATTCATTTGCTATTATGCCGGGCAAGACATTAATTTTTCGTAGGGCAAAACTTTCATTTGCTATTTCGCCGGGCAAGACATTTATTTTTCGCAAGGTAAGACATTCATTTGCTATTTCGCCTGGCAAGGCATTTATTTTTCGCAGGGCAAGACATTCATTTGCAATTTCGCCGGGCAAGACATTTATTTTTCGCGGGGCAAGACATTCATTTGCTATTTCGCCGGGCAAGACATTTATTTTTCGCGGGGTAAGACATTCATTTGCTATTTCGCCGGGTAAGACTTTAATTTTTCGCAGGGCAAGACATTCATTTGCTATTTCGCCTGGCAAGACATTTATTTTTCGCGGGGCAAGACATTCATTTGCTATTTCGCCGGGCAAGACATTTAATTTTTCGCTGGGCAAGACATTCATTTGCTATTTCGCCGGGCAAGACCTTACTTTTTCGCAGGGCAAGACATTCATTTGCTATTTCGCTGGGCAAGACATTTATTTTTCGCAGGGTAAGACATTCATTTGCTATTTCGCCGGGCAAGATATTTATTTTTCGCGGGGTAAGACATTCATTTGCTATTTCGCCGGGCAAGACATTAATTTTTCGCAGGGCAAGACATTCATTTGCTATTTCGCCGGGCAAGACATTTATTTTTCGCAGGGTAAGACATTCATTTGCTATTTCGCCGGGCAAGACATTTATTTTTCGCAGGGCAAGACATTCATTAGCTATTTCGCCGGGCAAGACATTTATTTTTCGCGGGGTAAGACATTCATTTGCTATTTCGCCGGGCAAGACATTAATTTTTCGCAGGGCAAGACATTCATTTGCTATTTCGCCGGGCAAGACGTTTATTTTTCGCAGGGTAAGACATTCATTTGCTATTTCGCCGGGTACGACATTTATTTTTCGCGGGGTAAGACATTCATTTGCAATTTCGCCGGGCAAGACAATTATTTTTCGCGGAGCAAGACTTTCATTTGCTATTTCGCCTGGCAAGACATTTAATTTTTCGCAGGGTAAGACATTCATTTGCTATTTCGCCGGGTACGACATTTATTTTTCGCGGGGTAAGACATTCATTTGCAATTTCGCCGGGCAAGACAATTATTTTTCGCGGGGCAAGACATTCATTTGCTATTTCGCCTGGCAAGACATTAATTTTTCGCAGGGCAAGACATTCATTTGCTATTTTGCCGGGCAAGACATTAATTTTTCGCAGGGCAAAACCTTCATTTGCTATTTCGCCGGGCAAGACATTTATTTTTCGCGGGGTAAGACATTCATTTGCTATTTCGCCGGGCAAGGCATTTATTTATCGCGGGATAAGACATTCATTTGCTATTTCGCCGGGCAAGACATTTAATTTTTCGCAGGGTAAGACATTCATTTGCTATTTCGCCGGGTACGACATTTATTTTTCGCGGGGTAAGACATTCATTTGCAATTTCGCCGGGCAAGACAATTATTTTTCGCGGGGCAAGACATTCATTTGCTATTTCGCCTGGCAAGACATTAATTTTTCGCAGGGCAAGACATTCATTTGCTATTTTGCCGGGCAAGACATTAATTTTTCGCAGGGCAAAACCTTCATTTGCTATTTCGCCGGGCAAGACATTTATTTTTCGCAAGGTAAGACATTCATTTGCTATTTCGCCTGGCAAGGCATTTATTTTTCGCGGGGCAAGACATTCATTTGCAATTTCGCCGGGCAAGACATTTATTTTTCGCGGGGCAAGACATTCATTTGCTATTTCGCCGGGCAAGACATTTATTTTTCGCGGGGTAAGACATTCATTTGCTATTTCGCCGGGTAAAACTTTAATTTTTCGCAGGGCAAGACATTCATTTGCTATTTCGCCGGGCAAGATATTTATTTTTCGCGGGGTAAGACATTCATTTGCTATTTCGCCGGGCAAGACATTAATTTTTCGCAGGGCAAAACCTTCATTTGCTATTTCGCCGGGCAAGACCTTACTTTTTCGCAGGGCAAGACCTTACTTTTTCGCAGGGCAAGACATTCATTTGCTATTTCGCTGGGCAAGGCATTTATTTTTCGCAGGGTAAGACATTCATTTGCTATTTCGCCGGGCAAGATATTTATTTTTCGCGGGGTAAGACATTCATTTGCTATTTCGCCGGGCAAGACATTAATTTTTCGCAGGGCAAGACATTCATTTGCTATTTCGCCGGGCAAGACATTTATTTTTCGCGGGGTAAGACATTCATTTGCTATTTCGCCGGGCAAGGCATTTATTTATCGCGGGATAAGACATTCATTTGCTATTTCGCCGGGCAAGGCATTTATTTATCGCGGGATAAGACATTCATTTGCTATTTCGCCGGGCAAGACATTTAATTTTTCGCAGGGTAAGACATTCATTTGCTATTTCGCCGGGTACGACATTTATTTTTCGCGGGGTAAGACATTCATTTGCAATTTCGCCGGGGAAGACAATTATTTTTCGCGGGGCAAGACATTCATTTGCTATTTCGCCTGGCAAGACATTAATTTTTCGCAGGGCAAGACATTCATTTGCTATTTTGCCGGGCAAGACATTAATTTTTCGCAGGGCAAAACCTTCATTTGCTATTTCGCCGGGCAAGACATTTATTTTTCGCGGGGTAAGACATTCATTTGCTATTTCGCCGGGCAAGGCATTTATTTATCGCGGGATAAGACATTCATTTGCTATTTCGCCGGGCAAGGCATTTATTTATCGCGGGATATGACATTCATTTGCTATTTCGCCGGGCAAGACATTTAATTTTTCGCAGGGTAAGACATTCATTTGCTATTTCGCCGGGTACGACATTTATTTTTCGCGGGGTAAGACATTCATTTGCAATTTCGCCGGGGAAGACAATTATTTTTCGCGGGGCAAGACATTCATTTGCTATTTCGCCTGGCAAGACATTAATTTTTCGCAGGGCAAGACATTCATTTGCTATTTTGCCGGGCAAGACATTAATTTTTCGCAGGGCAAAACCTTCATTTGCTATTTCGCCGGGCAAGACATTTATTTTTCGCGGGGTAAGACATTCATTTGCTATTTCGCCGGGCAAGGCATTTATTTATCGCGGGATAAGACATTCATTTGCTATTTCGCCGGGCAAGGCATTTATTTATCGCGGGATAAGACATTCATTTGCTATTTCGCCGGGCAAGACATTTAATTTTTCGCAGGGTAAGACATTCATTTGCTATTTCGCCGGGTACGACATTTATTTTTCGCGGGGTAAGATATTCATTTGCAATTTCGCCGGGCAAGACAATTATTTTTCGCGGGGCAAGACATTCATTTGCAATTTCGCCTGGCAAGACATTAATTTTTCGCAGGGCAAGACATTCATTTGCTATTATGCCGGGCAAGACATTAATTTTTCGTAGGGCAAAACTTTCATTTGCTATTTCGCCGGGCAAGACATTTATTTTTCGCAAGGTAAGACATTCATTTGCTATTTCGCCTGGCAAGGCATTTATTTTTCGCAGGGCAAGACATTCATTTGCAATTTCGCCGGGCAAGACATTTATTTTTCGCGGGGCAAGACATTCATTTGCTATTTCGCCGGGCAAGACATTTATTTTTCGCGGGGTAAGACATTCATTTGCTATTTCGCCGGGTAAGACTTTAATTTTTCGCAGGGCAAGACATTCATTTGCTATTTCGCCTGGCAAGACATTTATTTTTCGCGGGGCAAGACATTCATTTGCTATTTCGCCGGGCAAGACATTTAATTTTTCGCTGGGCAAGACATTCATTTGCTATTTCGCCGGGCAAGACCTTACTTTTTCGCAGGGCAAGACATTCATTTGCTATTTCGCTGGGCAAGACATTTATTTTTCGCAGGGTAAGACATTCATTTGCTATTTCGCCGGGCAAGATATTTATTTTTCGCGGGGTAAGACATTCATTTGCTATTTCGCCGGGCAAGACATTAATTTTTCGCAGGGCAAGACATTCATTTGCTATTTCGCCGGGCAAGACATTTATTTTTCGCAGGGTAAGACATTCATTTGCTATTTCGCCGGGCAAGACATTTATTTTTCGCAGGGCAAGACATTCATTAGCTATTTCGCCGGGCAAGACATTTATTTTTCGCGGGGTAAGACATTCATTTGCTATTTCGCCGGGCAAGACATTAATTTTTCGCAGGGCAAGACATTCATTTGCTATTTCGCCGGGCAAGACGTTTATTTTTCGCAGGGTAAGACATTCATTTGCTATTTCGCCGGGTACGACATTTATTTTTCGCGGGGTAAGACATTCATTTGCAATTTCGCCGGGCAAGACAATTATTTTTCGCGGAGCAAGACTTTCATTTGCTATTTCGCCTGGCAAGACATTAATTTTTCGCAGGGCAAGACATTTATTTGCTATTTTGCGGGGCAAGACATTTATTTTTCGCGGGATAAGACATTCATTTGCTATTTGGCCGGGCAAGACATTTAATTTTTCGCGGGGCAAGACATTAATTTTTCGCAGGGCAAGTCATTCATTTGCTATTTCGCCGGGCAAGACATTTATTTTTCGCGGGGTAAGACATTCATTTGCTATTTCGCCGGGCAAGGCATTTATTTATCGCGGGATAAGACATTCATTTGCTATTTCGCCGGGCAAGACATTTAATTTTTCGCAGGGTAAGACATTCATTTGCTATTTCGCCGGGTACGACATTTATTTTTCGCGGGGTAAGACATTCATTTGCTATTTCGCCGGGCAAGACAATTATTTTTCGCGGGGCAAGACATTCATTTGCTATTTCGCCTGGCAAGACATTAATTTTTCGCAGGGCAAGACATTCATTTGCTATTTTGCCGGGCAAGACATTAATTTTTCGCAGGGCAAAACCTTCATTTGCTATTTCGCCGGGCAAGACATTTATTTTTCGCAAGGTAAGACATTCATTTGCTATTTCGCCTGGCAAGGCATTTATTGTTCGCGGGGCAAGACATTCATTTGCAATTTCGTCGGGCAAGACATTTATTTTTCGCGGGGCAAGACATTCATTTGCTTTTTCGCCGGGCAAGACATTTAATTTTTCGCGGGGCAAGACATACATTTGCTATTTTGCCGGGCAAGACATTAATTTTTCGCAGGGCAAGACATTCATTTGCTATTTCGCCGGGCAAGACATTTATTTTTCGCGGGGCAAGACATTCATTTGCTATTTCGCCGGGCAAGACATTTAATCTTTCGCTGGGCAAGACATTCATTTGCTATTTCGCCGGGCAAGACCTTGCTTTTTCGCAGGGCAAGACATTCATTTGCTATTTCGCTGGGCAAGACATTTATTTTTCGCAGGGTAAGACATTCATTTGCTATTTCGCCGGGCAAGATATTTATTTTTCGCGGGGTAAGACATTCATTTGCTATTTCGCCGGGCAAGACATTTATTTTTCGCAGGGTAAGACATTCATTTGCTATTTCGCCGGGTACGACATTTATTTTTCGCGGGGTAAGACATTCATTTGCAATTTCGCCGGGCAAGACAATTATTTTTCGCGGAGCAAGACATTCATTTGCTATTTCGCCTGGCAAGACATTAATTTTTCGCAGGGCAAGACATTTATTTGCTATTTTGCGGGGCAAGACATTTATTTTTCGCGGGATAAGACATTCATTTGCTATTTGGCCGGGCAAGACATTTAATTTTTCGCGGGGCAAGACATTAATTTTTCGCAGGGCAAGACATTCATTTGCTATTTCGCCGGGCAAGACATTTATTTTTCGCGGGGTAAGACATTCATTTGCTATTTCGCCGGGCAAGGCATTTATTTATCGCGGGATAAGACATTCATTTGCTATTTTGCCGGGCAAGACATTAATTTTTCGCATGGCAAAACATTCATTTGCTATTTCGCCGGGCAAGACATTTATTTTTCGCAGGGTTAGACATTCATTTGCTATTTCGCCTGGCAAGACATTTATTTTTCGCGGGGCAAGACATTCATTTGCAATTTCGCCGGGCAAGACATTTATTTTTCGCGGGGCAAGACATTCATTTGCTATTTCGCCGGGCAAGACATTAATTTTTCGCGGGGCAAGACATACATTTGCTATTTTGCCGGGCAAGACATTAATTTTTCGCAGGGCAAGACATTCATTTGCTATTTCGCCGGGCAAGACATTTATTTTTCGCGGGGCAAGACATTCATTTGCTATTTCGCCGGGCAAGACATTTAATTTTTCGCGGGGCAAGACATACATTTGCTATTTTGCCGGGCAAGACATTAATTTTTGCAGGGCAAGACATTCATTTGCTATTTCGCCAGGCAAGACATTTTTTTTCGCGGGGTAAGACATTCATTTGCTATTTTGCGGGGCAAGACCTACATTTTTCGCGTTATTCAATCCCGATATTTCAACTTATGGAAGTATAAAAATGCAAAATATCCACATAGAACGTAATGAACTGATGTTGAAAGCATTTTTAAGTGTTCAGAAAAAGTTGATGGGCAGTTTAAACATAAATTTGCTGTTTAGAATGATCAATTGCATTAAAAAAGTAATGTTGGAGATCAAAATGTTAAATCTACGTTAGGTTTACAACTTAGCACACATATATTTATCTTCCTCTGATCAGTTGCATCGATATTATGTTTGTGAAGAATTTGAAAGAACTTATTAACAGAGGTCGAAAGCCAACTGTGCCAGTTAAAAGTTAAGAGATTGAAGTATAATCTAATTTTAGATTATAAGGATTGCTTTATATTGAGAACTGTTTTAGGTAGAAAAGCAAGTAAATTGTGCACTTCTAGCATACCTTATCGATAGTTCAGATTTCCACGATGTTTGTTTTGGTTTATAGCTTTTGCAACCATGTCAAGAAAATGGAAAATTTCGAAAGGAACGTCATAGCTTATAGCTGTAATTAGGAATAAATATGTTCCAAAATTTGGCTCAAAGTTCCAACAAAACTAGATGAATTTTAATACATCAACATTCTCCGATTTCAAATGCAAAACATACAACCTTCCTTGGCACTAAAAAAAAAAGCCATCTAGAAACAAGAAGGAAGCACTATAAGTTAATAATATTTTTTGAAGCAACCACACATTTTTTTCTTATTCAGGAAACTAACATATTTTTTATGCACAGACCACAACGGTATAATTTTATGTTAATTTCATCTATTTAGATCGCTTTGTCTTCGGTTGTTATATTCTACTAATACTCGCACGCTGATACTCCCGTATCTTTTACTGTGATGCCAATCTTTTCTCAAACAATCTCAATACAACTCCCTTTTATTTTCCCTTGAAGCTAAATATATGTCGGGTCAGTTGATTATAGAGTCCTCTTCTAATCACCATCATCGAAATTTTATTATCATTTATAGTTTCTTAATATGACCCTATGCAGAGTCCGCAAACGAGATTCTACTGACTTCGATGACTTTATTCCAACCTTTGAGCACGCTCTGTCTACAATAAGTCAACTGAAACTAACTCAAACAGTGTTTCTTATTTCCAACACTGGTGTTGGTCTGTTGCTAAAAAGAACACGATTTCACGGTTACCAGAGAGTGAGGTCTCATTTGGTACGTGATAACTATTCCGGGCACTTATGGCAACATATGACCTACCGCATTTCTGTAAAAATTGGCAAAGGTGGGAGATGGAGGCATCCTGTTGGTAAAAGTCATCAACCTCGTACAAGTTATAAAAGCAAAGAGGTGCACTCCAAAGAAGTGCAGCACTCTTCTGGTGCTGCGTTTGTTGCAGGCCCAACTGCAGTGCTGGGAGTAAGCATTGCATCCCAGTTTCTCAGTCTAGTATCACCGACTCCGTTACTGTAAGACAACTACTATCAGGCCCTCGCTTAAAAACTCGCAAAGCCGTAGAAATATCTAGCAGAAAAAGTATAAGAACTAATAAATAGCATGGAAAGTACGGTATTGTGCGATATTTGCCTGATGGAAGAGATTTGCAGAGAGTGAAGGATTTACCATCAGCTGGCACCTAAGAAGAGCCAAAACCAAAATAATTTCACTTTATCATTGGCAAAAGCGCTCATTGTGCTCTTCACTAGGAAGTATTGAACCCCTGATTTAGATCATATCATGCTAAGCGGCTCTAGGTTAGGTCTCAAATTACAAACTAAGTACTTGGGTCTTATTCTGGACAGCAAGCTCACATGGAAGGCGAATTAAGAGGAAAGAGTTAAGCGGGGAAGCAACGCGATTTATGCCAGCAAGAGAGTGCTGGGTAAAACGTGGGGTCTAAGCCCTGCTCGAACGCACTGGATCTACTTGGCGATAACTAGACCGATCCTTGTTTACGGATGCTTTGTTAGGTGGCCAGCAGTAAATAAAAGCACCTTTGCTAGTATGGCGAATAGAGTTCAGCGGTTGGCGGCTCTCTGCATTACAGGTGCCTTAGCCTCAACTTTTTTGTCTGCTCTGAACGTCCTGCTTCATCTCCTCCCGCTTGATGTCTTTATTAGAGGCACTGCCGCAAAAGCTGCTATCGGGCCTAGGGAATCAGGACACTTCAAGTCAGGATCCTTTGGCCACAGCAGTATTGAACGGGGTTACGCCGGAAGCACTGACTACCTGGTTCCCACTCTATGCTTTGAGCGGGGATATCGAGCGACTGTGGGAGATGGGCTGGAATGGAATTGGCAAATATGTCCTGCAGCTCTTAGCATCTACACTGAAAGCTCGAAAGCAGCTGCAGGAGTAGATGCTGCAGCATATTTTGCAGATGCAGCTATAGAAGCAGCTTTCATGCTTCCGAATCACAGTAGCATTTTCCAGGCGGAATTGTTTGCGATACGTAAAGCCGCAGACCTGATACACGCCAGAGATACTACCAGTAAAGTTCTAAATATCTTTACGAACAGTCAGGTGGCGGTAAAAGTACTGATGTCTCACACATACAAATCGAAGTGTGCATTCGATTGCATTCAGGCCCTGAATAGACTGGGTAACAGCAGAAGAGTCAGAATCTTTTGGGTTCCCGGTCATAAGGGCATTGATGGAAATGAGAAGGCGGATGCGTTAGCCAAGTATGGAGCTAGTCTTCCCCTTTTGGGAGCGGTTGACATCTTTACTCCTATCCAAACGATTAAGTACTCAATCGACTCCCAAATGATGCAGGGTGCGACGCGCAGATGGGGTGCAACTCAGACCTTGCAGGGTAACCAAAATCATGTAGGGGTCATACAATATCGCATCGACCAAGTACCTCCTTGAGTTAACACGGATTGACTGCAAACGTCTCGTTGGTATCATTACTGGTCATTGTCCTGTAGCAGCACATGCTATGAAAATGGGACTCCTAACGCGCGACAACTGTAGAGGGTGTCAAGAGCCGGGGGTCTAAGAAACTATCCAGCATCTCCTGTGTCACTGCCCGGCACTAGGGAGAAGCAGACTGCGATACTACGGTGAGCCCTGGCTGGTGGATCTCTCGCACGTGGCAGAGAAAAAGCTGAAGGACATCCTTCAGTTCGTGAAAAAGTCCGGGGCCTTTGATGGCCACTTGGACTGAATTCCTTTCTCAAGGTCCATTTATCTGGTATCACTACGGACCAGTAAGTCTGTGTGTGGCCATGTGCCAGCCAGTACAATCTAACCTAACCTAATTTGCCTGGTGGACAAAGTCCAATTAAGCGTCACTTTGCTACCAGTAAATTGCCCAAAACACTTCGGCCACACACTGACACAAGCTTATTTGATCGACGACAGCGATATTCATCTTATCAGCTCGTTCATTTAAACATTTAAGCTCTACAACCCAATATTTTACTGATTTTAATGCAGGAACAGATTATATTGGCTGGACTGATGTATTTTAAATTAAAATATTGTATCACATACCGATAACGAATGCATTCCATGTTTACAAATTCACTGGCTGCCAAAGAAATACTAAACAACGGAACTTCGTCAAATTTCAAACTTAAGCTCTAATAGGCTGATACTTTTAGACGTGGTCATTATTTTTAAATAGTAACCGCGACCGTAACATCGAGTAGAATACTTCTGAAATTACTCGTATGTACTATTTATTTACTAAATACTTCAGCACTTTAGCACAATTTTAATATGTGAGGCAAAAAAAGATGCGTATAAATTTACTGTACGCTGACTCGTCTGCAAAATGTTAGTTATAGTCAATAATGTCACACACTTTCTTGAATGAAGTTTCGTGAAAAAAAAACAAAAATCACTTGTATGTAGCTCTTGTATGTAGAATTTATTCTTAAGGTTCGATTATACTTTGATAAGCAATTTTACGTTTTCAGTAGAATGTACTTTTGTTTACAAAAAACCATCCTAGACCAGTTACCTCATATCAGATCTCAGATTTATAAAATCAATACTCAACATTTCATCACTTATATGGATTCCTATCCTTCCCTTAAATACATATCTAGATCATGACTTGAACTACAAAACTTCACAAATGAAGAGGACGTGATGAGTTCGGTTTCCGTGAAAAGTTTAAAATAAAAATTTCATCCACACTTAATGTCATCCTGAAGTAAAAACCAACCCTGTCTTTCAATTCAGATTTGACAGAGGACCGCATAACCGACTCTTAGTAGCAAACGACACACATGTTCGCTCCTGAAGCTTCCAATTCACATTCGCACGGTCAGTTATCGCAAACAGGACGACGAGAGATTGTTTTAAGTTCAGGGATGGACAAACAGTGAATGTAAATATTTTCACTATTGATTTTGTTTTTTGGATTTCAAGCATTCTTACCACCAAACAATAAGCTTTCTTCTGCAAAAATAATTTGCATGGTATGCATATTTATAAAAATGTGCAAAAACAATTTAACTACACTTTCAAACGAAAGCTGATGTTATATAGTACATAATCGTACTTTCGATGCCTGTATCGAGATTCTATCCCCAGTTTTTCGGAGCATATAAACCCATGCGAAAAGTTTGTTTCAGACTTGAACATAATTTATTCATGACAGATTATCGTCGAATTACAAGTCGAACAATGGCTAAAAAGTGAGTTGGGATAAGGATTCGGAATTTTCAAGGTTCGTGACAACATGAAAGGATTGATTGATCGGGTCACACAACTTATCTTGCTTAGCTCCTATTATCAGTAGAACTTAATGATTTTGAATAAAATGCATATTGAAAACATATCTCTATCATAAGCGCTCATTTATGTTTGAGTGTTGAGAGAAATTGGAATATTAGGTTAAATTTCATATCGACAGACTAATGAATCTTATTAATTCGTGATGGAGCAGCGTAATAATTGTTATAGTCAGTTTTTAGATAGAATATATTTAGAATTATTTTAAGTGAACTTAAACATTTTGGTGGCTTCATAAGTAAAATATATTTGAAACCATCTGAAAAACCAGACTGGGCCTATTGAGTAGAAAAGCATCACACATACATTGATATAAATTGATTTAGATTGTGTTAATTTTGCGGAACGCGTAATGAATTTATCAAATAAATAACAAGACTAAATTTTAAAATACGATTATTCGCCAATCTTAAATAGTTTAACAATTTAGCCACTTATATTCACCGTTGCTCCCCAAGTATAAGTCCTACAACATGCTTCTGCCACGGTTTTATTTGCGTGAGTCAAAATCCTAAGAGCCAAACTACACGAGCGGAGCTATTGTTGCGTTTTTCCGCTGAGCTTTTTAAAATAGCTGGGTTTAACACGCAGCTAAAAACGCGCTCGTGTAGTTAGCTTCATACAAACTCATGAGTTCTATTTTTAAAGTTCTCTGACCCACTAATAAGCCTGTGATACTACTATAAAGTCTTAGCTCTTTGACGAATAGAGCATCAAAGCAAACATCAGTCAGACACAACTTTGTGTGTTTCGGAACTGTTTTAGGGGCCTTTCTGACATTAATTTATACTGGTGTGGCAAGTATGCAAAAAATACGAAAATGTATAAACTGAAGGTTCTAGAAACCGCTAGGAACACAAATCTTACCTACCTATTGCTACTACCTACTTCGAAGACCACGTGTGGCCTTGATCCGATGACTACCTCGAAGCTGATAGGGTAGAAAAGTCTCCAAGGCTAACACTCCCATGCATTCCAAAATTTAGGAAAGTAAAATACTTTCATTATTGGATGTTATTATGAAACTTTGATGGGTGCATCTCTCGGTAGAAAAATGATAAAAATGCTTAGTGCTAACAACTGAAACTTTAATACACCTACTTCATTTCAATATCGACCTCCTCTTAGAACTTAATTTTCATCAAAAGTTATAGGGATGGAAAAACGTTAAGAGTTGGCATCCAAAAACTTTCTAAAACCTCAAAAATTTAAATATTGGATACTTATTTTCATTGTAGTTATATACCATATGAATATTTAGTGGTCGCATTTGTTGGCGCAAAAATAAAAGAAAACCGCCAGATGCCTTTGCTAGCACCAAAATCAAAAATCTACCGAATCTGCTTCATTTTGAGGCCAACCCACCGTGTGAGTTGTTTACCCGTTGAACTTTTAAAATGTTTAAAATCTAAATATTTGTTTTTGACTGTCACTATAAGTTCATTATTGTTTGAAATTATGTACAATGATAGCAGATAGGACAATGAAAATAGGTAACAAATGTTAAAATTCTTCAAGATTTAGAACATTTTTTTTGTTATCAACTCCAAACGTCTATTCCAGTAATTTTGTTTATTTATTTTATAGAATATGCTGCTTTCATGCTGCGATAATGAATGTGAGTAACAAGTGTTTAACTTACCTAAATTTTGAAATTCTTGATATGATAGCCTTCCTATGCTATGAGTTTCAATGCAGTCTGGGGATCAAAGCTGTACATGACGGTCGAAACAAGTTCATTGCTATTGAGAGCACCTTGACAGGACATGCATACCATATCTGTATGATGTTTCAACTTTATCTTCCAAAATCAAAGTTTCTAGCGGTTCCTATGTGCTAGAGTTTCTACTAATGTTCGAAGAACATTAAAACATTTATATTGACAACATTTATATATATATATATATATATATATATATATATATATATATATATATATATATATATATATATATATATATATATATATATATATATATATATATATATATATATATATATATATATATATATATATACACATATATATATATATATATATATATATATATATATATATATATATATATATATATATATATATATATATATATATATATTTATACATATTTACTTATACACATATATATATATATATATATATATATATATATATATATATACATATATATATATATATATATAAATAGATATATATATATATATATATATATATATATATATATATATATACATATATATACATATATTTATATATACATATTTGTATATATATATATATATATATATATATATATATATATATATATATATATATATATATATATATATATATATATACAGTGCTGCCATTTTAGCATTTTGAATGCTAGATCTAGCATTATTTTTTCCAAAACGGCATTCAAAATTCGAAGTTAGCATCTAGCATTATTTATAGCATTTAAATACAGATTTCGGAATAATCTGGCACTCATCTATTAACAATCTCGCCCATCAAATTTTTCTCAATAATAGCTCTGTTTGTGTACTTTCAGTCGCGTTTATGAAAGGAAACTTCCTGAATCATGTAGTGGAGGAAATTCATGAAAAATACGAAAACGCGCTCATGGCATTTTCTTAGATAGTGATTATAAAGTCTAAAATATAAAGATTATAAAGTCATCTATATTGCTTTAAATATGGTAACGTTCAATTAAATCGTGATGCGAAAAATCAGTGATGTGGTCCCATTCACTTCAGACTCCCAGGAGCCTCGGGCATCTACAAGTTCAAGTTTACCAAAGAATGTGTATTCTAGTTAGATATTTCAATTGTCTTGTTAGGGCTTCAAATGCAAGCAATCGCACGGATAACGCTGGAGAAAAATCTTCGTTATCCGACACTAATACTTTTTCTTCACTTAAAAATAAATAATTTTTGCTGTTTTGATTGTGAGATTCCAAACGATGAACGAAAAATGAGCTTTACACAAGAGAAGAAAATTTAAATATAACTGATATGTCTGTAATAGATATAGAATCATTTTGAGATGTAAATTTTAAACTTCTAATTTGCTTTTGTTATACATACGAGCAGTGGCGGCTCGTGCTTGTTGAGATTGGGTGGGCCCAGTTTTTTATTGTTATCCGAACAAATTTTCGTTGATTTCGTTGTATGCTGGTCAGTTTTTTCAAATAAATAAAATTTAGTGTTTTGGTCGCTATTTATATAACACCTATATGCACATCTTTCAATCGATCCAACCATTCTTTTTGGCCCAGTTAGTTATCTACTACGTTTACGCAGTAGATAGACTTCCGAGAAATATTCAATTTCAATGCTCCTCAGTATAAAATATATGAAACTAAAACACTTGTTTCAAGTGGTTTAATATACATATATACATGCAAAATATTCTACATCAAATTTAACATTTTTCAAACGTATTTAATAATAAAGATTAAAGCGCGATGCACTATATAATTTACTACATTTGCTTGTAAATTATTTAGTTATGTCTACTCTTTGATGAAGCAAAGAGATCAATTATTTGGTTGTGAAATTTGAAATTGTAATCTTTTCGCAACATTTTGACTAAATCCCTTTCAATTTCCATTGTACTTAAATCGGAAAGCCTTGTCTGACAAATTGAATTCCGTAAAAAGGTTGAAAAACTTCGTTCAACTGAAGTGGAAGAAGATGCCAGTGAAGCAACTTGACTTAGCAATTTATAAATATCCAATACTTCCGTTTGTAACTTATTATCAGATATAAAAATTAAAAGGCCCGATAAACTCTGCGTGATTCCAAATTTGTTATGATCAGATTACTACACACAAAGTTCGTTTCGTTGCTTAATTTTTTCAAACATTTAGGGGTAGCTGTCGATAAGAGAGTCTAGTTCTTTTAAGAAAAGCCTTCGCAAATGATTTGAGATTACTACTGTTAATGAAACTGATAAAATCTATTTTTTTCACATCCGAAAGGTTTAGTTAGATTAGTCTAAATTTAACGCATGAAGTCTTTTAAAACAAGTTTTTGCATCTGAAATGCTACCGTAATCTATTTTATATCTTTTAACAGGTTGCCCAAAATTACTGCAAACATCGTTAAATTTTTTTTCAAAATATGTATCGTCTCCTCTATATAATTTTAATGTTGGTAGTAAGTTACCGACTCGCTCTTTACAATAATTAATATCTGCACTTAACTTTACAATAATTAATATTTCAAATAGAACACCTGTTTGTTGACACATAAGGTTGATAGTTTTTAGCAAAAATAAAAACGAGAAGACCGACAAAATATGCCTGAAGCCCACAAACTCTTTAATCGTTTCTCTATGTTGGACAAAGGCTTCATCATTTAAAAATATTTCGAAGACTTCCAGCAACTCATTTGTACTATTTGAAAGAACTTAAATTATTCGAGACTTATAGTTCCATCGTGTATTGCTGCAATCAGGTAGCCACCTACGATTAATTTTATCAACTACACTAGTTCGCTTCATCGAGTTGGAAAAAAATGCTAATAACCCAGTCAAATTCACGAAAAAGATGCGGCATTCTTTTATTTTGCAAGTCCCCGATATCACAAAAGCACCATCATAGGTTTGTCCCACTAATATGCTGGCAATATCGAAATGCTTAAATGTTTAGTTAGTAAATTATAGAGATCTCCAGCTTTTTTGCCTTGATTTACATAAAAAAAAACCATGAATCTCTCTACTGTAATGACTTGTTCTGAAACGTATCGAAAAATCACTGATAGTTGAGACAAACACTTGGTGTCAGTGGACTCATCGATTTGCCAGGAATAACAGGGAGCGTTATGAATCTCAGCAAGTATAAAGCTTTTTAATGTAGTACAAATATAAAGTTTTTTTAATATAGTACATTTACTAATGATGAGATTGTTTTGAATAGTTTTAAAAGTACCACTGAAAACGGAAGACTCATCCAGAAAAAGTTTAAATCGTGTAAGTGTTTAGCGCTTGGCTTATATTAACGTTCTCTGTGCCGTCTTCACTTTACTATTTTCTTTCCTACGCATGCATGATACAAGCAAGCCCCAAGTCCCAAGCAAGCACCGAATCACATAATTTTCTGATGGAGTCATTTTCCATCTCATTGAATGAAAAAAACAGATACTTTCAGAATGCAGCTGAGCTCAGACCACCACATAATTTTTGAAACCGTAATAAGAAACCCTGATTGTATTTAGACTTTCTAACGCCATCTGCAAGAGCTGTTATTGAAGAATTTGGAAAATCTGTTAGCACAGTTTATGGACTAAATTTATGCTAGCTGATTTATTTCCATTTTATAAAAGAGTTGTCTTTTTTTTATTTTATATGAAAGATGAGAGGTGCATTTTTCTTCTTAGAATTTTTACACTTTGCATTTTACACCCAGGATCTAACCTAACTTTTGTTTCAAATTGATCCTGAGAAGACAAATAAGCATTTCATGCTTCAAATCCTGAAATTAATTTTCTTTTGGGATATATTTCAAAAACAATCATGCAATAGGTAAATTCACATACCCATTCACTAATTTTTCACATCAGAAAAGTTTGCATCTTTTGGATACATGCAGGTGTACATAGATTTGTCTTCCGCCACATTATTCTTCGTTTGATTTTCAGTACAATATTAACACACGTCGCATTACATTTTTTTCATAATATTTTTCACAAAAATACTCCCATTAATGAGATCTACTATGATCTAACTAAGCTCATTTATAGTTTATAATTTGACAAAAAAAGCTGAAAAAAAAAACCACAAACAATTTTTCATTCATTCATTCATAAACCGAACTCTCCTGGCGACGCACGCACAAGCATAGAGCTGAGAGAGACTTGCGCGCGTCATGATCTTGTAGTTCTTTGATTCAAGCTACGCATGTAAACGCATGATGGGCTGGCCCAATATGCAACATAGATTTTGACGCGATTGCTCACGTCAATTTTTCGTAGATGAAGAGCCGGCCCAATATACAAAATCAATTTTGTTGCGATTGAAAGCGTCAATGCTCATAGATCGCAGCTTGGACTGGTAACAACGCATAGTGGGCCAGTGATGCTTGGGCCCACCGAGCCATATTGATGAACAGAAATCGATAGACACACAAACGCGAACTTATACCTTCGCTTATACTTATGTTTGTAGCATAGTGTAGATGATGTAGAAGAATTATGAATGGGCTAGTGATGCGTCTGCCCGTCGTGGCGTGTATGGGACTGAGAAGAGGAATATACATTTATGTGTACAAGATGCAGGTGTATATTGTATCGTATAGTTTATGCTTGTAGCTTATTGTAGCAATTGTTTTATATGTATGAAAATATGTTGATACATTGCGCGATGGACATTTAATGTATGTATGGCACTATGTGATTTTACGTCATTGCAGGGTATGAATGAATGATATAAAAATGTGCTGTTGCTGGATTAAAATTATAGAAGGATTTATTATGTTAAACGTATATGAATTAATATGTAAATGATGACTCAAACTTTTATTTAAAATTATTATTTAAGTGTTTTAGAGGGTGGGCCCGGCCCACTTTGCCCACTGTGACGAGCCGCCACTGCATACGAGGGTTGATCAATAAGTAATGATAATGAATATAAACCAAGGTGATTAAACTTGAAAGATATATTTATTTCTCAGCATAGTCATCTAACAAGCTAATAAGCCGTTCACACTCGACTCTAAATCAAGTAGATTTAGAAGCTGTCAAAGTTAATCAGGTAAGCGTTCACACTACCCGACGTGATTTAGAATGAGGAGATTTAGAGAGCGAACTGTCATTCGAATTTGTGTGTTCAATTTTTTTTGCATGAAAGTTGTTCAAAATGGTGCAGAAACATGCAAGAGCATTTTCTTTTCATTTTGTACAACTCACATTTTCCTTTTTTGTCTAATTTTTGCTATATTTGAACGAAATTCGAATGACATTTCGTTGAAATCTACTCTCCCTCTCACGGATGGAATTAAGCACGCTCTGAGAACAATTCAGCCCGGAAAAATTCACAATAGTACCTGATTTGTACTTGATTAACTCTAAATCTACTTGATTAACTCGGTCGGAAACCGAAAAAAATGTATGGGTAATCAGGTAGATTTAAGTTGATTTAGCTCTAAAGCGATCAGCTGATCGAAATCGCCTGATTTAGAGTCTAGTGTGAACGGGCTATAATACATTTAGTCCACCTTTTTCTCCGAACCCAGGATACGCTTAGAAAAAAATTCTTTGTGTGGTCTCTCCCAAAATGCTTCACCCTATCATCTTCAAATTTCTCCCTCCGAAGGTGTTGTTTGAGCGGAGGAAAGAGGTAGAAGCCACTGAAAGCTAGATCTGACAAATAGGGTGGGAGTTCAAGCAGTTCGAATCCTGTTTCTTTAGTTTTATCCATCGCAACTGCAGCCTTGTGAGTCGGTGCGTTATTTTGAAGGAATAGAACTCCGGTTCGCAGTTTGCCGTGTCTTTTCTCTTTAATGGCCTCTCGCAATCTTCTTATTTGGTCAGCTTAGTAAGAGCCTGGTGTAGTGGCTCCCTTTTCAAAATATTCCACCATAATAATTTCTTCAGCGTCCCAAAAAACTGATGCCATAGACTTTCTTGCCAAACTTGACACTTTGAATTTCTTCGGCGTTGATGAAGAGGATCGCTTCCAAGTCATCGATTGCATTTTGATTTCTGGGTCTGGGTCATCTAAGTCTTGTCCATTGTCACGAAATGTGACAAAAAATTCTCCTGATCTGCCTGGAACTTTTCGAGATTCATCCTTGAAATATCGACTCGTTTCTTCTTATGTTCGTCCGTTAAAATTCTCGGTACCCAACGCGCAGAGACCTTCTTCATATGTAATTTGTTGGCAAAGATTTTTCGAACACTACCATATGAGATCCCTGTGATCTCAGCTACATGCCTAAGGGCCACTCTTTGATCTGCCAAAACGACATTTTCGACTTTTTTTTACGTTGTCTTTTTTACGTCCTTGGCGGTGTTCATCTTCAGTGGGTGCTCTTCCCAGCTTAAACTCCTTGGCCTAGCGTGCAACGGTGGAATATGGAGGAGCAGAGTCCCTTGATGTTTTCATCATGTCGCCGTGTATGCCACTGGTAGACCGTTTTTTCAAACAGAGGTACTTAATGACAGCTTTAATTTCGTTTTCCCCCATTTTGATGTTCTCTCTTCGAATGTTCGTATTCAAATGAATGCAGCTCCTTGAAACTGTGTTATTTCTGTAGCTAGTGCTTTCGGCACTCTGACTCTTCTTCTCTGGGTGGGCGTCTTTTTCAGGCCATCTCAATCCTCACCTTAACACAAAATCATCCCTTAGTGCAGGTGTTCCGCACTATGCCGTTAGCTGTCGCAGGCTAGAGTATCGATCACTAGGTCGGTTGATAATATATTTCAGTTCCTTCATGGTACTGTTAGGGTGTCCGTCTAGTCTGTCAAATAGTTTTAGTGTCTTGTCACGTATGTAAATGTTGATCGGGTCGATCCTCAGTTCTCTGTGTATGTACGTGTTTCTAACATACCATGGAATTCTAAATATTTTTCTCAGATCGAGGTTTTGACAGATTTTTACTTGGCGTCTATTTGTCTTGCAAGTCTGATAGTACGCAGTGCTTCCGTAAGTCAACATTGGTCTTATTATTTGTTTATAGGGAAGCGTCTTGTTCGTCATGTTTAGTTTGTCTGGTCTGGTCAATGGGCCAAGTGTAAAAAGGCCCAATGGTTGTAGTCTACTTAATATTCCATTAATTGTTTGTCTCTTGTTCTTTATGTGTGTGGTCCATGAGAGTCTGTCGTCAATAGTTAGTCACAAGTATTTGGCTGTCCGTTGCCAGTCTATCGTCTGGTTGTCGACTGTTAGTTGTGGTGGTTGTTGTCTTTGTCGTCTCGTTACGAAGATGGCGTGCGTCTTCTCGGCGTTAATTTGGATTTTCCATTTCTGGAAATAATCCAGTAACATATCTATGTAGGTTTGCAGGTTTGAATATATAGCTTCTGCGTGCTTTGAGGTATAAAATATACATGTATCATCGGCGTACAAAGCTACTTTTACATTGGGCATATCGGGAATGTCTGATGTGTATAAAATATACAATATTGGGGAGAGTGGTGAACCTTGCGGGACTCCAGCTTCTATTGTCCGCATTGACGAGAGATGATTGTTATTTCTAACACAAAAAGTTCTGCCCTGGAGAAATGATGCAATGAGTTGTATGAAAGGTATTGGGATTTGGAATGTATGCAGTTTGAAAATTAGTCCCGCATGCTAGACTTTGACATCAAACATGACCAAGCCCGTTCATTTTCTTTGGTTTAGCCTTGTACGTATGTGTTGTACCACTCTTGCGAGCTGGAGTTCAGTGAAATGTAGTGGCTGAAAGCCGAATTGTACCTCCGGGATTGTTAATTTTTCCTCAATTATTTCTTTTAGCCGGTTGAGAAGAAGGCGCTCAGCGATTTTTGTAATGTAGCTCCCTGGAATTTTGGCCTACTTATATGTTTTTTCACGCTGACTTAGTGAGTATATGTAGTAGTAAAAAACTTTTTTTTTTTAATTTTATGCGAACTGGAAATAACCGATTATCATTACTTATTGATCAACCCTCATATAAATTTACATATTGTTTTCATATTGAACCATGTTTATTTCAACTAAATAAGAAAGCATTATTTAGCATTATAATTTTACAAGATCTAGCATTATTTAGCATTAAATAAAATTGAATCTAGCATTATTCCAAAAAAATAAATGGCAGCATTGTATATATATATATATATATATATATATATATATATATATATATATATATATATATATATATATATATATATATATATATATGTATATATATATATATATATATATATATATATATATATATATATATATATATATATATATATATATATATATATATATATATATATATATATATATATGTATGTATATATATACATATATTTATATATACATTTTTTTTATATATATATATATGTATGTATGCATATATATATATATATATATATATATATATATATATATATATATATATATATAGTCCCCAGACTATACACCAAATTCCACTTACTATACGCGACCATTAATAATACATGTATGTATGTTGAACACAAGCTCGCAGCCATCTCGTTTGACTCAAAATCATTGAAATAAACATGTTTGAGAGACAAATGAAGAGATTATTACAGTGCATGCACTAAAAAACTAAACGACAGCTGTCACGAACAAACAAGAACTAAAAACGAGGAAAAACGAGGACAGCAAATTTTAGGTCAGGTCGATGCAAACACGTTAAGGCGGCTTTAGATATGCGGTGTTTGTCAAATACCGAGTTTAATACGGCAAACTTCGCATGTGTGGTTGGGTTGCTCGCCTAGTGCTTGCCCTAGGCCAAGCACAAACATTCGGGTGCTCGCTATTTCCGTAGTTTTTCGAACTTTCAACTTACATCAAAGTAGACGCGCACTGTGTCGGATCCCCGCAGCTCGTTCATCTTCCAGTTTTGGCAAACATTCGGCAATGTCCGAATGTCTAATTCACTGTGCTTGTCATTCCGCAAGCACCAAGCCAAATTACTTGACCAGGTGTTCGGTATTTGGCGAATAGGAGGTGTTTGACAAACACCGCATATCTAAAGCCGCCTTTAGACTCAGCGTAAGAAGCTAGTTATTAACCAGTGTGTCAGCCCCGTTTATGTGTACGGACCGAAAATCCAGTGATCAGCCTGGAAAATTGGAAGAAATCGCATGGAACAGAAAGAGATGCAAGATAAGATTCGAACACTATATCCTCAGGCTAGATTATTCGTTGCTCAAATACGGCTCACTTTCGCAAAATATACCAACAAACTGTCAGGTTGCTTTGGCAAATAATGCACTGCATAAATGGAGGCGCAATGTCAAGGTCAAAGGGTTATTTTCTTGGAAAATGGAAGGAGTTGGCACGCTGTGCCTAAGGAGCAAAGTCGCTTAGTCACAGCGTTACCTCGATTACAGTCGACGAATCGAATGAAGTCAGGATCCAGGAATGAAGTCAGCTTATTTGGAATATTAATAAAATATCTAGAATATTGGAAACAGCCAACAATGCAAATCAAATGTTATTGGAAATGTAAAATGTTAAATTTACCAAAATTTTCATCTAATGGTAGTTCACTTCTTTGTTAAAAGTTTACTAATGTCTCGCATTTTGAATTGATCGATCATTGAATTTTGAATAGACATAACCAGATATTTGTTTGTTTAATTGAATTGTTCTTGGCTACCGAACCTTTTGAATAGAATTTGAATAAAATTGTTTGAAATTGAACAAGTCGAACATATCTTTGAATTTGAAATTGAATTAATAACGAACATCTTTTTGAAATTGAATTAATGAGTAATACGATTGTCGTTATCAGTTTGGCACAGCTAGCTCGTTAAGAGACTTAAGGGGGCATGTACACTTAAAATTTTGAAAAAATCGATTTTATTTTCTTTGCATTTTCTAAAAGTAGCATATTTCAAGAGCATTCTCTGCAAATTTCAGTCGAATCGGACTATTCTTTATGGAAATAAATAACTTTGAATGAAGTCGTCTCTATTGCATAAAGCGTTTTTCGCATGCTTTAAAAGCATTTTTCTCGAAACTATGTTTTCGAAGTCGGTGATCTTTGTCACTTGAAAACGGCTTTATCGATCACCATGAAATTTTCCTCACTTATTTGATATGTAATTGTCCTTTGGATGAACGAAGGATTTTTTGATTGGACGAAATACTTTTTTTCAATAGCCGAAAATGTGAATGAAATTTTGGTCGAGAATACAATTTTGAATGTCAACAACCACCATTTTTCGAAAAATCAAAATCTGCCAAAGTCCTTCGTCCATCCGGAGCACAATGTCATTAACTAATAATCCCCATTTTTTTTTTATTTCGGATGATCCAGTGACAAGCTACAGAGATCACGGCAAAACCATTTTTTATTTTGGACTCCTCGAAAATTTACTCTATTTCGACTAATATTCAACTTACAATAGCTTCTACAAATATATTTCTTTCAAGTAAAAAAACATTTCTTATTAATTACTTTAATGTGTGTCTAAAAAAAATCCTGAATAAGAGCTTTTTTTGGACGTCCCAAGTGTACATGACCCCTTAAGGAGCTCCCTTCGTACTATCATATTTGGACCTTTTATTCGCATATATAAATCTGCTTAATGAAAGCTAAACAATTTTCTTTACAGACGCATATGATAAGCAAAAGATATTACAAATCATGTGTCACTATTAAATTCTTCACATTTAAATTATTGGTGCACTTCCACATAAGAAAAAATTATCAATTTTTCGATAGGCTTTGAAGTAAAATACATATATATATATATCATATATCATGGCATACACACTCTACTGACTGAGTATCTTTGAAGTAATAACAACTGTGTGCATTTTGTATCATAGTACTTGATTTCAATTTTAGCGGCCAGCTTAGGGACTCAAATATCTTCCATTTTGTGACCGTAATCTCGCGATAGAAATTATATTCAGCACGAATAAAAATTAAAATTCGAATTTTCTTGCCAACAGCGATTTCTTCCACAGCACTTGCATCACAGGAACTTTCGCGAATATAATTTTCATACTTTCCTCGTTCTTTCAGCATTTTCAAGAAAAATGAGATCATTCGTAGGCAACTAATGAGCTACACTTCAAAACGCATTGCGTCAAGCTGTTGCTTGCTTTTGCTTCCACTCCTTCCCCCCAACATCTCAATAGAACGTTAAAGCTCCTCATGCTGCGTATACCATAAAATCGATTTCTCTATTCTTACCACTCGTGGCGAAAACGTTAAACATCGAACTGACAGCTGTTACACCAAACTTCTTCCAACATTTTGACTTTTCTTATGTGCTCCACGCTCCTACGCCCGACATCATCCTCCGTCTTAAGTACTCTTGTCGGAACGCAGAACAGCAAAAAATAACATTGACTCGACTATAAAAAAGTATGTTCGACGAGAAAAAATGCCCGAAAAGAGTTTTGCTAAACGTGTTCTTCTGCTTGTAAACATCATCGACAAGACGATTTGTTTCCCAAACAGAAGGAACAGTCATGTCGAATTACTACAAATATGAATCCAATTGGGACTGCTGAACACAAATCTATCGAAGGATTATGGGGGACGAGTCGTTACGAGTCGAGGACAAATGGGAGTCATTGAGACATGCCAGGAGAGGCAGGACTGTCACTTGGGATCGAGTTCCCTATCATTCTTTGGAAGATATACCGCTCCAACTGTCGTTTAACACATATATTTAGGGACTTGGCTGGGATTTATTGGGAGCGTGAGTGATTAACCTTTCGCCAATTCTTGATTTAGATCGTCTTAAAGGAGTTCAGTACGAAGTCAGATAATATCTTGATTTGGATATCTAACTCAGCTCATTTTCTCTAACAAAGCAATAACGCAATAATAAGCAATAATAGCAATAATAATAATAAGCAATAATAAAAATAATCAGAGCTAGGTGAACTCAAAGCTTGGTGATGATCCGTGCCTTCCGCAAAATATCAGTGACCTGCGTTGTAAAATAAAATACCTTATAGCAGCGCAATTAACTAGAACCAACTAGCCTTTAAATAGCAGTAACAAGTGGCTCTTCAAAAATGTAGCCTCATTTTTCTCATTGAGAAATTTAGTCAGAGTGGATTTGGCTTTTTGTTATGCTAGTTAAATAATTATTACTGATTTTCGAAGAAAATTAGTATTAAACTCGTTTCTCCAAAAATTCCTATTTCTATATACATATATACAGATATATATATATATATAAATATATATATATATATATATATATATATATATATATATATATATATATATATATATATATATATATATATATATATATATATATATATATATATATATATATATACACTGCAGGCAAAAAGTTTAAGACCACATCGCAGATATGAAGCACACTTCGACTTATAATACTGCAAGTACCTTTTTTTACAGTAATTGCCTGTTTTAAGAAGGGTTGCTATGAAGGGATTTAAAATGTACATGGGATTTCCAAATTCTCAGTCAGGGTAATAAAACACGTTGGGTTTTCCCACTTTAAGGACTTTAGGTGCCTACCATGTTATTAAGGTAATTAAAATAAACCTTTGAAATTTCTGCGAATAAGGATTTGAAATATTGTGAAATACTTATAAATAGGTACCTTATCCTCAAAATATTTCATTTGTGAGTTTTTGTGCTGACAAGTAATACGGATTGTTGTTTTCAGCGAATTTTATTCCGTGCACTTGTGATATTTAGTTATTGGTACTTTTTAGCAAAGTTTTGGCGAAATTTCTGTTCAAAATGGGAAAAGCGCGTAGTATTAAGCCAGAAATTAGAAGTGCGATTGTGGCGCTTCATAAACAAGGAAAGTCAGAAAGAGAGATCAGTAATGAAGTACAAATTTCAAAGACTTCTGTACATAATGCTATCGTGAAATTCAAGGACAGTAACAGTTATTGTGATGCTATGAGGAGCGGACGACCCAGAGTGACAACAGAAGCAGAGGATAAGACTCTTATGCTTATTAGCAAAAGGGATCGAAAATTAACTGCACCGAAAATTCGAGCAGAGTTCAACGCGGGACATTCAAAGTCCATAAGCTTGTTAACTGTAAAAAAAATCATCTAAGAGAAGCTGGACTCGTTGAGCGTGTAGCAGCTAGAAAACCTCTGCTTCGAAAAGGCAACAGACAAAAGCGGTTAGAGAGGGCACGAACTCATAGCCAGTGGACAATTGAAGACTGGTCACAGGTGCTTTGGACAGATGAATCAAAGTTTGAAGTTTTTGGCTCCAAACGGAAGGTTTATGTCAGGCGATCTGCTGGAAAATTTCACCCTTCAACAGGATAATGACCCCAAACACATTTCTAAATTATGCAGAAGATATTTAGCTGAAATGGAGAATGATGGAATACTATTGAATATGACCTGGCTCCCACAACCACCTGATTGCAACCCAATTGAATTGTTATGGTAGGAATTAGATAGAAGGGTATGCGAACGCTGTCCGACGTCAAAGTAACACTTGTGGGAGCTTCTTCAAGAAGGGTGGAACAATATCTCCCAAGATACTGTAAGAAAATTAGTTGAAAGAGTGCCAAGGACTACTAAAGCAGTAAAAAAGGAGGATATTTTGATGTATGTAAAATTTAAAGTAGAAACCGATTCTTTTTGTTTATTATAAATTTTAACTTGTAAACTAGAAAAACAATAAGCTGACATTCGACAATTACGTTAAAAGTAATCAATTATATTTTATCTAGAAATTAATAAATTCTAATTACCATGAACACTTTGTTTATTTTCTCGATTCCTAAGTGATCTTAAACTTTTTGCCTGTAGTATATATATATATATATATATATATATATATATATATATATATATATATATATATATATATATATATATATATATATATATATATATATATATATATATATATATATATATATATATATATATATATATATATATATATATATATATATATATCAGCAAAAGAATTAAGGGAGAAAATCTCTAGAGTGGCCACTCCAATTACGCTGACACTTTCAGAGGACATAGATACATATAAGAACTAGAGCTGTAATTAATTAAAGTTACGATATCTTTAACTGTTTGGCGGTGGCGGACATTTACCTAATTCTTTAGGTACCTGTATGGTTCCATCCAGAGTACATTCTTGGTAAAAGTTAGTACTGGCAATGAAAATTAATTATGCATTATGCTTGTTTATGATTAAAAAAAACTCTAGCATTCCTGAACCGCTAGAAATACTAATGTTCGATGAACAATAAAAGAATCGTGCAGATTATGCGTGCATATTCTAACACACGTGCTCCAACCTATTTTGAGTGCAAAACCACTTTGATCTTAACAATGCATTTAAACTCATGGGGTACAAGGGAATTCAGGACTAACACTTGCATGAATTTCAAGATTTAGGAAAACCAAACACTGCAAATCTTTGAAAGCAGCAAAACATAACATAAACAATAAAAATACTTAGTGCTTGCTACACTTTGCCAGCACTGCAACTAAAAGTCTCCCACAACTGCCTCACGTCAAAATCAAATAACTCTATCGATCTCGACTTTATCCGATAATTTCGTCAAAGATGTTTGGGACCAAAAACCGAAAGATATTTGGGACCGAAAAACAGCAAAAACACCTCGCGCTGGCAACCCTTCGGTAGCATTAAAGCCTAAAATATATCAGACCTTCCTCGCATTGTCACCACATGATCATTACCGTTTGAAAATTTTGCGATAAAATCGCTTAATATAGATTTTGCAAATAAACACAAAACCAACAATAGCTGACAACCCTATCATGGCTTTGTAACCAGATTCCTTTTGAACAATGCCTATAATAAGTTCCATTTCTGATATGAAATTCGTTTTGATTTTATTACTGAAATGGAAGTTATAGGGCAAAATACTTTATTTTCCTGAGCGAATTTTCAAAACTCAAGACACCAAAATTACTATAGTTGGCAGCTCCAACCGAATTTTTCAATCAAATTTCTACCAAACACGACTTAGAGTAATGTTCAGCTATTGTGTCAATCTCATGAAAATCTGGTAACTGAATCAGAATTCATAAGGCAAAAAGCAGTTTTCTTTTTAATTTTTCAATATGGCACGACTGGCACAGAGTTGCCCGCATTCTCAAATCGCTTCTATCAGACCTGGTTCTCTTTGATACAATACATTCTGTGAGCTTCAACTGTATCTGATTATTGGGTCGTGAGTTCTCGTGAACATAAGTTTTTGATGCTTCAAATATAAGTAAATTGGAACAAGGCTACCGTTCTTATCAGAAGCGAAATTTCAAAAGTTTTGCTTTGGTTGTATAGGCAAGGTATAAATTTTTCTATGTGAGTTGGTTTTCACTGCAAAAGATGAAAATTTTTCGGAAAAGTCGATGGTTTGAATGTTTTCACTTTCAATGCCTGCATTAGCTGCAATGTTGGCAGCACGTTCATAGATAGCTACACGAGTCTACAACCTAGTAATATCAACATCGCAATTCAAACATTTCCAAATTTTCCGAATTTCATTTTAGGCACCTAGCGCACACATAGCGTTAAAAGTTTCAAAAATATTATCATATCCACATTAAGAATACGTTTGAAATTAATTCTACAAACATTATTTTGGAAAAGTTATTTGGTGACAATAATAAGTATATATAAAATATCACCCAAATTACGGACGGCGCCAAAGGGTTAAAGACTATTAGCTTTTTGTGAGAACTGGCACTAAATTGCAGTTCACTCAGATGGCGTGTCCCTAAGATTTTCAATCTAATTATGATATCTATATATATAAATTGGAAATCATGAACCCTATGTGGGTGCTGAGCGCCTAAAAGTAGGCAAGATTTTTTTTCAAATTTCGATCTGTCATAACTTTTGACAAAAACAGTGAGTCATCGTGAAATTCGCAAAACAAATTGACGTTGACTTAAAGCATTCACACAAGGGTTTTCAAAACTGTGTGGGCAACCCTGTAGCTGCAGCAGGCACGTGAAAAAAAATCCTTCAAATCACCGACACTCCTGACAAAAATTTTATTTTTTGGCAAAAATTTCAAATTATTGATATATTGATATTTCCACCATGCCAATCCAAAATTTTCAAAATTCCGCTTTGCATAAGAACGGCAACTCATCACCAAACTACCTCTATTTTAAGCACTTGAAATTTATGTTCAAGAGAACTGACGAATAGATTATCCGATCATTATGAAATTTGTAGAACATGTTGTTATAACTAGGACCAGGTTTGATAGGAGTGATTTTGAAACTCCGGCAACAATGTAGCAGTGGTGCCATCTTGAAAAATCACTGCAAATAAAAACTTTTTTTTTGACATACAACTTCCGATTCAGGCAACAAATTTTAACGAAATTCAAACCGTATTTGAATCTTATTTTAGGCCACATTTGGTAGAAATTTGGTTGAAAAATTCGAATAGAACTGACAGCTATGAAAGTTTTTATCACCGAAATCTTGTAAGTTTGCTCAGCAAAATAAATCTTTTTTCCCTATAGTTTCCGATGCAGTCGTGCAATGAAAACGAAATTCTTTATTGTAAGGCAATTGTTGTAGAAAGTTAGTTGAAATGTCATCAAAGAGCTGCCACCTATGGTAATTTTTGTTATTTTCTGGCATTTCTTGACTATGCGCTTTCGTCATTAAATTTGCAAGTAGGAACGATCATGCAATGACAATTAATAACAAATATTGCGGTTTTGAAAATTTGAACGAAAATTGCGGGTGGTAGCCCTAAAATTCTTTTCCTCCTTATAACTTCCACCGCAGTCATTCAATTCAAACGAATTTCACAGGGTGGGTTTAACTTACCATGAAGCAAATTTGCTATATTTTTGGTTATGCTGCTAGCACAGGGCTGCAAGCACCAGTCATTTTCGTTAATATTGCACCAACAGGTGCTTCCATTATAGATTCATATCCAAAACGTTTACAATAAAAATAATGAATCAATTTTTAAATTTTCCGAGTAATGAAAAATGTTCGGATGGCAGCCTCAAACACCGTTTAATCGCTGAAACTTTCGATGAAATCCTCGGATGATAAGAAATTTAAAGGACAGGTTGGTAAACTGATTGTTGTTTCGTTGGAAAAGTGTTGCTAGGACTGAACATTTGCATCATTTATGTTATAGGAGATGCTGTCGATAAATGGTTTTTGTTTCTTTGAGTAAGAAATGGTTGATATGATACTACGAAAAAGCGAATTAGGTCTTTCCACATTTTTTGGTCAGTCAAGGAAAATTTCTTCGAAAATTAGTTTGCTAGCGATTCTGATGCGCTTAAGTTTTTATAAAATATAAATCCTTAGTGATAAATGGTAAATGTAAAATTTTTCCCTACATCAAAAGTTTCAGAAGGCTCTCGCTTGATGTCATTTGTGTTCTTGGTGTTCATTATGATATGCTTATCGTTTTTCAGAATATGAGTTACCACTCTTTGGAGATTTTTTGTTCGTCAGGACTGGCACTTTGATAGAATGCCGTCTTCGTAGCCCTACAGCCCTTCTAGGGCCTTGGTTTCTATCAGATGATACATCTGATTATCTAGGTCCAAAGACTGCGTCCTCCAGTTACAAGATCCAAGCAGCGATGTGCAGCCTTGTTTTTGTACTGGCCTTCAACCTTCAGCTTTTCGTCCAATCACTGCTTGCTGCTTCCGCAGTCTAATGATTGTGGGGACCTCTGCATCGTCAAATATTTCATACAGCTCGTTATCGCACATTATTCACCATTGGTCACTTTCATGTTTTGCCCAGTGATTCACCAAAGGACTTGTCTTTCGAAAGCGTTCACCATGTGAAGGTCCATATTTCGCTGCTATAGTACAACTCTGATTTCATTATTAATTATAGACTTGGAGCTTCATTTTTACTAATGTTCGAAGAACATTAGTATTAAACTCGTTTCGCCGAAAATTCATATTTCTTTATATTTATATATATATATATATATATATATATATATATATATATATATATATATATATATATATATATATATATATATATATATATATATATATATATATATATATATATATATATATATATATATATCAGCAAAATGATTTACCGAGATAATCTCTGGAGTGGCCGATTCGATTAAGCTGAAATTTTCGGAGAACGTAGATATATATAGTAAGTAGGTCCACATTTTTCTCAAATTCAGATATCCTAAACCTTTTGACGGTGGCGAGCGTTTTAGTGAATTTTGAAGTACTCCTATATTTCCAAGCAGTGTAAATTTTTGTTAAAAAGATGTATTGGAAATGAAAACTAATTATGTTCTTAGCATGTCCAAGATAAAGATTTGAAATTTTTGAGCCGTGTGTGGGTGCTAAACGCCTAAAAGTAGGCAAGGATTTTTTTTCAAATTTTGATTTGTCATTACTTCTGACTAAAACATTCGATCACCGTGACATTGACGTTGGCTAAGATTAAACACACATGGATTTTCAAGATAAAGCAGGTAGCCCTGTAGCTACGGCAGGCTCCTGAAAACAAATCCTTCAAATCATTGACCGTCCTCAAAAATTTTTGATTTTTGACCAAAAGTTCAAATCATTGATAAATTTTATCCTTTGTCCTTCATCTCAAGATAAAATTTTCAAAATTCCGATTTGCACAAGAACGGCAACCCATCACCAAATTACCTCTATTTTCAGCACTCGAAAGTTCTGTTCACGAGAACTGACGACCGAATTATCCGATCATAATGAAATTCGCAGGACATGTTGATATTAACTAGGACCAAGTCTGATAGAAGTGATTTTGAAATGCGGGCAACCCTGTGGCAGTGGTACCATCTTGAAAAATCACTGAGAAAAAGAACAGCTTTTTGGCCTAGAACTTCCGATTCAGCCATCAGATTTTAACAAAATTCAAACAGTTCTTGGATCTTACTCTATGTAACATTTGGGGAAAATTTGGCTGAAAAATTGGAATAGAGTTGCCAGCTATGGTGATTTTTGTCTCCTAAATCTTGCAAATTTGGTCAGCAAAGTAAAGCTTTTTTCCCTATTCCCTAATGTTATGGAGGTGGTCAACTTGGCTTCTACAACACATACATCTACAAGGACATCAATGATCGAAGGGGAGCACCCATTTAAGAAGAAATCGTTGTTGACAGTTTCTTCAAAAGTCAGTTTTCTAGCAGCTCTGATGCGCTTGAGTTTTTTCTTCTTTGACGGATTTCATCGTTAGTGCGAAATCTTTAGATTTCTCGGCTTCACGAAGGTATTTGTTTGGAATTTTGATTTAAAAAAAACACAAAACTTGTATTCATGATGTCCACCACACTTCCTGTAATATTTCGCTTTTCTGGTTTTGCTTACCATCAACGTTTGAATTTATTAGTTCGATGTATGGTTCCGAACGAGTTAGCTTCGCAATAGACAGTCCGCCATGGTTTTCTATTGATTCCATAAAGTGTAAGCCGCTTTGAGTTGAACACTGGTGAATTATTGTAGCTAATTTAACTGTCAGCTGCAGTCCTAAAGTCCTGAAGATTAGATCATTTGATTTCTGTACAGTTTAGAGTATTATCTCATGGTGCATATATATTCTATCATCTGATTGAAAAGGATATTCTAGCGTGTGGATTAAGTGATTTCGCAACATCTATATAAAGTTTATACTGCATTCGAGTTTCAAAGTAAATGTTTTGAAACTCGAACGCAATATGAGCCTTATGGGCATGCATGTATGTACTTTGTTTATTTAAAGTCACTTTTTGATCTAGGAAATTTAAACCTAATAGCTTAACGGAAAACGGATATCGCTTTGCAGCTCGCTTGTTCTTAAAAACATACATACATTAAGCTTCCAGCAAAAACTACGATTGCCACAAAGTGGACAATGCAGTATTTAACATTAAGGTCATTAGTGCAAACCGATATATAAAACTGTCCGAACTTTTGTCAGAATGCTGAACTATCACAGCGCATACAGGCAGGAAGAGCAGACAGGACAAAACACCAGGAATGAAATGTTCCGTAATACTTACGTAATCTTTAAAGAAGATTACTGCATAAAAGTGGGCATAATAATAATTGAAAATTAAACTTTATGCAGCACAAACATATAATGAAACCTGCAATTATTTTGCTTTAGTGAGAAAGCACGCTGCAAAAAGTATTGCGATAACGGTCTAGTGACCGCAGTTACGAATATCACTCTGGATTCTGTTGTAATTAGCTATTGCAGCCCGTAGGTCATGTCAGTTTGGGCTCTATCACGTTTCCATGAATTTCGCATGTATATATTTATAAAATATACTGAAAAAGAGCTTAATACGTTGACTATATTTCATCGAAAGTATATTTTGAATTTAAATACAATCTCTTCACTATTAATTTTCATTGACTGTTCTGTTCAGATCCTATTAGCCGCATTTTAGTGCTAATGAGAAACGAAGCTCCCATTCAAAAAACCTTGGCATTATAAACTACTCTTTCATTAAGCTGTTCCTGCAAGCCTCATAGCACCGCCAACCACCCTCGAAAACATAAAAATACCGCCAGCATTAAATGAGCACATTTCTCGATGTTTAAAACAAATTCCGAAATGCTATCAAAATCACACGGTGCTCAACTACCAGCTACTTACATCATCTATGCGGCAACTGAGATGTTCCTTACGACGTGGACGTTAAAGGATGAGAGCTCGGGGCTGGCGAGGGCAATTGTAGGCGTCATGTTCCCATGTTCCTTGAAGACAATCACTCGAATATGTCGAATATGGACAAGTAACAGATGCGAATTTCACAGACCAGCCCCATAATCGTTGTTGCCAACGAGAACATTTTAAAGACGAACAACGAACCAACATAATCGCCATCGATCCGTGGTCATAAATTCGAAAGGCTTCCGGTCTTCTTTTCGACTCGATGTCGAAGGATTGCTGAATGTTATTTCTGGCCTGAAGATATGATTTCTGAATAGAGGCGCTTTGCAACTGTTGAGAACGGGAAAATTTTCGGTTTCAGAAAGAACATACTGCAGGGCTGGAAAAACTGAATGTGTTTATTTGCGATACCAAGAGTTCGTATAGAAATGCAAATGAACACACGAATATATTATCAAATAATTTGTTATGCAGCCTATTTTGCGACTAGCATCAAGAAAAGAGTATTTTCAAGGCCACAAAAGCTTTCAAACGCATGAAATTAATTCTCTTACAGCGAACAGGGGACTTACATTCAGAATTTCAGTATAGCTAGTATAATCCAACTGATTCTAGCCTGAAAGTAGCAGTTATCGTGTAGACTTTGAATGCAATTTCTGCCGATCGTACTTTTTTACTAGAGCAGCGTATATCGAAGGTCAAGTGCCACTTTGATCTGATGACCGCATTGGAAGTGGCAGGATAAACAGATTCTTAGAGCCTAGACAGACAGTGCTGCCTAAATGATCATTTGCCGTAAATCATCATTGAAGTACCGTGTGTCATATGCTAATTTGGGCTAATCACCACTAAATGACCAAATTATCAATCATTAAGCAAATCGCTAATGATCATCAAACTTTCGTAATTTATTCTTTAATGAAGTAGAGTTGCCCGATATAATTCAAATTTCCCTTGTGAAAAGTCGCTTTTCCCATTGAAAAATAATAAGGCAACTTTTTTGATACGTCAGATTAAATACGGCCATACCACACCAGAACAACCAGTTCTTGTCAGATCACCGAAATTATGTAGTGTTTTGCGCGGTTAGTACTTAGATGGGGGACCGCTTGTTCTTTTTGCTGTCGGATACCAACAAACTTGTTGTCTAGGAAGCACTATACAAAAAAGTTCAAAATATTTACACAATTTTTGATGTAGTTCTTGCCCGGTTTGTATTCCAACTTTATTAATTAGTACATAAGAGAGGCAACATACATTTGAAACACCTGCAATTTCCCATTTATCGAAAACTAGTTTCTTTGAGTGACAGACAGTCAGTGACAGTATTCATCATTAACGCAAGGGCTGTTTTTAAGCTACTTTTAAATTACTAATTTTGGTATAAATGATCATTAGTAAATTAGTAATTTAAGTGTCTGTCTGTCTAGGCTCTTAAGGATTAGCAATCGCATGAATTTCAAAATTTAGTAAAGCACTAGTTACTTATCTTCATCAAAGGATGCTTATGATATGAATCGTAGCAAGTTTTGGTAAAAAAATGATGAAAATGCACAGCACTGGAGTACCCTCGTTGCAATCAAAAGTTTGCGACAACTACTTCTCATGAAGATCAGACCACTCTTCCCTTTTCTCAATTAATGCCTCGAAATATGGAGAAATAAAAAATATTTTTTATACTAACATCCGAGAATTTCTGAAACTTAGAAAATTTAAACATTTGTTACTTATAATCATAGTAAACTTTTATCACATTAACATTTATTGGTTGCAGCTGTTGGTACAAAATTAACGCTAGCCTGGTAGCTTTTTGCTGGTGCTTCTATGAATAGTATATCAACTTTGCTGCACAATGAAGTCACTATACTCTGTAAGTTTTGTTTTGATCCAACACCGTTGGAAATTATGGAAGTATAAAGAATTTAAAGGCTACCGCTCACAAAATATTCAAAAATTTTAAGATTGAAGCGTTAGTGGTTCATTTCCACGACAAGGCCATTATTATTTTAAAATATAATGGCAGCATTTCTTCATAAACAAATGACAGTGCAATGACAAAATTTTAGCGCACCATAACGACTTGAAACACTAATGTTCGGTGAGCAGTAGAGACGGACAGCCAGGCTTTTTCGGGGACTAGGTACCGCTTTGATCACAAAAATGCATTGAAATCCAGTGGGCTTACAGCTACCACTTGCATGAATTTCAAAATTTAGGAAAGTCAAATAATACTGCTTATATACAATGTCGGTTGCTTATGCTACAAAACTTTTAAAACAGCATATCCTGTTACATAAGCGAAGAAAATGCTCAGTGCTTGTAACACTTTCCCAGCACGGCAACTATAAATCTGTCGCAACTGTTTCCCGTCAAAATCAACCTTCCCTAAGAATTTCATTTTCATCCGGTGACTTCATCGAAAGAATGGTATTTGGGGCTAATTTTCATTGTAGAAATAAAAATAAGCCCCAAACATTACTCTTTACTTATTACATTATTATTATTAAAATCACTTTGGCTAAAAATTCATATCTCTATGTACACACACACACACACACACACACACACATATATATATATATATATATATATATATATATATATATATATATATATATATATATATATATATATATATATATATATATATATATATATATATATATATATATGTACATATATATATATATATATATATATATATATATATATATATATATATATATATATATATATATATATATATATATATATATATATATATATATATATATATCTATATATATACATATATATATATATATATATAATATATATATGTATATATATGTACATATATATATATATATATATATATATATATATATATATATATATATATATATATATATATATATATATATATATATATATATATATGTGTATATATATATATACACAAAAAGTTAATAACTTTTAACCCTTTGGCACCGGCGGCCATTTTATGATATTTTAAATATACCTTTTATTCTGTCAACAAATAACTTTTGCAAAAACAAAATTTCGAACGTGTTCTAAATGCTAATATGATAATATTTTTGAAATTTTCAATTCTATGTGTGCGCTAGGCGCCTAAAATGGGATTGGGGAAATTTTGGAATTGCAATAACTTTTGAGCAGATCATCAGATCAGTATGAAACTTGAGGACTAATTGATATTACTAAGTTGTAGACTCTTGTAGTTTTTATGAACGTGCTGGGAACCCTGAAGCTACAGCAGGTATTCCAAATGAAAACCTTAAAACCATCGACTCTCCGGAAAAATTTTCGTCTTTTACAGTGAAAACCAGCTTATATGGAAATCTTATGCTTTGTTTTTTTAAATTCCATATCGGACAAGAACGATAACCCTCCTTCAATTTACCTATATTTTAAGCATCAAAAACTTCTGTTCACGAGAACTCACGATACAATTATCGGATACAGTTGAAATTCACAGAATGTATTGGTATCAAATCGGACCAGGTGTGGTTGAAGTGATTTGGGAATGCGGGCAACTCTGTGCCAGTGGTGCCATCTTGAAAGATTATACGAAAAAACTGCATTTTGCCCTATGAATTCTGATTCAGTTACCAGATTTTCATGAAATTGACACCGTAGCTGAACCTTACTCTAAGCCATGTTTGCGTTCTCTAACCCTGCGAATTTCATTTCGATCCGATGTCTGTGTTGGAAGTTATAGAGGTACAAAGAAATCTAGGGCTACCACCCGCAATAGCTTTCAAATTTTCCAAATCTTAATATTTGTTGTTAACTGTCATTACAAGATCATTAGCATTTAAAAAATTTTATGATCAAATCGCTTACCAAAGATATGGGAAAATATATGAAAACAACCATAGGTGGCAACCTTGTCATGTTTTTTCAACCAAATTCCTACTGAATATTGCCTACAATGAGGTTCATTTCCCATATGAATTTTGTTTTGATTTGTGGAAGTTATAGGGCAAAAAGCTTTATTTTGCTGAGCAAATTCTCATAATTCAAGAAACCAAAATTACCGCAGCTGGCAGTGCCAACATAATGTTTCAACCAAATTTTTATCAAATTTTGCCTTAGAGTCAGATTCAGCTACTGTGTGAATTTCGTCAAAATTTGTTTGCTGAATCAGAATTTATAAAACAAACAGCAGTTTTGTTTCTATGTGATTTCACAGGATGGCACTACTGGCATAGTGTTGACCACATTTTAAAACTGCTTCTCTCAAAACCAATATGTTCTGTAAATTTCAGTTGTTTCTGATTAACGGGTCGTGAGCTCTCGTGACCAGAAGTTTCTGATGCTCAAAATATAGGTAAATTGAGGAAGGGTTATCGTTTTTGTCCGATATAGAATTTCAAATGTCTTACTTTGGCTGTGTAGACAAAGCATAGGGTTTGCATATGAAACACTTTTTTCTAAAAAGTAAAAATTCTTCACGGGGTTCGATGATTTGAAACTTTTCACTACCAGTGCCTGCCATAGGTACAGGGCTGCCAGCACATTCATAAAAAATTACAACTTAGTTAAGTCTACAACTTAGTAACATTAATACGGGTTGGAAGTTTCATAAAGATCTGAAATTTCCAAAATATTAAAATATTTGCATTTGGAAAACGTTCGAAATTCATTTCCAAAACTTAGTTCTATTGAAAATTATTTGCCGATAGAATTATAGGGATATTTAAAATATGACTTAAATGGCCACCCGCACCGAAGGATGAAAGATAATTAACATTTGGTCACTTATAGACTTGGCTGCATGTGGCCTAGCACTCTCATAGGTGCGGTATCCGTGGAACGTATCGTTGGTTCGGTGTCCCCGGCGCATCTTCCAAAGATTGTTGGGCCCATCATTGTCAGCCAGTTGGATGTTCCTTCCTTTACGGACGAACAGCTGAACAGTGCAGTGTCCAGGATAGAGAACCAGAAGACTCCGGGGCTTGATGAGGTGCCAATCGAGGCACTCTAAATCTCGCGGAGAGTCAACTGTGTCTATTATTGGATTTGTATAATTCGTGTTTAGTCGTGGGTGTCTTCCCGTCGTGGTGGAAAGTAGCTCGACTGGAATTTATAGACAAAGGAAGAGTAACCTGGGCAATCCATCTTAAAACCGGCCATTGGACACTGCGGCAAAGCTTCTCGAAGGGTTACTCAAGCTGCGGTTGCTGTCAGCAGTAAGATCTGCTGACATTCTCGCAGGCAGCACGGCTTTCGAAAAGGACATTCAATAATCGATGCCATTTCAGAGGTTGCTGGGACTGTAGCAAGAGCAGAAGAGTAACACTGGACGCACAAAACGCTTTCAACTGGGCGAAGTGGACGGACATCCTCCGGGCCCTTGAGCAGAGGTTCCGTATTCCTGACTACCTCATGGACCAGTGATTGCTGTACGATACCGAAGAAGGAGGCAAAAGGAGATCTGTCACCTCAGGTGCGGCACAGGGGTCGATCTTAGGACCTGACCTCTGGAACATCATGTACAATAATCTGCTGCGCCTAGAAATGCCTGCGGGTGTGTTCCTGGTAGGTTACTGGTTCCTGGTAGGTTAATCACTTCCAGATCTGCCGAATTCGCTCAACTCAGATCTAACCAATTCATGAGGAGGGTGGATCGGTGGATGACCGAGCACGGCATCCAGCTGGCAGTCTCTAAAACGGAGATTGTTATGCTGATGAAGCGCACGATACCAATTGTTATATCCATGACAGTTGACTCCGTAGAGGTTCAGACCAGCAAGTCGGTCAAGTATCTGGGAGTGAACCTGGACACCAAGCGGACGTATTGGGACCATATCCGCAGGGCATTTGACAGAGCTCTAGTGGTCGTCTGCGCGCTAAATTAACTAATGACCAACGTCGGTGGACCCAGTGAGACGCGACGGAGGCTGCTGTTGGTAATGACCGATTCGTCTTGCTATATGGAGCCTAAATCTGGGGAGATGTGCTCTGAACTGAGAAGTTCCGGAAGCGCATTGCCAGTGATCAGCGCAGTGGTGCCTCGCGTATTGCCTGTAGCTACTGCACGGTCTCGGGAGTAATCCCGATCGATCTACTAGTGCGAGAACGCAAAGAAGCGTACCTTTTTTGCTGAGAGTTGGGCAGAACAGAGGCTCTGACGCACGCGACTACGCTTACCTTCCAACTTTGCCAACAGTGTTGGAGTGAAAGTGCTAAAAGACGCTGGACGGTTAAGCTTAATGGTCTCAGTGAGCCTTGGCTTAACCGGAGCCACGGAGAGTTAAACTTTTACCTTTGTCAATTCTTGACAGGACACAGTTCTTTCAATAACTACCTGAATATAATGGGTAAGGTGGTCACACCACACTGCGGGTACTGTATGACTTAGCTCGATGGTGCTCAGCAAACATTCTTTACGTGCAGACGCTACGTAAGTTTAAGGCGCACCATTGAGTCTACGATTGGCCTGGTAACGCCTGAGACAATCGTAGATGCAATGCTACGAAATGAAGAGAACTGGTGCGCAGTCTGATCATACGTTGAAAAAGTAGTGCATATAAAGCGGGAGGAGGGTTAACTTACCGACCCATGTACTGTGGTATTTTCTGAAGTCCGTGGTTAAATAGGTGAGTCAGCAGGAACAGGTTGAAACAGTGCTTACGCGGGTCCGGACTCGGAACTTCGTGGGATTGTAGGTGATTTTTTTAGTGAGTCAAACGTCACATACCCCGTGGTGATAGGTCATCCGGGGATCTGGTAAAAATTTTTTTTTTGCAGTCTACACAAGGAAGGAAAATGCTTCGGTAGGCTTTTAGTTGCAGTACTGGTAGAGTGTTGTAAGTACTGAACATTTTCATCATTTATCTTGTAGGAGATGGCGTTTTCAAAGCTTTATAAGATTTGACTTTGACTTTGTGCATTGTAGTAATGTAGTTTTGTAGTTTGTCAAAAAAAACCTTGTTTTGCTTTTAAATAGTATATCGAATAAAATCAATTAATTTGATTATTTTTTGTTAATGAGTATTTAGCAAAAGAAGCACTGCTTTCTTCGCGTACAACAACCAGCCGCCCCCGTAAAATCACTCATTTTCAAGTCACTGGTTTTTCCAACTACACTCATACATATGTATTTGTTTCAAAAGTAGTACATATTCACGGCTTATATATGTTGTCTAGTTAGGTATTCCTTCTGAATTTAAAATTTTTAACTTATGTTGTTGACATCGGGCGAAAATTATAGCTGCGTCTTTGTGGCATAATTTCAGTGCTGCCAACCCTGTAGCTACGGCAAGCGCTGAAATTGGAAACCTTCAAATCATCGACTCTCCTGAAAAATTTCCGTATTGTACAATAAAAACCAACTCATACAAAAATCTTTTACTTTGTTTACACAACCAAAGCAAAACTTATGAAATTACACATCGGACAAGAACGTTAATCTTTCTCCAATTCACCTGTATTTTAAGCATCAAAACTTCTGTTCACGGGAACTCACGACCCAATAACCAGATACATCTGAAATTCACAGAACGTTTTGGTTTTAAGGAGGACCAAATCTGATAGAAGTGATTTGAAAATGTGGGCAACTCTGTGTCAGTGGTGCCATCTTCAAAAATTACAAAGAAAAAAAAAACTGCTTTTTGCCCTATGAATTCTGATTGAGTTGCCAGATTTTCATGAAATTTTACACAGTAGCTGAATCTTACTTTAAACCACGTGCGGTAGAAATTTGGTTGAAAAAGTCGATTGGAGCCGCCAGTTATGGTTATTTTAGTGCCCTGGTTTTTGAAAATTTCTCCAGAATAAAAAGGTTTTTGCCCCATAACTTCCAGTAAAGTCATGAGCTCAAAATGAAATTCATATGGTAAATGGAACTTATTGTAGGCCATATTCAGTAGGAATCTGTTTGAAAAACCAACATAGGGTTGGTTTTGTATTTTTTTATCATATCTTTGTTAAACAATTTTATCGTAAAATTTTCAAACGATAATTATCTTTTAGTGACAATTAACAACAAAAATTAAGATTTCGAAAATTTGAATTTTTTTGCGGGTGGTAGCCCTAAATTTGTTTGTACTAGACCATGGGTAACGCAGCGCTGCGTCGCGCAATTGCGTTCAAGCACTAGCCATGATACCGATTGTCGATATCAGTAGCGCAATAACGCACTTCGGTATTAGTAGCTCAGTAACGCACTTCGGTATCAATAGTGTTGGCGCTGCCGCTTTGCAATTCGAACACCATTTGGCTTGATACTATGCTACGACGCGGCGCAAAAATATGAGTTGAGTATACTTACCTCAAGTCTGTTTGAGTTTGATGCAAAGCAATAGAATTTCATTATGCTTCAACACTACAACTAAATAATACCTTTATGGTATATTAAAGCACTGATGTTAATACTTGTCTAATTTACGCTTATCAAAAAGTCAGGCGTACGCACGTTTGGAAAGATACCTGAATGGGTACACGCTGCGTTGAAGCATTAGCCATGATACCACTGCGCTGGTATTGATTGTCGGTATCAGTAGCGGAGTAACGCACTTCGGTATTAGTAGCTCAGTAACGCACTTCGGTATCAATAGTGTTGGCGCTGCCCCTTTGCAATGCCAACACCATTTGGCTTGGCGCTATGCTACGGCGCGGCGCAAAGATATGAGTTCACCTCAGAGTCAAATTTTTGCCAAAGCATATTCATTCAAATTTTTGTATGAGAGTTTTTCTCGAACGGAAAATCAATAGCATCCCAGCTTATATTTTCTTTTCCGATCGGTTCGACTCAAGCCATTTGAGTTTTACAGGCTGCATGTGTACTTCAAGCAAGAACCGCTAAGTAAACATTATGAAAAGCGATGCGATCGTGGTATCATAGCGTCATAGTACCAACGCAATGCTGTCAGCGCCGTATGTGAGTCCGAGAAACGCAATGAGTATCACACATAAGCGAATGAGATCATAGTATCATAGCGCAATGGTATCAGCGCAGTGCGCTGATACCACTGCTGGCGCTGGTATCAGTGTATCAGCGCCTCAAAATTTGCTGCGTTACCCATGTCTAGTTTGTACCCATCTAATTTCCAAAAGAGTCATCGGATCGAAACGAAATTCGCAGGGTAGGTTGATTTAAATGTTAGGTAGGTGTGATATATTGTATATTTGACTATTTTCGAATTTTTTGATGATTTTTCTAATAGTAATCCCAAACATCTTTCTATCCCTGCAACTTTTGATGAGGCTTTCGGATAAAATTGAGATTGATAGGGTAATTTGATTTTAATGTCAAGCAGTTGTGGGTGATTTTTAGTTGCAGTATTTATAAAATTTTGGAATCATTGATCATTTTCCTAAATTCATGCAAGTGGCAGCCCTGAAAATTTTACCACCCAAATTTTTTGAAGGCATTGGTGAGATTACAGCGGTTTTGCCCTTGAAGCAGATTGTAGCACGTGTGGTAGAATGTGCACTAAAAATCTGCACGATTCTTCTATTGCTCATCGAACATTAGTATTTCTAGCAGTTACTGTATGCTAGAGTTTTTTCGACTTCTTATGTTTTCCCTCATTTCGTATAAATATATCTTTGGGGGCACAATTAACGAATTAGATGACAGGATTCTCAATTTTTGTTAGACAATCTTAAATCCCATTTTTCCAGTTTTTTTCTACAGATTTTCAACTCTTTCAACAAATTGTATCGATATTCTCACATGAATATGCCACCCTTTCGCGGACATTCAAATTACTTTCTTTTACGAATCGGTCTGCTCACTTTATTACCCCAAACAAATACTTGCTCTCTTCAACCGAACGGGACCGACAACAGAAGCGTGGAATTTTCTTTTTAACTTGCGAAATATCCCCTTTCGGTGTTGTTTTTTCTCGCTTCAAGTACAAATTAATGGCTGTAATAAGGATACGTTGATGATAAAGCTGGGAAGAAAAAGCATCTATTCAATTTTACAACATTTTTATGACAAGGTCATTTTAGCCGGAGCCACGATGCAACAGATGTACACAATGCTTTTGATGGGTGCTTTTCGGAAGCCTAGCTGGCGCACAGAGATCTAGTGAAATGTGGTAGAGTGCTACTGGAAAAAGTATTTTTGAAAGAAATGGGTGCTATTATAAGTTCAATCATAATGCATTAAATGCGAGCAAAGAAATGATTTCATACTTAAATATTTTGCACAAAAAACAAAGTATGAGAAAAGGTATTGGCAAATGGAAACGCTTCAATTGCAGCACTGTCATACATGTGAACAATTATAAGTGTAATTGTAAAGACAAAAAAAATCAGATGTAAATGTGATATTTGTGCCTTCACAAACATAAAGTATCCAATTTTTTGAAACGAACATTTTTCATTCAAAAATACTTAAATCAATTTTATCGGGCAAACCATACACTTACTTCTATTTTATTAATTTGCAAAGGCATCTTAAAGTGAAGGAATATAAATGGCTTAGATAAAAGAGAGTTTAAAGGGTGATTGAAAATTTATGAAAGAATAAAATTTCTTTGAATATTGTCATTGAATATTGTCTTAGAGAATCTGTTTACTGGCTCATGAAACTTGTTCTTTTCACTAGGACAGACGGAGCGGACGCAACGCACTCTCAATAATCATCGATGCGTTCGGTCATAAAACGAAGCGGACGGAACGGACGCAACGGAGGTTCACTAACTGAGCCTATAGTTACAGTCTAGGGGAATATCTAGGGGAGATCTTGGACAAAAAACTTATTTGGAAGAAAGATGTGGAAAGAAGAGAGCTCCTGCTACCATAAGGCTCATGTATGTTAACATTAAAAAGGACTCTGCGCCTTGCCATCTGTGGTGTCATGAGCACTACTCCTGGCACTGCTTTTAACGTGTTTCTGAGTCTGCTTCTGCTCAATATTCAAATGCATAGGTTGGTAGTGAGCGCTGCTTACGAAATATCCAAGCAAACCAAATGCATCGTAATTAATTCATAAAAGAGTCATATTTTACGAATATTTTTGTGGTTAACGGGCTCGCAAATGAATCGAAAACGATTCATTGGTCCCACTAAAATGGCCATCCGCGAAGAATCATTTTTAACGATTCGTAAATGAGTTAGAAAAAATGTAGTTTTAGCGAGCATCTATCACATATATACTCGTTAAAAGTGATACTTTTATGAATTATTAGCGATATTTTTAACGATTTCAAATATATTAGCTTGTAAGAATTGAAAATGAGTTAAAATTATTTATTCATAGTAGAGTAAATTTGAAAGACTAGAAATGAAGCAATATAGGCTGTTAAAGACGAACATAAAATATCGTTACATAAGAACACTGTTCAGCACAGACGAATTCACAGCACAGACGAATTCACAGCACAGACGAATTCACAGCACAGTCGAATTAAACTGAAATTTTATTTGGGATACCGCAACCAGCAAACTAGGGGAAAAATCTATGTAGAATCTGTTACTGAGCCGCATAGGCCATAGGTAGGGATTCCAACCCCGAACCATATTTTCAATCCCGAGATTACGGGATTAAAAAATCTCAAATCCTGGGAACCCGGGATTCGAAATTCGAAATACAACACAACAAAATAAGTCAAGTTTTTAGTAAACACATTATATTATGTGCCATCATTTCAAAACTACAACAATAAGTAAGCTCGCAACTGTATAAAAAATATGTTACTGCATTATTATTAATTTATATTATTGATGCAAATAAAAACAATAATTTTAATTATCCAAAATTTTGACAGTATGAAGACAGATATTTAAAATAACAACTTTTACAAATTACAACAAAAAATCACGACAAAAAACCACAGCAACAAATCACAACTCTTAAAATTGAAATACATAATAAAGTTACATATAAAAAATTCGGGCAAAGTTCATTGGGTTTTCGGAAGTAACATTGAAGCAATAGCAAAGCATCCAAAGTATCGTCTCCAAGCCTGCTTCTAAATTTATTCCCAATGTTGGACGCCGCGGAAACAGTCGAGAAATATTAGTACGCCTGCTCCAAACTATGCGAGTGCCACCAATTTCGAAAAGATTCATTTCTTTTGCAATGGTTTTTATTAGATTAGTTTCTTGCGGCTTTTCATGATTGATTATTTTCATACTTTTGCAGCTCTTCTTGTAGCGTTAATTGACGACTACCTTGTTCTGATTCAATATGGGTATATATTGGGTTCTCCTCATTTCTTTGGCTACCAAGCAAAGGATTCAACATCTAGATCATTGAAGTATTTTTTTTAAATATTTGCGATGCTTGGTTTCTAAAATAGAGATTTTATTTCACTTGGTAAATTTTTGCTGGCACAATGTGGATTCTGGAGATAGCTTTGCATATCAAGTAGCTCAATACACTGAGGCTCTTTTATTCTGTCTAATATTGCAATTTTCATAGCATTCACAAGAATGGACCGTTTTTTTTCTAACAGCTTAAATAAAAATCTGAAGTATTAGCAGTGCATAAATTTGCAAGTCTGCGACTAAAGGCCGCCACAGCCAATTTTACAGAGAGTAAAACTTCAATAATTTTCTGAATCGAATCAAACTATGTTGCCTCTAATTGCTCTGGATATTGCAGGCCTATTAATGTATACTATTTTTCAAAATGGAAAACTATTGGAGCATTGTCAAGAGAGTATTTCATCTTGTTTTACAATCCAGTAAATGAGACAGTTAAATGCATTGCTGGGATTCGACATAGTTTTAAAGTTCGTTATTATTTTTTGTTGGAGCTTTTTTAAAATATAAAACTACCTTACGAACTTTCTTTATGCATACGCTGATGTCCTTCGTCTGGTCTAACGTGTCTTGCAGGCGACCGGTTTCAACGTAGTTAGCTGATTCAGGACCATCTAAATCTTCGTGGTCGTCGTTCAGACTATCAGCTGCTTCATCAACTCTTTAATCTGGAATGGACCTCCTATTATAGAGAACATCGCAAACTGCCAAGTGGATGCTATGCGCCAAACAAATATGTTGCTCTGTGCCAACTAGTCCGCCTACTTTTCGCATTTCGTTTGACCCATCAGTTACGATGGTAACAATGTCTTTTCCTGGAGAAACATCAAACTCATATCTAGGTAGTTTCCAGCTGTCATTGATATTCTTACTCGCACCAAGCTCCAGTAAGAATTTACTGAGTAGATGTTTATATTTATATAGCGCCTATTTGCAGTTGAGGTCCATTCATCAAACATCAAACTGAACCGTTCACCTGAGATTCTAGCCTGTTATATCTCATTTTTTATTATTTTCTTTTTAATGTTTGCATCGCCAATAACCTTTATTGATTGTTATTGAGGATTTTGGTAAATCTGTGTATACATTCGCTAGTACTAATTTCCTCAAATCATTCGAAGTAACGAATTAGCCCAATGAAATCCGACATAAAAAAGACCAAAATTCCGAAAAATTATGGGAAATTTGAATTTTGGTGTGAACCTTGATACTAGCGCGTTGAACAAAATGTCAAAAGTCCCCATCGATCCGAGTGCTGCGTCACTTTTTATATGGGGTCAAAGGTCACCAAAAGTGACCTTTCCTAAATATCTTAGTAACGGTCGCATCTTCAGACAAACAATGTATGACGAATTTGCAGCTTAGCAAATTTCCAACAAAAAAGATTATAGAACTTTTTTCTGTAACCATAACCGATTTTGAGATATATTGATCTAAACATTTGTTACTAACAGCATCCTCTTTCTCATCGGCATGTTGATATTATCCGATTTTGATTACGACTTGGCATGTTTGTGAGTTTGTTTTTCTATGTTTAAGAGGCACATAAAAAAAACATGTACACAGACTTATCTACCAGACTCCAGGATAGGTGGAAAAGTTTACTCCAAAAAGTATCCACCACTCCCCGCCCCCCTTTGCCATATAACTTGTAGGGACATCTGTTCGCTACTCTCTTCTCCGAAAAAAAACTGTTTTGCTGCATCATTTATGGGATATACCACGAAAGAGCAGGACAAAACAACAACATTGCAGGTGAAAAGAGGTTTTTTAACATATCATGGGCATAGGAGTATGAAAAAGCAAGATAATATTATGGCATAATTCTGTAAACGCTCATTCTTGACATTATTGGAGCTCAACCCGGTGCAGATTATCCCCGAATAATCAGTTTTTTACCAATCCTGTGATGACTGCATGGCGCCAAAGGAACACGACACGTCTCGAAACCAATTTGCACCTAAAATTATGTGACCTTGCCCTGATCGTTCATGGGATAAGACGGTATGGAAAAAAAACTAAAAAACCGAGTATTTTGGGGTGGTTCGTTTGCGAGGGTGGGTAGGGTGAGGCTAAGGTGAGGGTGTAGGGCTGGTCCTGCGATGTCAAGAATAGGCAATCAGCAGGATAAAAAGTGATCCTATCTTATTTAACAGTGGGCAAAGAGTAGGCAACGAGCTTATTTCCGAAGATTTGGGATTGATGCTCAGGGATACCATTTTATGGCAAAGGGGGGGGGACTTTTCGGAGCACACTTTTCCACCTACCCTGGATTCTGGTAGATAAGTTTCTTTATATGTTTTTTTTTTCATGCGCCTCTTAAACATAGAAAAATAAACCCACAAACATGTCAAGTCGTAATCAAAATCGGATAATATTAACATGCCGTGAGAAAGAGGATGCTGTTAGTAACAAATGTTTAGATCAATATATCTCAAAAACGGTTATGGTTACAGAAAAAAGTTATATAATCTTTTTTGTTGGAAATTTGCTAAGCTACAAATTTGTCATACATTGTTTTTTTAAAGACGTAACCGTTACTGAGATAATTAGGAAAGGTCACTTTTGGTGACCTTTGACCCCGTATAAAAAGTGACGCATAACTCGGATCGATGGGAACTTTTGACATTTTGTTCAACATGCCAGTTTCAAGGCTCACACCAAAATTCAGCTTTCCCCTAATTTTTCCGAAGCACCATGTTAGATTTCCCCGGACTAGAATGCACTAAATGCGAAACAGTCCATACTTATTAATTTACAAACCCCTTTGTATTCTCTTGTCAACTGTCACATCGGTTTATTTTGCTCTATTCTTTGCGCATATTGATGTGAGCCTGCATGCTAATTGCTTTCTCATAAATATGGATTCTATTTCCTCTTTTCGAGTCTTGCCGTAATTTGATTGCCGATTATGCTTGACTCCCGGCCCCGAATTCCTGGCCAATTTTTGGCCCCGAAAATCCCGGGATTAGAAACTACCAATCCCGGAATTTTTGGGACCAGAAATTAGCCGGGATCCCGGGATTGGATTCTCTAGCCATAGAGCACATACATATGGCTTGCATTATTTATTACGTCGGTCATCCTAAACAAAATTATTGCTGCATATCGTTTTACGAACAGGCTCGGTTTCACATGAGGGATATGTCTGTTGATTGCCGAGAAACTATCGCTTTTAGTGAACGCTCACTAAATTGTTTGCTGGAATGTGATGAACCCTGCCTAAATGTTGGTTGAATTTATTGCCTTCATAAATTCATCGAACGAAAGTTAGGTTTCTTCTCTTTGATAGCATTGCAAGCAGCAATATTTGCTGTCTTGAGAGCTGTTTGCTAGGCGATTGATAAAATGGCACGGTTAAACTATGCTGTTGAATTGGAAATGTTTTTGCGGGATGATTAAAATTGAACAACTTTTTATTAACATTAAAAATTTTTAATCTACATTGAAAATTCTATTTTGACAAAGTGGTTTCGAAAGTATGCACTGCTTCTCATCAGACACCAGCACACAGTGCATACTTGACTGGCGTGACCACTTGCAGGTAAAATCATTACATTTTTATTTATGCTAGTTGTGACAAATTTTAATTTTAATGTTAATAAAAAGTTGTTCAATTTTAATCATCCCGCAAAAACATTTCCAATTTGATTCTGCTTTCGGAGGCTGATTCCGCAAAACGATCGAAGTTTCCCGTTTCAATATGCTCGGCTTCGATGCTGTAGAAATGATATACGTTGTCTATGCTGATTTATAGACAAGAAGGGAACCGTGATCAAATTCAATTATGCTGTTGAATTTAATTCTGTGCATTTGCTCCCTCAGTTGAAAAGAGAAGAGGATTGCCTTACAGATTCCTTCTAATATAAGGAAAGTAGTCCTGGTTGGTGCTAGTGGCACAGAGTCGAAGTAATGCGAAAACGGTTTCAGCTCGGATTCTTGTGACCAACTGGTGAGTTTTTTTTAGTGAGCAAGAATTTCACATAATCCTGCATTTTTCGCAGGAAACCTAATAAATGTTTTTCGACGTCCTTTCAAAAAAAGGAAATTGTAGAGCCAGACTAGGCGTACTGTCTGTAGACATAACCACCTAAGCTAACATATGCACCATATAGGTGTTGTACTGGATTGCACTTGCTAATACTGCTTAGAAAAGGCTGATATTACCTGACATTTCCTTTGCGAGTGTCTGTTGTATGCGTTTATCAGAGACCAACGGCATAGCATAAGAACGAATAAATAGCATGGAAAGAACGGTATTGTGCGATATTTTTCTGATGGAAGATATTGGCAGGGAGTGAAGGATTTACAATCAGCCGGCAACTAAGAAGAACCAAAACCAAAATAAGTTCACTTTATCATATGCAAAAGTGAGAAAAGCATACTGTCAAACGACAGGTGAGAATGTATACATCCGTGTTAGCTGATAGGTGAGAATGTGTTGACGTGCGTATAATCCCATCAAGAAACACTAAGCGCAGCGAACATTCGTTGGCGACAAACGAAATTCTCTGTAGTGGATTGCATAAAAGTGTCGGAGATATTCCTTTTACTCGCCAAAATCACTTACCATTTTTATATTCAGAATAGGTTTGCCTAAAATCAGAATTGTATAAATTGCCATTCGTTAAAATAGTCACTTTGGCAAAGCACATGTATATTGCCTAATGGGGAAGAGAAAAGTATCTGATCGCATAAAGGGGCATGTCTTATCTTAGCGGGGTACTTTCTGTCTTTTTTCAACTTGGACTTGGATATTGCTATCTACTTCTCACAATCAGTGGGGAAGTATCGGCAATTGGTGAGGATATTGCACGTGAGCAGAGAATAGTTTTTTGCTCTCTTACGTTGATCCTCGACTCAATTAATAATTCGCGGAAAATCCGCTGAGCTGTTGTTTCACTGAGCACAATTGGTCATTCTGGTCTAAATGCTTAGAAGCGCTAGGCAGCTCGTCCCCCAGCTGACACTCACTCAGTTCTTTTAGTTCGATTGCGTGCTATAGCCTTGGATTGCTTTCTCCAGTGCCAAGTTGATAAGAAGACACGCCAGACCACCGCATTATCAGAGCTTGTTGCAGATGATGCACAGTCTGAAAAACAATGCAGCCATTCAACTTAGCTTGTTGCGTTGGTCATGGTCAACCAGCACAGCTACATTAATTTTTTTGGGACGCTGCTACTGATATTCGAGCTTTATAAAGTTGTACTCCAAGTATAATGTCATAGGTCACCTTAAGGTCTTTCAATAGATGATTCAATGAATTATACTATTTGAGGGCCGGAACTTAATACATAGTTATTTTTCCTGGAATAAAGCCAGGCTGAATTATTTAGTGATAGCTTTAGTGTACGTGATTACCCACTCTTTTGGAAGAGTACACTCTCTTCCATAAGTATAATATTGTACAGTACTTCCCCAGACGATACTCAGCAATGTTATAACCATGTAACTGCAACACGTTGTGATAATCCACCGTCTTGGATATACGATATATCAAGATTTACCGCCAAAATTAGGCACCTTGCCTTACTTACAACCGGCGTCCAATGCTAGCCTTCTTCAATGAATTTTTTCGCCGGTCTCAATCAAGATTCAATGTCTTGTGCTTCGGCACCCCTAAGCTTTGAGCGTCTTGACCAATGCCATCTAGCCAGTACAAACAAGGTCTTCCCCGCTGTCATCGGCCACAAAAACTGACGGAAAGACTTGTCCAAGCAGGTACCTCTTCGCTCATAAGAACTTGAGGTGTCCAGCTTACTGGAGTCTACTGATCTTTATCTTAAAATCATATCTTCTCTTAGGTAGATAGCGTACCACTTATGGCCGTAGCATCTTCAGAATTGCCCTTTTCCGCATATGAAAAAGGGCAATTCTGAAGATCTTCCCTCTCCACCGTGTGTAAGAGGCCAGAATGCCTTTTGCTGAGCACCCAAATCTCGGATCCACATGTAAGTACTGGTAAGCCATGCTCTTGGTCAGCAGAAGCTTTGAGGTTTACGGAAGATTTAGGGATTTAAAGAGCCTCAACAGACTGCAGTAGACTTTAGCTCCGTATTTCTGTCCATCGAGTGAGAACTGGTTAAGGTAAGTAGCATTGAGAACAGTAACAACTCGGGCAAAAACAGGCGCCTTTTATTAGATTTGCGCAGCCATTCGCATACCCTTCTCCATATGGTTATTGGCTGCTTCAATTGACTCAAATCAAATCATGTTCCACTTCCCTGATAGTTCGATCAACTCTAGGTGTTCTTCCTGCGGATGATGCCACCATATACTCCATCTTTCCTTCATTTATGTGTATCCGCAGTGTTTGTGCCACCAACTCGAGCTGGATGAAGAGTTCTTGTACAGCTAGCTCAGATCTTCCAACAATGTCAACATCATCTGCATAATCCAGATTCTAGCTGGACTTGGTGACGATAGCCCCTCTTTGTGACGTGTTAGAGTCTCGGATTGCTTTCTCCAACACCAGGTTGAGCAGGAAGCAGGCCAGACCATCCTTTTCTCAAAGCTCCTAGAAGATATTAAACAGTCTGAATAGCAAACTGGCTATTTTTACTTGATTTGTTACATTGATCATGTTCAACCTACACACACGTGTCTGTTTATTTGGCAGGCCGAATTTTTACATGGCTTTCATGGCGATTCAGTTACTATCTTGGCTGTGCTGTTATTGGTGGTTTAAATAGATAGTGCAATGGAACATTGAATTTCAAATATTTTTCGGTCGTTTGAATAAGAGTAAAAATTAGATCAATTATTTATTTGCCCGGGATGAAGCTACACTGATGTTTTGTTACAACGACTTTGGTGTATGGGCCTATTCACTCTTGCAGGATAAAGGAGAATATTTTAAAGGAAGTTCTTAAAATTGTTATTTTATTATAGTCGCAGCACATTGTAGCATCTATTTTCTTGTATATGAGAAATAAAGGGTGTTTTTTACAGCTGCTACATTTCGAAACTCACCACTGTGAAATGAGTTGATATCAGCTGTCATTTGTTAGTGTAATTTTTATTCAGTAAGGTCTTCAAATTACCATGGACAGATTTACATCGCAGCAGCGTCTACAAATCGTGGAAATTTATTTCCGAAATCAGAGCTGAGTTGTGCAAGTTCAATGATCACTTCAGGAGTTTTATGGACGCATAATCGTCCATCAGCACATGCTATTTGCTATCTGATTGCAAATTCTTGCAGCGACAAGATTGAGAACAGTGCGTTCCGAAGAAAATATCGCAACCGTGTAAGTCAGTGTTGTTGATAACTCCGATTTGTCGATTCGCAAGTGTGCACAATAAGTTGGGATTTTTTAATAAAATTATCTGGAAATGGACACTCTGCTTTACGAGAAAATTTTTTTCAGCGAAGAGGTTTATTTTTGGCTCAATGGCTACGGCATTATGCGAAATTGCCACATCTGGAGCAAAAACAAATCCTCGTCAACTCATGGGGGCACCATTGCATACTTGAAAATGCACTGTATTGTACGCACTGCATACTGGTGACACATAGAGTCATTTATCTTCAAAGACAAACACGGCAAGTGCTTTAGTTTCAATGGCTATCGGTACAGACCGGCGACAAACCAGTTTTTATTCCCCAATTCACATCGTATGAATGTGGGAGAGATGTGGTTTCAATAAGATGACACTCTATGCCACACAGCGACCGCAACCATCGACTTATTGAAGATGACTTATTGAAGATTCACCAATTGGTCACAGAGATCATGTGGTTTAACTCCGCTGTATTATTTTTTCAGCAAAAACGTGAGCTCGTTGATGTAATATGACAAACTAGTGATAATCGACGCTTTAGAAGCCAACATAACTTACGTCATTGGCGATATACGGCCCCCAACTCGCTTCAAAAAGTGGTCGATAATTCAATCTCTAGAGTTTACTTCTTGAAAGATAGTCACGGTAGACACGTGTACGAAATTAAATGAATGTAGAGAGCTAAATTTTGCAATGAAATAGTAAGGTGATCCGACTGATATTTTTATTTTATTGAAGTTTGAAATTGAAACCCTCTAAATTAAACACCTTTTATTATAGCTTTCCACAAGTCTTCCAGGATTTTTTTATGCTCCCTTAGGCGCAACATAATTTCGTGAATTGCTTGGTGTAACGTGGATTTTCCATATTTTATCAGTTCAGCTAGCATAACGTCAATTCTAGGGGCTTAGTTAAATATCAGACGTTTTTGGCGCTTTGTAACTTTCTACGCTTGATGACGACAGTGCAAGGTCATTGTTGAAGCCTCCAACTCCTCTTTGAGCTGGCCGCTAATCAATTCATGAAAGTGTTCTTTCCATTGTTTCAGAATGCCTGCAGGATCGGTGATTAGGCTACTCTCTTTGTCCTTACAGTACATGCAGCATGATGTGTACTGCGATATATTTCTGATTATTTAGCAGAACTACCGCACCTGGTTTGGTCATCGCTCTTTAGTTCTGTCTATTTCACAAACACTGTTTTCTTCCGAGTTGCTTTCTTCTAGGTGATGTCCCTTCTCTCTTATTCTGACCTCTGTATGTCTTTGCGTCACCGATAGGAAAGATTCTTATGTTTATCCAATACCAACCTTTGCAGTCACTGAAGTTACAGCAGTATTCTTAACGCGTATTCATTTCTCTTCTAGGTCCGACATCGTGGTCCCAGAAATTGTTCACCCTTCATCAAGGCCTGCGATGGTGAATCCAAATGAAACAACTAGATGTGCCTGGTCGTCTTGATTCAAATTTAATGTAAGGCTGCAAGGTAATTCACGCTAATAGTGATTCAAATCAATATTGGCACCTTCATACTGTCATCAGATTTGGCGGTTTATTAACATAATAATAAAATAAACTCACTCTTGGATCACTAAACTTCAATTCAACTAAGTGCTGATACTTCCCCAATCACGGATACATTTTAATTTATGTATATGATATATCTGGTATTACATGATATACAAGTGAAACTGCAGATGCCATTAGTCTGTACTTAAAAGTTTATCAGATCCCTCGGAAAAGTTAAGGCACACTGAAAGCACGTTGATGCTGCAATTATGTCGTTTTTGGCTGTTCGTAAGTCTCATTTTGATTTCGTTGCATGTTTGTCAATCTGAAAGCAACAAAAAGCATGAAATAATTAAATAAAACAACAGAACTACATTTACAACTTTTGCAACAGAATCAAGTACGAGAGGTTTTCCACTCTGTCGTTCAAACAAGTTCATCGAGAGAACCGAATCGAGTTACAAAATCTACTACAACTTATTCCGAAACAATGAAATTCAAAACTGCTGTACAGCTGCACCGCATACGCCACATGCCAATTTTAAGTTGGCGGGAAATCGTAGAGCTCTCCAGACATGCATACATTTAGGATTTGCTTTATTCATTGGCTTAAGCCTCTAATGGACTTTTTCTACTGAAATTTCAATTCTACGCTGGCCAGGATTGTCACGGTGTTATCTCCGTCACCGGCGTCGCCACCATAATGAATATAAGTGAAATTGTTGAATTACTCATATGCGGTTTCAAGTGGAAAGAAAAAAACAATAAAACTATAGACCAGGCTATAGTAGACAGGAGCAGCTCTGGAACAGAAGTTGCTCCGGAAACTTTTCCTGTCGTACAAAACTTCAAGTATCTACTACCTACTCAAAGTAGGCAGAACACAAAACCCTTCTAGTTTTATATGTATGTTTAGCCTGTGATGGTGCTTATATGGCATGGAATCGAATATGGTAGAAAAGTTGACGCAAACAACGTTGAACTCATCTTGTTCCCACCGAGACAATATTTAATTGTATCTAAACTTGCAACGCTTGTAAAGTGAATTAATATGACGGAAATGAGTAGTGGTAGAGCACTTGTGATTTGGTTGGCGTCGGATCGAAAAGGATTCTTAGTTCAGCGCTCTATTAATTAGTAAAAGGTAAATTTCTGTATTGATTTTTTCGATAAAATGCCAATTTGGTTAAATCGTTTGCACCAGATCCGCTCTACTAAGCATAAACGTTCTATCTTCATTTTTCTCATTTTTGAGCTTACACCAGATTCGAAAACTACTTACTTTATTTCATCATTCTACACAATTTGCAAACCCTTTCTTTAGTGAAAGTATGTTCAAATCAATATTGAAAAATGCACTATTGATATATTTCCAGTACAATTCAAAACACAAATCATTGAACATCTCGATAGTACTAAAATGTATAGGGTGTTTTTTAGAGGTATACAACTTTGAAATGAAATAAAATACGGATAAATTGTTTTGATTGCCATGAAAAGAGAGATAATTTTATGCCGTTTTTATTTAAATATGTTTTCGGGCGTGTCAGTACCACGACTGGCGCGGAAGAAGTCCAAACGAGAGGTCCAATTTTCGACTACTCTAACCAATAATTGGGGCCGTATCCCGCCAATAACGCGGCAAATGTTGTCTTCCAAATGATCAAGCGTCTCAGGCCTGTCGGCGTAGACGAGTGAAATAGTTCAGCGGAGTTAAATCACAAGATCTTGCAGGACAGTTCACACGTCCAAAAAGAAGAATACAGTGCTCATCAAATGCTTCTTTCAATAAGTCGATGGTTGTACGAGCTGTATTGCATGTCGCGCCATCCTGTTGAAACCATAGGTCCTCTGCATTAAGGCGAGTTAATTCCGGGGCTAGAAAGTCATTTGTCATGGCTCTATAGCGGTCATCATTGACTGTAATGTTATTCCTAGCAGTATTTTTGAAGACATATGGACCAATCATTAAAGCACACCAAACACTGACTTTCTCCAGATGTAACGGTGTTTCGACAACCGCTTGTGGCTGTTCATTACGGCAGCTTTATTGACGTACCTATTCAACCAGAAATGAGCCTCATCGCTAAACAAATTGTTTTTATGAAATTCGGGATCTGCAGCAATTTGTTCTTGGGCCCATACACCGAATCTACGCCCTGGTCGGGTATCGTTCGGCTTCAATTTCAGCACGAGATGGATTTTTTAAGCCCGCAAACCAAGATCCTTCCGTAAAATCTTCCATAATGTGGATGGGCACATGTTTAATTGTTGAGCATGATGTCGAATGGACTCACTTGGGTCTTCATCGATACTATGCTCTACAGCTGCTATGGTTTCTTCATTACGCACTGTACGACGTATGGATGGATGCGTATTATCATTGAGAGTAAACGTGGTGCAGAAACCATCCATGGTTAATCGATTTAATTGTTCTGATGGAAAATTAAGTCGGCCATAAGATTGACGAAGTGCGCGATGAGCAGAACCGTTTTTTTTTTCGAATAGAACCGTTTTTTCGAAATATATTTGCACAATATGCAGACGTTGCTCAGGCGTCAACCTGTTCATGATAAAATGGCTAATCAAACTATGTATCTACAAAACGCATGACAGCTGTCACACCATACGTAGCATTAAAAAGTGCTGGCAACTTAAAGTTATATACATCTAAAAAAACACCCTGTAGATAGCACGTATATGCTTAGTAGGGCAGAGATACATATGAAAATGAATTTTTTTCATGTGCACCCACATCAACTGTATTTCACCTTAGCAATGCCAGAAATATTGAAGATCATGTTCTTCGAACATTAGTATTAAAATATAGATACTAATGTTCTTCGAACATTAGTATAAAAGTCGCTTCGTACTAGTAACGCTTCACTCCAGATAAGCTATTGACAAATTTCTGTTGCAGCCATCTATTCCATCTTTTCGTCGACCCCAAAGCCGCATATAACAGTTAGGGTGAAACTTTAAACGGCCATGAAAGAGTTCGGTATCCAAAGTAAACTCATAAAGTACTGGCTATTCTGACTGTGACGAATGTGCAAAGTCAGATTGAAGCAACTGAATCCTTATTGATAAAGAGACGACCTTCCTTATGTCCTCTTCAGCCTGACACTGAAAACCTTATTGGGTATGCCAAAGAGAGCATGAGGTGTATTTTCCTCATTGCATGCACCCTCATGTTGATGATTGTCGTATTATATGCCAGATCGACCGATCTGTCAACAAATCGTTCATGAAAATCTAGCAGGTGGCGGAGAACATAACACTAGACATCAATTAGGGAAAAATAAAGCATACAGTTGCAACACCGGCTTCAAAAGCCATCAAACCGGTCAACACCAAATCAGCAGCAGCGAAAAACAAAACACTGAAAACTATGTGTCTGAATAAGATTGGTAAATATAGCTTAGAATAAGTGAAAAGATGCACCTATTGCAGGTTAAAAACAGTGGATACGTAATAGGATGACCTTCCTGTTTCAAAAACACTTTCATGTTCCCTCAAGATGTACGAGGTACTATGTTGAACGTACCCCAAACATCGAAGGTGTGAGTGGCAACCTCGTCGAGAAAAACCTTTGATGTTTGGCGTACGTTCAATATCATGAGGAAGCATGAAAGTCTGTAGTGGACTTAAGACGTATAAAACCCTGGTCTTTTTTGTCCTCATATATTTGTTGGATTCCTGTTTTCCTAGCAAGGAAAATCACAAGAACTTATCTTCGTTTAAGAGGAGGAGCCTTCAATGTACCGTAGAACCATGAAAAATTCAAGTCACTGAACAACTCAGCCTCAAGAGAATGCGCTGGGTTAAGTACTTAGCGCGTGAGCAAAGAAAGTATAAGGCTCAGAAAGTCTACGAAAGCAGTATCATTCAAAATAGGCGCCAATGCACACCCTGTTATTTGTGAACCGATGTCGTACACCAGGACGCCAAATAAATATTACGAATGCTGAGCTGCATGGATGTGGTGCGAAACGGGACGCCTGGAAGTTTCGTCCTTTTTGAAAACTTTTCTGTTCAAGCTGGCTCCTGGACATATAAAATAATCCACATATACAGATTGTAGTCTTTTAAGGTTCAGTTTAGTCACAATGGAGTGCTCTTCTTTATCTTTGACCTTGACGAATTGTCATGCCGTTCATAAGTTTTTATTATGTTTTTCATTTTTTTTCAAGGTTTCAGTTATCAATGCAAGTTTCGCGAAGTGTAGGAACTCTCCATCAAAGTAAATACGGCACCATTCCAAAGCCCATTTGCTTTGAACTGAAATGCTTTCAAAACTACTTTTTAGAAACTTGTGAAATTTCGTAATGATTGAATAGCTCTTTCAAAAGTTATCGCAATTTAAAAATTTTCAAAATTTCCCGTTCTCTTTTTAGGCGGCTATTGCACACGTGGGGTTAAAAAAATTCCAAAACATTATCTGATTCGCATTTAAAACACGTTCGAAATTTATTTCGTCAACTTTATTTTTGCAAAAATTATTTGTGTACGGAATAATAGGTATATTTAAAATATCACTAAAATAGCCGCCGGTGCCAAAATATTGAAGATTATTAACACTTGGTGAGACCATGCACTGTTTTGCATATACGCCAGTCTATCCTGAAAATTTCCGCTCAATATGATAGCGCGTTCCCGAGATTAAGTCACTGAAATTTTTTGATGATATACATATATACATATATATATATATATATATATATATATATATATATATATATATATATATATATATATATATATATATATATATATATATTTATATATATATATATATATATATATATATATATATATATATATATATATATGCATATATATATATATATATATATATATATATATATATACATATATATATATATATATACATATATATATATATATATATATATATATATATATATATATATATATATATATATATATATATATATATATATATATATATATGTTAAATTTCGCAAATATCCATCCGAAATGGTCGCTGAGTCAACTAAGCCATCACGTGTACATTCATTAAAGCAACTCAAACTTCAATATCTAGCCAATTAATTTACCATGAAAAATTACTAATAAAAAAATTTAGATTATCAAACTTGTGTAAAATGCATTGTAATCAGATCTACATTAAATTGAAAATCAAGTCAAATATGATTACTCGATTACGCCAGACTGTGTGCTCAGCATTTTTTTTTGTATCAAATATTGATTCCACCAAATGTGAAATATTTGCAAATACAATTTTAGTATGTAAGCACTTTTGTACCCATAAAATAAGTAATGTTCTGGTAAATAAATTCATTAGTATTTTTGAAAGCAATAAGCTAAGCCTTCTTTATTACTCTTGTTGAGGCTGACAGGAGGTTGCGTTTCAACAAGAATCATTGTTGCACTGGTGTTGTACTAGGGTAACATTTCTCCATAAGATTGTATAGGTTTTGTACCTAAGCAATCAGTCGCGGATTTCTTGTTACAACCAATTCGCACAGTTGCACTGGTTTCTGTACCAGGGCAACGTTAAAGGGATTGTATAGGTATTGTACCTAAACAATCGTTCGCGAGCGGTATTCATCGCTATAGAAAAAACATTGGTGACCCCGACGTGATTACCTTGTAATCATTCAACGATTTTATTTGTAACGTTTGTAACTTGGCACAAACAATCGTCGGTTTTGCTCGATCATGGAGGCTGCAGAACTACTACACGAGCAAGACAGTGTTGGCAACAACTTGGAAAGGTTGCTAATCAACTTCAACAAGGACTCGATTCAACGTAAAACAGAAGAATACGTTTCGAAACGCCTTGAATTTGCAGAGAGCTACTGGTGCATCATCCAGGGAAATCACGCTAAGCTAGCTCCATTAGAGAACGAGCTATCTGACGAGCCGTATTTCCAAAACAAATACTTCGAAAAACTACAGACGGTGTATAACACTTTGAAGGGTCTACTGCTGCAGCAAAGGAACGAACAAAATCAGCAGTTAAAAGCATCCAAGCCTTCATCATCTGCTCTAGGGTCTGAAGTCACAGCACCAAACCCACGAGAAAACGACGATGATGGTCGAATGGTTTCAATTACCAACCAGTCAACTGTGAGCGAAGATATTACTAAATTGATTCGCAAACAAAAGGCGCTAATGAGATTGACGACTCATCAGCTTGAAAGCATCGAATCTAAGTGTGAAGAACAACACCCGAAGTCCTATTACCTTCTGAAAATCGAAACGCTGCAAAAACATCGCGCAGAATTGCTGGAGAACGATCAACATATATGGGAGCTGTCATCGGAAACAACACCCCTAGATTACGAAGCCAATCTGTTCTACACTCTGGAATTGTGGGCTCAAGATGTAATCATCCAATTACGACAGCACATTGACGAAACGCAGCGAAATAGCTCCAAGAGGTTCCGTGAAGCTACCAAAAATCACGGTTCCAACGTTTGATGGAGACTATTTGCGATGGACACAGTTCCATGACTTGTTTCTTCAACTGGTACACAATCAACCAATAACAAACATCGAGAAGATGTTTTACTTAACTACGAACTTGACTGGAGAAGCTAAGGCTCTAGTACAGCACCTACAAGCGTCTGAAGAAAACTATCAAGATGCGTGGAACATTTTGAATGCTCGTTACAACAATAAACGATTACTTGTAACAGCCTCACTCAACAAGCTGCTGTCACAGCCGACAATCCATGTCGAATCAGCACAAGCTATAAAAAATCTACATGACACAACAAATGAATGTCTGTTTGGATTGAAAAATCTGGGATTGTCCATAGAAGCTTGGGACCCTCTCATAGTGCATTTGATGATCAAAAAGCTGGACAAGAATACTCACGTAATGTTCGAACAATCTCTCGAAAATCCAAGGGAGTTGTCAACAATGAAGCAGTTTCTAAAGTTCCTGGAGAACCGCTTTCAATCATTAGAAGCTCTTGGAACTAAAAATGCGAACACTTCGAGAAATTTTGAGAAACCAGGCCAGCATAAGAAAACGTCACTTGTCGCAGTTCCAGCCAAGGGGAGCTGTGTACTCTGCAACAGAAATCATTCATTATACAATTTTAATGATTTCCGATCTCAAACTCCACAACAAAGACGAGAAGTACTTAAGAAACATCAACTTTGTTTCAATTGTATGAAAGGAGGGCATTTCTCTTCTCAATGTTCCGGACAAACTTGCAGAGGATGCCACGAAAAACACAACACTTTGGTGCATCTCGAAGACATTGAGAGAAAATCTGTGGATGGTAACCATCCAAGTAAGCAACTGGAATCTAATAAACCAAGCACCAGCAAAAATAGCCCAAGTTTAAAAGATTCCACCATGGCATCCTCCAGCCCGAAAGCTATAACGTTAGCAGCAGGTACAGAAAGGCCAGGAAATGAGCACGTATTGCTTAGCACTGTCCTCGTTAAATTGAAAAGCAGCAAAGGAATTGAGGCCGAGTGCCGAGCAGTGCTTGATTCAGGATCCCAGTTGAATTTCATTACTCAACAAATGGCCCGGCAGCTAAATTTATCAGAAACCTTTGACCCTTTGAATATTCAAGGCATTGGCCAAGCACCGCAGCGTACACAAAACCGGGTAAGCTTTGAGTTGATATCCAACACCCTGAACTGGTCAATTCAAGTTAAAGCTCATGTGTTGCCGCAAACAACAACACTTCAGCCATCGCAGCCAGTAGACATCAAAACCTGGTCCATACCTGATGGGATTCAACTGGCGGACCCCTCTTTCCATCGTCCAGGAAAGATTGACTTGCTCCTAGGAGCAGAGCATTTCTTTGCGCTGCTCTCATCAGAACAGATTCAACTAGGAGATGGCGTGCCGGTGCTGCAAAATACCAAGTTGGGTTGGATTATCGGAGGAAAAAGCATAAAACCACCACCGACCTGCGGCATATGTTCAGAAGAGACGCGCAGTCTAGATGAGCAAGTAGAGAAATTCTGGAGAAAAGAAGACCCTGATATTGTGAAACCATCTTTTTCGACATCAGAACTTAAATGCGAGTCGCATTTCGCACAAAACGTGAAAAGAGGTAGCACAGGCCGCTTCATAGTGAAACTCCCCTTTTCAAGCGATCAGACAATTCTCGGAGAATCAAGGCACATTGCTCTCAGTCGATTCCATGCAGTGGAAAGGAAATTGATGAGAAATCCAGAACTAAAATCTCTATATGTTGAGTTCATGAACGAATACCTCAAGCTTGGACATATGGAGGAGGTTGATTTAGAAAAAATTGAGAGTCCATATTACATCCTGCCACATAATTGCGTCATTAAACCCGAAAGCACAACTACAAAGCTGCGTGTGGTTTTTGACGCATCCATGAAAACATCGTCAGACGTATCGCTCAACGAAATTTTATATACTGGACCTACAATTCAAGACGAACTCTTCTCAATCTTGTTAAGATTTCGATTGGCGAAATACGCTTTCACTGCGGATATTGAGAAGATGTACCGCCAGATAAGACTTGATCCTGGTGACAGAAAATATCAACTAATCTTCTGGCGGGATGAGCCATCTGCGGAACTTAAATGTTATCAACTCTCCACCGTCACCTACGGGTTGAGAACGGCTCCATATCTAGCCACAAAGTGTTTGCAACGATTAGCAATTCAATCAGATGGGGAACGCCCGTTGGGAGCCGCTTCACTTAAAAGAGACTTTTATGTGGATGACGTCATCACTGGGAGTAACTACCTTCCAGAAGCCATGGAAATTCAGGCTCAGTTGATTCATATTCTTGATTCCGGGGGATTCAAATTACGGAAATGGTGCTCCAACCATCCTGCTCTACTGCAAAACATACCTACAGAAGACAGGGCACCAGAACTAGAATTTTCTGAAAACGAGGACTGTCATGTCAAAACTTTGGGTCTGAGATGGTTACCACGATCCGACGAACTCTCTTTCAAAACTCAGTGGAAGGAAAAACGACCGACAACTAAACGACGTGTGTTGTCAGACATTGCGCATTTGTTCGATCCACTTGGGTTAATGGCTCCTATTATAGTCAAGGCTAAAATTTTCCTGCAAGAGCTATGGGCGCAGCACTTTGACTGGGATGACGAGTTACCAGAAGAATACACGACCGAATGGATTGCCTTTTTGCAGAATCTCAGCAAACTGACAAGCATAAAAATTCAACGGCATGTGAGTGCTGGTCACATTCCGCAGTCGATGCAGCTGCATACCTTTTCGGATGCTTCAGAGCAGGCTTTAGGCGCTGCTATCTATGTGAGGTCTATGTTCCAGGATGGACGTATCATAGTGAGATTACTGTGCGCTAAGTCCAAAACTGCCCCGAAGAAGAACGTCACAATGCCAAGATTAGAGCTATGTGCTGCAAAATTAGCAGCAGTTCTAGCGGATCGTGTTAAGAAGGATCTAGCTTGGAAACACAGCTGTTTCTATTGGACGGATTCTCAAATTGTATTGGCATGGCTACATGCCCCGTCCTCTTCACGGTATACATTTGTCGCGAATCGAATAGCTGCAATACAAGAAGTGACTACGGCGGATCAATGGCTTCATGTCAGTTCGGCACACAATCCCGCAGATTTAGTGTCTAGAGGAACTACATCTGAACGATTAAAAGAATGTGCGTTATGGTGGTATGGACCACTTTTTCTTCATGGAGCTGAAAGAGCATGGCCACAAAAACCTGAAAATTTGACTACCGATTTAGAAGAACGACAACCAAAAACGATATTAGCCTCGACCACCACGAGTTCTGTACTGGACAGTATCAATCATCGCAATTCTTTTGATCACCTGCAAAGAACTGTCGCTTACATGCTGAGGTACATTAAAAACAGTCGACTAAAACCAAGCGAGCGCGAAAGAAATCATCTAAATGTCAACGAGTTGAATAATGCTTTAATTGTCATCACAAGAGAAGTACAACAAGAAGGTTTCGCCGAAGAATTAGCACAACTCAAGAAACATGGACATGTCAACGCCAACAGTAACTTACTTACACTCACTCCATTTTTGGATAGAGACGGAATCATTCGAGTAGGCGGCAGACTGCAAGAATCTGAGTTAGCTTACGACGCCCGGCATCCGATTCTCTTACCATATAGCCATCAGATAACTAAGTTGATCATTACGCATATTCATAATACAAACCTGCACATAGGCCCGCAAGCACTATTGGCCTTGACGCGGCAGAAATACTGGCCCATCAAAGGAAAAACCATCACCAGATCAATAGTTCAAAACTGCGTTCGCTGTGCCAGATTCAAGCCAAAGCTTTTAAAACAGCTCATGGGAAACCTGCCTCCTCCCAGAGTCCAAGAAGCTAAAGTATTCTATAATACCGGCATCGATTTTTGTGGGCCTTTTTGGATCCATTTCAATGCAAGAGGAAAGAGACCACAGAAAAGCTATGTGGCCATATTTTGTTGCTTTGCGACGAAAGCTGTGCACATAGAAATAGTGAGTGACCTTAGTACCGACTCCTTCATAGCAGCTTTAAAGCGGTTTATCAGTAGACGAGGCAGATGCCGCAACATTTATTGCGATAACGCAACGAACTTTGTCGGAGCTAGAAACCAATTAAAAGAAATCGAAGGGATAGTATACAGCAAACACGCACAAGAAAAAATTATGCACTTCTTCACTAACAAGCACACAGACTTCCATTTTATTCCACCTAGGTCTCCTCATTTCGGTGGGCTATGGGAGGCCGCCGTTAAATCAGCAAAGACCTTATTTCAAAAAGGTGTCGCAGCTGCGTCACTCACTTACGAGCAACTCCAAACAGTAATGGCAGAAATCGAAGCAATCCTCAACTCAAGGCCACTTACCCCAATGTCCGAGGATCCAAATGATCTTGCTTTATTGACGCCAGGCCACTTTCTGATTGGAGAGCCACTAACAAATATGGCAGACCCTCACGCCTATTCTACAAAAGGGTCACTGAGTAAAAACTGGAAACAAGTATCCGAACTCCGAAGCCAGTTCTGGGAAAGGTGGTCAAAAGAATATCTATGTGAGTTACAACAACGTTTCAAGTGGAAACAGCATTGTGACAACGTGAAAGCCGGTACTATGGTTATCATGAAGGACGACAATCTTCCACCACTGAAATGGAACTTAGGACGCATAATCAAAACCATCAAAGGAAATGATGGTTTGGTACGCGTGGCAGATGTCCAAACTCGGTCCGGAGTGCTCAGGAGAGCAATACATACACTGGCACCTTAACCTGTTGACAGCCACAGCACCGATAACTCAGATCTGCTTGATTCGATAAATACTAGTTCAAACCTTCAAGATGTGGAAGATGTCTCAAACCACGACGGCGGAAAAAGAAAATCATCACACGACAAGGCACCTAAAAGAACACGACGAATCACTTCTCCAGTAAGTCTCCTTCTATTGGTAGGCTTAATATTACCAGCATTCGCCATGAACCCAGTCACTATTACCCCGTTCAAAACCGATCCAGGATTATACTTTGAAGGTTTAGGGACAACTCACCTTTCTCCTAACGATTGGAGTATAGTCGTTTATTATGAAATGGATTTCTATTGGAAGGAATTAATAAACATAAAAAACGGCATACAAATATTAAGCAAAATTTGCAACTCCACAAGGAAAAGTGAAAACTGTCAGCCAAGTATAACTCAGTTCTCCATTACGATGGCAGGACTTGAAAATAGCAATGAACTCCTTACCCATGATTCTGAGCTAAGACTAAAACGATCACCCATGGACATTGTTGGAAACATCGCTCATTCCTTATTCGGAGTATTGGATTCATCCTATGCAGAAAAAATGTCTGACATCATAGGCGACCTGGAGAAAAATCAGCATCATTTGCAACATTTAATAGAAAATCAAACATCGATCGTTGATTCAACTATCAACCTGGTCCAGAGATCCACAGAAATGATGCAACATCAACTACAAGGTTTTGAGCACTACTTAAATCAAACAATATTTCAACTGAATGAAATAACGAAGGAAGCTGAAGAGCAACGCGCTTTGGGACTGTTCAATTCATTGTCAATACGACTAACCCTAGCAATAGCCAACTTTCAACGAATACAATCAATTATACTGAGCACAATAATAGACACACAACATAGTCGAATTAACCCATTGCTACTAACACCAAGGCAGTTGCGACAGCAGCTAACACTCATCAAGAATAGTCTGCCATCGACACTGTGTCTACCAACTGGAGGGTCCAATCTTTTAGAACTATACAATCTGATGTCCATCGAAGTTCGAGTTACGAAGGCGCAGACAATATTCTGAATTAAGATTCCACTACTGTTGAACAAAAAATTCAATCTATTTCGAATCATTCCTGTTCCAGTTTTTGTGAACAGCTCGTTTCTGGAAATCGAACCCTCATCGAAGTTTTTATTAATCAGTTTGCATCACGAAGACTACTACTTCCTGTCTGAGCCAGAATTAGCCACATGCTCTCACGTAAGATCATCCAGCTACCTCTGCAAGCAACTTCATCCGTTATATCGAAGAGGGTCATCAGTCGGAAGCTGCGAAGTTGGATTCCTCACTAATTCTCTGTGGCTACCCACATGCAAAATTATTGAAAAACACAATACTTCTCGATGGATACAGCTCACTAACCCAAATCATTGGATATACGTCGCTAGAAATGAAACCTTAATACACGTGGAATGTGGAGATTTTATAGCCCAACACTCCCTAATAAGATCTGGAATACTCAACATCAGTGGAGACTGCCTCATTAAAGACGACTCAACAACGCTCTTGGCACGTTCTGTCTATTCATCCAAAACGCAAACATCTTACACACCTACAAGGGACTTGACTAAACTTGCAAAACCATTCAAGGCCACTGAAATCAAGTATAAGCCGCAGGAAATTCACCAGATTTCGCATGAAATCAAAGACCTGCAGGTCCAAGTGAACCAGCTACTTGCTACAGAAGCATCTTTCCCCACCAGCCATCACGACATCCATCAGTTCAGCATAGGTTATAGCCCGTTCACACTAGACTCTAAATCAGGCGATTTCGATCAGCTGATCGCTTTAGAGCTAAATCAAGTTAAATCGACCTAATTACCCATACATTTTTTTCCCCTTCTGACAGAGTTAATCAAGTAGATTTAGAGTTAATCAAGTACAAATCAGGTACTATTGTGAATTTTTCCGGGCTGAATTGTTCTCAGAGCGTGCTTAATTCCATCCGTGAGAGGGAGAGTAGATTTCAACGAAATGTCATTCGAATTTCGTTCAAATATAGCAAAAATTAGACAAAAAAGGAAAATGTGAGTTGTACAAAATGAAAAGAAAATGCTCTTGCATGTTTCTGCACCATTTTGAACAACTTTCATGCAAAAAAAATTGTACACACAAATTCGAATGACAGTTCGCTCTCTAAATCTCCTCATTCTAAATCACTTCGGGTAGTGTGAACGCTTACCTGATTAACTTTGACAGCTTCTAAATCTACTTGATTTAGAGTGTAGTGTGAACGGCTTATTACATAGGTCTGCTCATCGGTCTCATACTCCTCATCTATCTTCTATGGAAACGCTTCGCAACAAGGCGCTTCAATTCTCCAATACCGGCTCCTCGACACAATAGCCAACCGCGAGTACAATTCACCGTAGCACCAGAAACAGAACGAATTGTTGAACTCAATGTTCAACGAGGGGGAGGATGTTAAATTTCGCAAATATCCATCCGAAATGGTCGCTGAGTCAACTAAGCCATCACGTGTACATTCATTAAAGCAACTCAAACTTCAATATCTAGCCAATTAATTTATCATGAAAAATTACTCATAAAAAAATTTAGATTATCCAACTTGTGTAAAATGCATTGTAATCAGATCTACATTAAATTGAAAATCAAGTCAAATATGATTACTCGATTACGCCAGACTGTGTGCTCAGCATTTTTTTTTGTATCAAATATTGATTCCACCAAATGTGAAATATTTGCAAATACAATTTTAGTATGTAAGCACTTTTGTACCCATAAAATAAGTAATGTTCTGGTAAATAAATTCATTAGTATTTTTGAAAGCAATAAGCTAAGCCTTCTTTATTACTCTTGTTGAGGCTGACAGGAGGTTGCGTTTCAACAAGAATCATTGTTGCACTGGTGTTGTACTAGGGTAACATTTCTCCATAAGATTGTATAGGTTTTGTACCTAAGCAATCAGTCGCGGATTTCTTGTTACAACCAATTCGCACAGTTGCACTGGTTTCTGTACCGGGGCAACGTTAAAGGGATTGTATAGGTATTGTACCTAAACAATCGTTCGCGAGCGGTATTCAGCGCTATAGAAAAAACAATATATTTATAGAGAGAGAGAGAGAGAGAGAAAGAGAGAGAGAGAGAGCGGGAGAGGGAGAGAGAGAGCGGGAGAGAGAGAGAAAGAGAGAGAGAGACAAATATGAATTTTTGGCCAAAGTGATTTTAACACTAATGTTCTTGGAAAATTTAGTAAAAATATTCACACAGCCGCGATTTACGCATTACCGATTTCATTTTCTTTTTACTAGCTATCTGTTCCCGCGATATAATACACTAAACAACACCATCATGTTAGCACAGATGATATTCTCAGCAAATAGCGGGGAACACTAATGATGAGATGATATGCCCAAGCGCGATGCGAAGATACGAAAAACTTTCTTTTCGATTTTACTTGGAATCAATTCAGCAGTAAGCTCTACCGGCATTCAACAGCTGCCACAAGTTCGGGTTTCGAGTCACCGAAAACTAAACCATAGATCCGGTTAGTTTTCAGACCCTGAACTATTGAAAAAGCATTTCCTTGTTAAAATTTTACTACCGCGAGGCATTTTATCACAGCGAAAAACAAAAGGATGTAAGCACCTACGCGCATAGTGATCTACTTTCAGATTAAAATTTACGGTGTATGTTTTCCCAATAGGAAGGACATAAAGTAAATGAAGCTCCGTGACAAGGTGGTGCAATATACTTCTTCTGTCAGGTTGTGATAAGTACAGACATGGCTTTAAGTGTGAATGCGTGTGATTGTATATGAGTGTGGCAAATGGGCCCAAACTGGTGGCCAAATGCTGGCCGCGTTCCCGGCAGCCCTCTTCACTAACCTAACCTAACTTAATCAATAATGGAAATTGTGTGAAAATAACAAGGAGATTCTGAAAATGGGTAAGTTTAAATGTTGTACATCAATATAGTGTTGTAATTGAGAAATTTCTTTGATGCATGCAATTGTATAATGTGATTTTTCCACATTTTATAAGTGAAATACGTATAAAACTTTTGTGAGAAAAGATCGCCAATAAATAGACAACTTCCATGCTATAAAAAATTTATGTTTCAGACAGAAAATACACTTGGAAATTATTTATGATAAAATGGAGCCTCCAGCGTTTGGATACACTACAAAGCAGTTTAAAATGGGTCAGACAATTATGAAAAGAAAAGCACAGATAGTAATTTTTATACTCTTAAGATAGTCAATTAACGAAAGGAATACTGGGACCAAAGGAAATCATTGCGAACGGCATTTTCAACCGTACCGGGGTCTGAAGAGTAAGGTAAATATTCCACGGTATTCGAATTTTCGCAGGATAATACGCGCTTTTATTTCGGAGGTTTGATATGTTGAGGCAAGTTGTTCATACTTACATAGTGAATATAGGATCCTGATGATTTCTGTTTATACTCTCAGAAGCTAGTTGGAGAGTATTCTCTCAATTTGAAAAACTAATCGAAAGGGAATTGAAATTGAGGAAATATGTTTCGATTAGCATTTGCAAGGGCAATCAAAAGCATAGGGACTCTATTAGATTCACTACAGCGGCGTGAAACATGTTGCCTTTACTCATTTAAATTGCCAAATAGTTCGGTATTGGAAAAAATATAATAATTTAGTCGTTTAAAGTACTTTTGTATTTTTCGCAAGGGAATCACCCCGTTTGTTCGTGGTTCTCTGCGTTTCTTCAGATAACACAGTTCATTTACTGCTAATAAGCACATTTTAATTGAATAGTTTTTGTGGGGTGATTAAAATAAATTATCTATGAAATGTATATGAATGTAAATATTCCACATTTTTAGATTCTACATTTAATAAAACTATATTTAAATGGTGTTTTTCACGTTATTCCGACCTAGTGAATAAGTAAGTGAAATTAATAAAATGCTCATATCTCATGGTTGGTTAGTTCAGTTAGCTAAGATCCCTGCATTTACTCAATGGCTTCTAAACGATATTCGTTTACTGCAAATATGGTTTCCAGGGCACTGCAAGGATTTGCTTCTATGTAATTCGACATGAAATCTTGAACAATTTCAGGTGCGTGCAATGACTCCAAATATCAGTTTAAGACTAAAGAAACGAACTTTTTATCAATATTATAGTGCCATGAAGTAGTGATGGGCGATTGCGAGATGTTTCAACAATCGAGATAATCGTAATCGAGAGAATCGCAATCGAGAGAATCGCAATCGATGCGCCAAAACAATCGAGAGAACAATCGAGACAATCGAGGGAATCGAGACAATCGAAACAATCGAGAGAATCGAGGGAATCGAGACAATCGAGACAATCGAGAGAACCGAATAAACATCTCGCCATCGTAGCAATCGAGAGAATCAAATATATTAAATATTTCGCCATCGTAAGGATAGGTTTATCTTAAGTTAAAATCAAGATATCTTTAACTCTTTGGTGGCGGTGGGCATGTTAGTGTATAAGCACACCAGTATACACAGTACGCTTGTAGAACCGCTTGTGAAGAATAGATTTGAATGGATTGGATATACTATTTAGCAGATTTTATTACGTGTGGATACATATGGAATGTAATGATCAGATATGCATGGAAATTTGTATGACTAGCATTTATCATGTATAAATGGCTGGTAGTTTGCCGTATCTTTGAAACTAGGCCACTTTTTCCCAGACTTGTATGGACATTTCACCCAAAACAGCTCAGAGAGGTCCCCGAATTCTAGCTACGCAAAAAAAGTTGGGGAAATTCGACGTTTTTGCCCAATTTGCCCCCTTAAAACCTTTTTTTCATCCTTAAAATATTACTATTGTACTCCTCGACCACTTTCAATCATTGAAAGCGCCTTAAAGGCAGTTTTTGCCAAACTATGGCCAAAAATATCCCTTACTTCCCTACAAAACCGAAATGTTTGTATCACAGCAATAGGTCTTGACCCGTTATGTCCGAAAACACTCTAATCCAAAATTGGCCGATTTCAGCTACTTTTGCCCCAAAAACTTTTTGAATATTTGAATAAAATACTCGCAAGTACGAAAATACTCGATACATGATATGCTTTCAAACTGCACTATCTAAAAGCAGATTTTATTTTAACATACTTAACAGCATGACAAAACTCAACTTCATATAATATTTGATCGGGATCGTATCAAAATCCCGAATCACAAAATCCCGAATTAACGAAATCCCGTATGTTTCGAAATTCCAGTATTCCAAAATCCCAAAATACAAAATCCTGTACTTAAAAATCCCGAAACTCGAAATCCCGAAATTCAAAATCCCGAAAGTCAAAATCTCGTGGAATGAAACCTATTCATATGATGAAATAATAAGAACATAGTGATTTAAGTTTTTATTTAGGAATAAATTTCAACATAAAGACATTGTACGCGATTCTTCTCAAATAACCGATTGCATCAGTTTCAAAACTATTCCTAAAAATATTTTTAATTTTTTGGTACCTTGCCAAATTTTTCTTCTCTGATTCGCCTCCATTCATTTTAACTATCTTCGCTTTAGCTACAATAAAAAAAGAGCTGAAGGAAAAATCCCGTAGTTTTGCATAATATAGAATCAGGCGCGGCGCCGCGCCTGATTCTATATTATGCAAAACTACGGGATTTTTAAATCGGGATTTTTAAATCGGGATTTTGTATTACGGGATTTTGTAATACGAGATTTTGTAATACGGGATTTTGAAATGTGGGATTCTGTAATCGAGATTTTGTAAACGGGATATTGTAATACGAGATTTTGTACCCAACCCTATTTGATCATACACTTTGATCAGCCTTAACGGTTTTAGCAAAACTACCATAAATGCTATACATGATAAATGCTAGCTATACACATTTCCATTGATCATTACATTCCATATGTATGCATACGTAAAAAAATCTGCTAAGTAGTATATCCAATCCATTCAAATCTATTCTTCACAAGCGGTTCTACAAGCGTACTGTGTATACTAGTGTGCTTATACACTAACATGCCCACCGCCACCAAAGAGTTAAAGATATCTTGATTTTAACTTAATGCCGAATTTATACACTGGGACGAGCGTCTCGGGTACAAGAGTAAACAAGACTCAACAAGACATTGGACGAGACTCAACAAGACATAGGGTGAATTGTTTACTTAGGATATTGCACTATGCATCTTTCGACAGTTGTGAGCTGTTTTGTTCAGTTCAGTGAACGATGACTGAGGTACGGGCTGTGGCTATTGCAACTGCCTGGTGTGCGTTGAGTTATTTCAATCTGGGACACGCAAACACATCTTTGAAGTCCCGGCGAAAAATTCGAAAATTTAAATGAGCACATGCTACCCTCTCGAATCCCTTTGACTTGATGCATAAAACCGACTTCGCTTCCAGCGGCTGCGAGCTCGGACGAGACGGTCATAAACACTCAGGCACAGCAATAAAAGGATCATTATCCCTTCATAAAACAAACAAGAGCCGACGAGCAAACCATTTACACACGCGTGCTTGCCATGAAAAAAACAGCCGAGAATAGACAAGGAGACCATTTACACACAGTACTTGTCGTCATTTGGCATTCCTCGGCCAGAATGTAATTCCGGCATAAGATAAACCTATCCTTACGATGGCGAGGTATTTATTTGATTCTCTCGATTGCTACGATGGCGAGATGTTTATTCGGTTCTCTCGATTTTCTTGATTCCCTCGATTCTCTCGATTGTCCCGATTCTCTCGATTCTCTCGATTGTCTCGATTCTCTCGATTGGCTCGATTCTCACGATTGTCTCTATTGCAACAATCGAGCCCAACTTATATCATCGAGATGTTTCGAAACATTTGAACAATCGAAACAATCGAGTTTAACATCTCGCAATCCCGCATCACTACCAAGAAGATTTCATATCGAATTGAATTATATAGAAGTAAATGCTTGCACTGCCCTGGAAACCATATCTGCAGTAAACCAATGGCATTGGTAACTGAACTAACCTATCCATTAAATATGATCATTTTTCATTTCACTTCATTTAGATTTTGTTGTCGATGACCAGGAAATAGCCGCATTAATGTTAATTGGCCTAATTTAATACCAAAAACAAATTTAACATATACGGCAAATTCCCAATGAATTCTCTTTCGTACTACCACTGACACTTAAACGTCACATAACCTACACTGAAATTGTTCAATCGGTTTTTATCAATTTACTCACTAATTTAGTCGCGAACCGCACTTACTTTCATTCTCGCGATTTACTGGCAATGTTTCACGGGTCTCACTTTAATTTCACTCCAATATAACACGCACAGCCCGTACAATTTCGATTTTCACGTGGACGTCCCGTAAGACTATGTGTGTTTTTTGCGACACTTTGACAGCTTTCTATGACGTCATCATTCTGCATTACGGCCCGTACTTCTAGAAGGCATTGCTTCGTGTAACCCCAAAGAAAATAATCTAAAGGTGCGATATCACACAATCTAGGCGGCCAATTTACTGGTCCAGAACGTGAAATCAGGTTCTCGCCAAAATGATTTCTCAATAAGTCCATTGTTGCTCTCGCTTTATGCGAAGGAACGCCGACTTGTTGAAACCAAAGCTCACCGATACTACGGATTTCAATGTCAGGTAGCGAAAAATCCGTTATTGTGGTGACGGTTACGTTCTGACCGGATTCATTTTGAAAGAAATATGGACCGATGACTCCACCGACCCATAAACCACACCTAACTGTACATTTCTGTTGCTGTAGTGGTAGGCTGTTGAAGCTCCTCAGGTTGTTTATCAGCCCAAATACGGCAACCCTGCTTATTGATGTATCCATTGAGCCACAAATGCGCCTCATCACAACGAAATTTCGGGATAAAACAATAGATTTTCATTGAGCTGATTCAGAGCCCATTGTTGCGCTGTAAGTCTTTCCATGATGATTTGTCAAATAATACTGAATGAAAATTACAATACAGTTTGACAAGAGTCATGCGTGATCTGTCAAAAGAAGCCTATTAAAAATCAAACCACATAATGAGTCACCCTGTACATACATAACGTCTGTTCCCGTACTTTCAGTCACTGAATTTTCCTGAATTTTTCTGAATCAAGCGGTGGGGGAAATTCATGAAAGGACGGGAACGCTCTCATTGCATTTCCTGAAAATTGACAACCAAAAGTGTCAGTTTTCGGTTTCTGGAAGAACAATAGTGATTATAAAGTTATCCTAAGCGGTAATAAATTTTTGCCACAAAAATATTCGACCTTCATAGCAACATTACACAAAAAATATGTTCCTTGCCGCGCACATTTGAAAATATTTACTCGCGCCACACCGTTTGACACTTTTCAGTATTTTTCAGTAGGTCTGTTTCCGTACTTGAATCTATTATAATAGGTCTGTTTCCGTACTTGAATCTATTATAATATATTATAATAGATTCGCAGCAAGTCGTTTCCGTACTTTTGCTGCAAATAAAATCTTGTTGACGTCATCGCTTCCCCTCTTTCAGAAAGTTGTAGAAAAATACAGCCGAACTGAGCTGAGGCATTTTGCTGCAGCTTGTCAAATCGACTACGATGGGCTTGGCGCGAGGCTTTGAAATGTATATATATTCAAATGAGCGCGCGAAGAAAAATCTTTTCTGTGCAATATTCCAATGAACACGGAATATATTTCTCGCACAACGTTTTTATTGCTATTACAAAATATCCAATGGTGGACATTTAGTGCATGGTGTGCACTTATTTGTATATGATCGACTTCGGTGGAGGCTAGGTTTTAATAAGGACAAAACTGATTTGTACTTTGAACTTGTTAGTCATTGCAACTGAAAATGAAATGTATTGTTGGCGGGAATATGCTGTTCTTTTATTTTGCAGGCATAATAATATAGATGAATTATAAATTTTGTTTCGCAGGCGGATCAATATTGATATGGGCTCCATTAATAGAGCCTGTTATATCTATTAATGCAACTCATAATTGCGCACGAGCAAAATATGATAATCTTGTAGATGGAAAAGGATATGTTCACAAGGTGTTTCCAATGCATATGATGGCTTCATCTGGTGTGTGGGCTGTGATCATGACACTCAAAATGTCCGCAAGAACGTTTTTCGAAATTCAAATCAACGCAGCTGTCACTTTTAGTGTCTTCTTCTTATTTGCAGCAAGTTGCAGCAGCGCGTTTCTGTACTTTTCCAAATGTTCCCCCACCACAAAAATAATCAAGCTGTAAAATACTGTTACTGCTGCACTTTGCTGAAAGTACGGAAACAGACCTAGTAGCTCAGACCCCTCAGACCCTATTGAAATTTCATCGTACTTACTGAAAGAGGGGAAATTTTCAGTTTTCAGTAAAACTGAGTACTGGAACGGCTTAATTACAATCGCGATTAATCGCAAATAATCGTAGTACGGGCACAGCGTAATAACAACCAGCGTACCAACTTATTCCACTTTCCCAAAAAAACACTTTGACCTTGAAATTGCGCCTCCATTTACGCAATGCATTATCTGTCAAAGCGGCCTGAGATTATGTTGGTATATTTTGCGAGAGTGGGCCGTATGTGAGCAGCGAAAAATCTAGCTTGAGTATGTAGTTGCCGAATTGTATATTGCATCTCTTTCTGTTCCATGCGATTTCTTCCAACTTTCCAGGCTGACCAACAATACAATCTCAGGTTAGATCACTGGATTTTTGGGCCGTATACATATACGGAGTTGGTACGCTGGTTAGGAACTACTCATTACGCTGTGGTACGGGAACATACCTATATATCATCGAAAAAATTCAGTGACTATTTCTCGCGAAGGTGCCTTCGGATTGAGCTGAAACTTTCAGGATACATTTGGGTATATGCAGAATAGTTCCAGGTCTCACCAAATGTTAATTATCTTTAACCCTTTGGCACCGGTGGCCATTTTAGTGAAGTTTCAAATATACCTATTATTCTATCAATTCTAGTTTTCAAAAAAACTAAGTATGCGAAATGAATTTGGAATATGTTTTTAAAAAAAATTGATAGGGTTTTGGAAATTTTTAACCTTGTGTTTGCGCTAGGTGCTTAAACTGAGATCTGGAAAGTTTGAAATATTTTGAATTGCGATAATTATTTTACGGAGCTATTGAATCATTACAAAGCTTACAGAACATATTAGGCGTGTTTTTTTGCTCCTCTATCCAGCAGAAAATAGAGTATACGCATTGGAAACAACAACACTCCTGTACCAGTGAATTCACTAGTACAGAAATTATATTCCTCATTTTTAGTTCAAGTGCTGAACTATAGAATGTGCTGTTAGAAAAAAGAAAAGCTCATGAGAAATTGTATTTTTTGCTGTGAGGAGGCTTTGGGTTTTTCATGGTTATGTTGAATGTTTTGGTAGTTAGGGAGTTAGAAAAAGCCCTCACAACGTGTAGAAAGTTAAAAGAGGTAATTTTCTGTTAGTTCCTTTTCTATTTTCTATCGATTGTGGTAGTTTATACTCGTTATTTTCTCCCTTTATTTTCAGCTGTTTTGTGGTACCACAGCGAATACAGCAACCTATGTCAGTATCAGCGAATGCACTGCTGTTTTATACTAGGTGCGTCTTTTTTCTGCTCCGATACAGAACAGAATATAACTATGCCGCAAAAACCACAATTTGTTATTGAATTTGTTATTTTCGTACCAATAAATGCTTACAAGAAGTATTCACATCGCGAATTATCGGAAGGAAAATAAGTAAACAATGCTTAAATTTTCTAAGATCTGGACATTTTTCGGATGGCAGCCCCAAACACCATTCTATCGCTGTAAATTTCGATGAAGTCGTCAAAATTAAATTCGCTCAGGGTCTATTATTACTTAGGGTATTTTGGAGCTTGAGTAGCCTAGTGGGTAGAGCACTGGCTTCTTGCGTGTGAGGTCCCTGGTTCGAATCCAGGTTCGGACGAGGGTCCGCGCACCAAGCTTTGAATTCACCTAGCTCTGATTAGGTACCTGATTTAAATCAGGGGTAAAGTGAGTCGTGGAACTAATCACTCCACACTCGTATCCACAATGATTAAAAAAAATTGTAATGAAGCTCTCTACCAGCTTCAACCCCTAGACCCGTACAAGGGTTGTCGTGGGATCGCTTTTACTTTTTTATTTTGGTCTTAAGTAGAAGAAGTAGCTAGTGGCAGTGGTCTTAAGTAGCTAATGGTGGAAGCCACACTCAAAATCTGCACAAATCCTCTACTGTTCTTCGCATATTAGTGTTTTTAGCGGTTCTGATGCGCTAAGGTTTTTTCGTGTGTTTATTTTGTGTTTGTTTTTGAGGGTGTTTTTTGTTTGTTTGTTTGTTTATCTGCTGTACGTTTGTTTGTTATTCTTCAAGTGAACAAAAACGTACAATAAATAGACGAAAAGAGCACACATAATATAAACAAACAAACCAAAAACACCCCAAAAGCAAACACAGCCCCAAAAGCACAAACCAACACAAGCGGTAAAATTAACGGCTATGGCAGGCACGTAGTCAAGTTTTACCACAATAGTCCCATGTATTAATAATGTGCGAGAATACAGCGGTCGGACCAAAAGTGGCCTGACCTAAAGCGCGGACTAAATGAACTTTGCATGTGGATTTGCTCCGTAAATTTAGGTCCGTGAGTGTTTACATCACGTGGACTAAAAAGTTTAGGTGGAATTTGATGTTTAGTCTGCGGACTAAACGTGCGGTGTATATGCTACCAATCTCTTTTGTGTATATTTCTAATACAATCAGCTATGGATCTATTTGCTGATAAACTAAGCACGTAGTATTTATTTTTTCTCCAGCAATGAACAAATCATATAACTTTTCGTCACGCTGTATAGTAAATACGAGCAATTTTAACAAAAATCGCGCATGCAAAGTTGAAAGCTACCACATCAAAAATTTATCAAACGACGTCCTTTTTTCTCACAACTCATCGCAGCACGAGAATACATCTACTCATGTCTGACATCTATTGACTGGACCTGTCAATTGACAACAGCAGTTTATTGCCCCTAACCTAAAAAATTGTTTACGAACTCTATTTACAGAGCTATTCTCACCTTGAAAAACAAAGATATACGGTTATATTTTGTGCGGATTATGTCAAGTAGTCTAGAGAACTTTCACTATGTTGTTTACAACGAATTCGAAAGCCCTACTCAGTTCATGGAGCCTACTCAGAATTTTTTTGGACTCAAGGTAAGGCTCTTACTTGTTTTCACTCTATGATTGGGTCAAACCGGAAATTTCCCATCTATTCTCTTTCTTACTAGAATGTTATACAAAGTGCATCGCAAGAATTAGATTCACCGCATAAAAATGGTCAAGGAGAAAATGGCAATAATGCACGACAACTGATAGAAAACTGTACAGTACAAGCTAGTCTGACCGAGCTAGCGGATCTCATAGATGCAGCGACAAGTAAACAGACAAGGGACGGCAATGTTAATGTTTTCAACAAGTGTGTGTTTTTTGTGAACAGTTATAACGGCAGTAACGATCATCAGGACGCGAATCGAATTCTCAATCAGCTCTCGAACAGAATCGCAAAGCCACTGACACCAACAGATAACTCGGAAACTGGCGAAGAACTAACCCAGACCGTACCGCATTGCCTTGATGGAAGCGAGTATGCTAAACTAGAAAATTTTTATGAACAGATAGAAAGTATACAAAGTGACAACACACCTGACGTTTCAATTACTTCACCAATTTTCGAAGACGAAGCAATTATTGTCAGCAGCGATTCTGAGAGCGAGACTGTTCACAAGTCGGAATATGACAATAAACTGTTCTTCGTGGACAGGCATGATCTCAAACCAATTTTGACCCCGAACGTTACACCAGGTATCTACAGAAAGGTATCTCCTGTAAAAGACATACTGAGCAAAGTAAGAAAGCCTAACGTCTTTCGTGGAACGAAGGAGAGAAACGGAATAATCTTGTCCGCTAAGGACTTCGAAGCATCCTATGTAACAGACTGTGATGTGGCTATAAGAACTGAGGAAATTATTGATATTGGGCAGACTTGCGAGCTACAAAATATACCAAAAGTAACATTATCTTCATCAGCTAGAGAGCCAGCAATGGATTTGTAGGTTGTTTTTTTGTGAAGCAGCTCAAAATTTCTAAAATTTTTTGATTTTAGTAGTTCGAAAGATACTAATGACAGCCTTCAGCAACTAGCGTACGACATCCTCAAGCTGCCGATTCGAAGTAATTGTGTTAAATTTAACAGGTGTGTAACCTCTGCAAACTGCTCCAATTTATTATTTTTGCACTAATAAGACTGTTTGTAGATTATTTTACTTATCTGAATATTTAATCGTCATTTCAGATCGAAAAATGAACTGATTTACCGAGACCCTACGACAAACAAGAAAATTATATACCGAATAGTACAACCGTCAGAACTGGATCTCGACCGTGCCAACATTATTCGAACCCCGCAACTAGGCAATCCAACATTTGTGCAAATTTTAGATGTAAGAAAAGGCAACATTCCCGCAAACACTAATATTCCTGTTCAAGGGCCAAAAAGACCTCGAGGACGCCCTCGAAAGCCACCGCGTAAAAAGCCCTCCATTTCCGATGAGTTGAAAGTAAATAGCTTGACGTTGAACAACCCACCAAATCTACATCGGCCTAAACCAGCGTTAGCGTCAGCTTCACCTCCTAGGAGCAGATGTGGTAGGTTATCAAAGCTTCCTACGTTTATCGAAAGCAATTTCAAAGTTTCCACCGAGCTATTGCAGCTGCCAGCATTCGGCTACGCTAGCGACAAAGACTTCCAATGCAATACAGAGATTAGCCCACCCCTGCTCGCGGAAACGCTGGAAGAGTCAACAGCTAAACGCGAGCGCAATGTTCCGCCTGAGTATCGCTGCAATGGTTGCAATAAAATATATTTAGGGAAAAGTAAAATGCTTAAGCATTTCGGGGCATTCCCCGATCACTTCACCAACCCTGGTGTAGAAGAAATGATCAAGGACACAACCCTATACACATTTCTAGTCAAAAAAGTACAGCAACCAAACCTGACAGAGGATCAACGGATTACGCTTCTGCTCAATGAACTGACAGACTTCGTTAGCCAGTTGCAAGCGCGACGCTCCCAATTGGTTACACACAAATCTGCAATATACTTCGTCAACTCAATCGTGTCAAAAGTCATCGGTGCGCCCGAAGGACACTATGGAGTTGACCTACGGGCACTAAGTGCTCCACCACCGCCTCCGGGGGAATCAACGCTTCTGGATCCGCCTCCGCCGCGACTTGACTACAATCTAAGCATTTCATTGGACGATACAATCGCAGATGCCAAATTAAATCTATCCGAGAACATGATGGCTTCGGACGACAGTCTCCTACGCACGGTTGACGATTTAGTGAAAGAAGGTATTAAGAACCTGACGGGAGAAGATGTGATTCCACGCAATCCGGTGATCAATTACGACCACGCAAGTGATAATGCTGTCGAAGCTGTGAATATGAAAGAAACGCAACCACCACCTATGCTGGATTTGTCGTTGGATTTATTTCAGTTTAATAGTAACTGATTGCGAGGTAGATGGTTGCATACACATCATTTCAATGATGTTATTAAAGCGGAATCGTTCCAGGATTAATACGGAAACCGAAAGTATTACACGGATATTAAGTACACAAAGATTAATAAAATTGTTAAAATGGAACGTTGAACTTTTACTTGATCTTGTTTTCGTAGATTAACTCTTGTAAGCCTACGCCCAGCCTCCGCGGCATGGACTCGACAAGCGTTTTTGTATATTGTCAAGCAATTTTTTCCATTCCTCAAGAAGTGTTTGTTTGAGGCGATCTTTAGAAGTAATGCTTCATGTCCTGATTTGTTTATACATAGAAAACTATCCCAGAGGAAATCCATGGGATTAAGGTCTGGGGAGATTGGAGGATGATCTAGCTGCTCAGGAGTTCTGTACAGTAACTACTCTTATACAATTTTGGCAGTATATTTGGAATCGTCTTGTGGAAATATCCATGACTCACATAATACCTATTTTTCAGCGCTAGGCCGAAGATTCATTTGCTTTACTTCTTGCAAATAAGCAAGGCTCGTGGTATGGAAGGAGAAGTAATTATACAATAGTTTCTTTTGTATTGTAATATTAAAAGAATTTTATCCCTATTTAAATTTCGTACTAATTCTACTTAGTTTAAATGTTGCTAGATATATATATAAGATATATAAAACTATTCTAACAAATTATGGTTTTATATACTCAGTCCAGGTCAAGTTGGCTAGATAGCTGGGATGTTCTCAAGTGTCGTTTTAGATGTAGTTAGGTGTCTTGCTATAGCTTTTATATGTTTAGGAAGGTCATTGTAAAGCTTTGGGGCCAATGTATGAAAATTGCTTCTGTTCTAGTGCCATATTTGCCCTTGGTACTACCAGTTTGGTGGCTCTTTGTCTTGTATTTGCGGTGCAACTTAGTGGAATTAGTCTACCAATTTTAACCATGTAAGTAAGAAGTTTCAGAGTGTATTAAGTTTTTTTGATTAAGAGTTTTTTCTAGTATGTAGATTTGATCGAATGGGATAGTCTGAGGCAGAGATTTTCCTACACCCCCCTAATACCCCCCTGGAAAAAGCATACACCCCCCCTAACACGGAAAATTTAAATACAAAGAGGGACCTTTGTGTCCTTTGTTGCAAAGGGACACCCCTCCTAAAATTCTGAACACACCCCCCAAGAAAAATTCCTGAGAAAGCCGCTGGTCTGAGGAACACCAGTTATTATCTTAAACACCCGTTTTTGTGCTGCCTTCGAATCTCGAATATTCCTCCCCATAAAATAATGCCGTATGATAAGACTGACTGAAGTAATTTCTTGTTGGTCGTTATTAACTCTTCTATGGTTAATATTCGGTTTAATTTGTAAGTTTGCTATATGGTATTTCCATCTTATATAGTTGTCCATAGTTATTCCTAAATATCTTGTAGTTATATTATTTGTAAATTGTTTGTTTTACATGTGTTGTTTTCTAAAGTGAGTATATTCAGCGTATATTATCCAAGGGGAGTTCACTTTGTTCATTGGGAAACTGTAAAATGTGTATTTTCTTTATATTTAGCTTAAGTGTTGCATTGTTGCTCTGGCTGTATCGTAGCACCTTTGCCAGTTTTGTTCGGATATGAGAATGACGATATTGTCTGGAAAGCGAATTCTTTTGATTTTATCGTTGGAATATCTGAAAAGCGATATTACGTATACTTTGTGCTAGTGATGGGCTCAAAAACGAAAAACCGTTTGAAAAAAACGTTTGGCTGCAAAAAACGAACAGTTTTTCCAAATACCGACAATTAGCGAAACTTTTTTTCGAAAACGAACAGCATTTCTAAAACGAACCGCTTTTCTACAACGAATAGTATTTCTAAAACAAATTATTGCAACTATTCCACAACGAATAGTTTTTCTAAAGCCAATCGTTTTTCTAAAACGAATCGTTTTTTTTTAAACTAACTGTTTTTTTTAAACGAATCGTTTTTCGTTTTTCGTTTTTCTCAAACGAATCGTTTTTTTAAACGAACTGTTTTTTAAAACTAACTGTTTTTTTTGAAAACGAATCGTTTTTCGTTTTTCTCAAACGAATCGTTTTTTTTAAACGAACTGTTTTTTAAAACTCTGTTTTTTTTAAAACGAATCGTTTTTTTAAAACCAACTGTTTTTTTAAAACGACCTGTTGTTTTTAAAACGAACCGTTTTTCGTTTTTTTAAACGAATCGTTTTTCATCGGTTTTCGTTTCTTTTAAACGAACCCGTTTTTGGTTTTTTTTCAAACGAACCGTTTTTCGTTTGTTAAAACGAACTGTTTGGCAGTGGAAAACTGTTTAGCTGCGGAAAACTGTATTTTCGTACTTGCGAGCATTTTCGTATTTTCAAATATTCAAAAAGTTTTTAGGGCAAAAGGAGCTGAAATCGGCCAATTTTGGGTTAGAGTGGTTTGGGATATAACGGACAAGACCTATTGCTTTGATACAAAAATTTCAGTTTTGTAGGGGAGTAAGAGGTTTTTTGGTCATAGTTTGGCAAAAACTAGCTTTACGACGCTTTTGATGATTGAAAGTGGTCGAGGAGTACAATAGTGATATTTCAAGGGCGAAAATTTTTTTTAAATGGGAAATTGGGCAAAAACGTCCATATTTTCAAAAATTTTTTCTTGGTCGAGCATGAATTCGGGGACCTTTTTGAGTTGTTTCGGGCGAAATTTCCATACAAGTCTGAGAAAAAACGGCCTAGTTTCGAAGATACGGTAAAATAAAATCCGGCGGAAAAACTAAAAGTAGCACTAAAAGTGCCAAGAAGGAAAAGGTTGAGATCCTTTTGGTTCACCAGTTGGCGTCTCCGGGTGTGCTGTCTCCAACCTTACCGGGCTGTAAAATTTACGAGACCGCGGGAGGTAAGGTGCCCCTGGACTCATGTCCAGCCTTACAGAAGAAACATTGTTTTTATCATTTCATTTCAAACATTTTTTATCATTTCAAACGAAACATTGTTTTTATCATTTCTTGATAAAATTTTCGACAAACTTCTTGCTTCAGTGAGGCGAAGTGGAAATCCGACTGTTTTAGATTAGCCAGGAAAAGTTTGGTATCAGAGATCGTTCGATGAAAAGTCGTATATATGACAACAGGATTAGTTGGTCCTATCTTAGTATTTTTTTTACTTTGGTCATTTGAACGAATACAGGAGGTGTTTTTTGCATATTGTTGCATGCACGCCAAACGAATCGTATGACGTTGTGGTGGCGCCAGAAAATGCTAGAAACGGCGAGGAAATACTCTACATACATCTCATACATGTATTTCATACATGTATTCAACAACAAAATCATTCCATAGATAAAAGTAAATTCATAGATAAAAGTAAATTTATCTATTTCCTATGTAAGCCCCATTCAAATTTAGACCTTGCCACATTTTTTTTGTCCTTTCTGTATGTTAAATAATTTATAACGTTCCGAAACTGTCAAGGTCGGCAATTTGTATTCTGTTTTATTGGTATTTTTCTCTTGCTAGTCGTATCGTTCTAGTCAAACAGTTTCTATATTTCTTGTATTTCAATCTAAGATAAGTTTTGGTTTATTGCAGTTTTAGTTTGTGTCCAAGTTTATCGCGTGTTTTTATCGATTTAATTATTGCTAGAATTATCTAACGTTTTAGAATTTGTTTCTTTGAATTTATATATATTTGTTGCGATGTAAGTTCTATTTTTTGTGTTGTGTCGAAACGTTTTTTCTTTTGATTTTATTGATTAGCGGTTTCTTTCATGGAATTCTATCAAAATATCCCGAGGCATGAACTGTACTGTACTGAGGCTTACGTTATCTTCTTTACATGAATTATTTCTTGAGCCTCTTTTACATTGGCCACTTTTGATTTCCTTATTTCTTTAACTATATCCCTGACATCGACTTCGTTTCATTTTTTAGGTCGCCTTTTATAGTCAAAGTTTTTCAATCGATCAAAATATTCGCATCTTTTCAATTATTTTTTTCACTGCTACAATACTTCGTTTTACTGCTTTTCGAATCTCTCGCAATGATTTTCCCATTTTAGACATTTCCATAATTATCTTACTCTCTTCTATTCGAGTTTGCTTTCTCTTTTCACGTGCTTTGCACTTTTACACTGAAAAAGGCATTAAATCGTAGAAAAATCTACAAATGTGAAAAAGCAAAATAAAAGCTTCAAAAAGTTAACTGTACACAGAACAAAGAACCCAACCTCTTCCTCTTTAGCCTTGTAATTTGTGTTGAATTAATAAGGACGCTTTTTAAATATTATTGTTTTTGCAGTATATACGCAGCTATCTACCTATGATTAACTTGATTTCCAGCGACACAATTTACCTTCGAGTTTCGTGTTTTTTTTTTGGAAAGTGAACGAAGATCGTTTGTTGAGGTATCAGCTGTCTTTGAAATAGAATACATGTTATATGAAAAATTGGCATAGCAACTATAATTAAGTATCAATTTGTTATCCATGTTTAAAATTATGATAACGTTAACGTATGCTCACTGATCTTAATAGTCCGATTGACATACGTCAACGCAACAAGAGTTTTTAGAAGGCGGGGCTAACAAAAACTGTTTCCCAAATCGCGTTTTGTTGGCAAAATTTTTCACTGCTTTGTGTCGAATTTATGCGTGTAAATGCAGACAATATTATATGCAACTTCTGAGGTGGCAGCACTGGGTCTAAGCAATGCCTCCTAGAAGTACGGGCCGTAATGCAGAATGATGACGCTCCAGCAATAGGACAAAATGTCGTGAGAAACACACGTAGTGTTATGGGACGCCCGCGGGAAAATGTTAATTGTACGGGTTGTGTTAAAGTGAGTGAAATGAAAACAAAGTGGTACATGCGGAACAGTGCTAGTGAACAGCTTAAACACAAATTAATGCGGTGCGTACGGCAACACCAACCGATAAACATTTCGTACCGAATATTTCCAATTATACCGCACGTACCGCATTAATTTGTGTTTTAGCTGTTCACTAGCACTGTTCCGCGGATCTCACTTTGTTTTCACTTTAATCAGTTTAACACAACCTGTACAATTAGCATTTTCCCGCGGACGTCCTATAAGACTACGTGTGTTTTTCGCGACATTTTGTCCTATTGGTGGGACGTCATCATCCACATCATCTTATAATAGAATAATCATCCAGCAAACATATATTATTTAAATGATCATCAACGAATCATCTACACATGCCACTGAGCGAAAGAAATCATTATAAAATCTATTGTACATGAATCAGCATACTCCACCTCCTTCGCTTTAGACCCGCTTATATAAACAAAATCAAATTGACTCGTGTAAGCAAAAGACGCTAGATCGCATGGACGCGTGGACGCATGGACGCGCGGACGCATGGCCCTGATGCGTTGAGGGTGGTGCTATTCTTGGTGAAGTGGGGTGCTGACTTTACATTGAAATAAGTGCACGGAAAACAACAAAATTAATCATAAAAAATGTATGCTCCGAAAGATTTTGTTACAATGTTGGTAGCAAGTATGGGGTGACCTCGAGACAGGCTACCTGTTTTGCTGCAGTTATTTTCTTTTTACATTAGGCGAATATTCGTGCAAGATCTCAAAAAACATTAATCGATTATTTCAACTTACCCAGCTACACATATATTCATGCAAAGTGTGGCACCGCCTTTAATATCTGTCTACTCAAAGGACAAAACAAAAACAAAGTGATAACAAAGAAAACACATGCACAAAATCCCAGCGTGCATTTTAATCAGAAACCCTCTAGAAGGTCATTCGAATTTAAATAAAATAATGTACTTTACACTTAATTGATGGAAAGTGTAAAAGGAAGTAAGAAACACATATTCAACCAACTCTGCGTTCCTGTTTGAAATATAATCTCTGTTAATCTACTTTATCATGTTGTAACAATCGAATAATTCCCTTGACCATCACTGTGCGATTATCGCGCTGCAAAATATTTTTAAATCATTTTTCATTGGTAAACTTTCGTCGGAGAAAAAACAACCATGTTGAAAAATTATTTTTTTCCCGTTCATATGCATTTTTCTCATGTAGTGAAAACATATCGGTAGCCGTTCTGCTAAGTGTTTCAGTTGCTAACTGGGAAATCGGGAACAGCCAGAAGAAAGAAACAAGTCAAACAGCCGTACTATCCAGGCAACACGTTTATCTCGTTTCCCCTCCGCCATTCTCCAGTCATCTATTGCTGTGTGCGTGCAGACTGTAAAGAAAAGAAGAAGAAAGTGCAGTCAGAAAACTGAAAACAAAGAACAGCTGATACGTGACAGGTTTGCGAGTTGTAAAATTTCGACAAAGCGATCATTGCCAATAGATCGCCTCGCGAAAAACGTCGTAAAATTACAAAACAAGCTACACGCAAACGATATAGAACGCATATTCAGTGAAAAACTACAGCAGAGCTCGCGAAAAATGGGTCGAACTTTCTTGGAGCATATGGGAGGTATGAAGTTGTTTTCCTGCCATGCCTGCGATGCAAACTTAACGAATAAAACGGAATTAATTAGTACTCGGTTCACGGGTGCCACAGGTAAGCGATTTTGCGAGTGGAATTTATCTTAAATGACTGAAAAATCGTTTCGAAAAACCTTTTCGTCTCAACGTCACAGTTTTTTGTATGCCTTCTTTGGATGCTATATTTGTCTCCGTTGTTCTTTCAGGCAGAGCTTATCTGTTCAAACGTGTGGTGAATCTGACGTACAGCAACGTACAGGATCGCGTTATGTTGACGGGACGTCATATGGTACGTGACGTCATGTGCAAAAACTGTTCTGCTAAACTGGGATGGATGTATGAATTCGCCACTGACGACTCTCAAAAGTAAGTGGAAAATTTAGGAAGTAGCTATAAATAATTTTTTACTATAATAATTATTACAATAGTAATATTTGTGGGTAAAAATCCAGCCAATGTTAATATTTTTGTCCAAACGAATTATGTTTCGTATGGAAAATCTCTTGAAGGAAGGGTAATCCTAAATCTATTCTCACCACTAAGACGTACCATTTTTTCATATGATTGAAGTCTAAGGTTGAGCGCTTTTATCAAAGTTTTTAAAATCGTTTATTTTTATTGATTATTATTCTCCCCTCTGTAACCGGAATATAAAATTGTTTTTGGGCTATGGATTATAAATGCATATTTTTCTAACCTTTACTGCAACCACATCATATTGCACTGTATCAATTCAGTACAGAATCGCAAAACTACCGAGATTCCAAGATATATACGTACTAACAGCAAAGTTTTGGGCGTTCATTAGTTGCTAGCAATTTTCGGGGATTTCACATCCATCCATCTTGTTTCTTGCCCCTTTCGGTTAGACGTGTAAAAGTAAAGTAAAGCAACCCCACGACAACCCTTGTACGGGTCTAGGGGTTGAAGCTGGTAGAGAGCTTCATTACAATTTTTTTAATCATTGTAGATACAAGTGTAGAGTGATTAGTTCCACGACTCACTTTACCCCTGATTTAAATCAGGTACCTAATCAGAGCTAGGTGAACTCAAAGCTTGATGCGCGGAATCACTATTAACAAAAAGTACTAATACATAGTAAGGCTGGATGCAACCGGTTTGGTAGATTTGTATGACCATAACTGAAGAAAACTACCAAGTCAAAGGTTTGGAAGAAGACCTTGGCATGAGTTAACATTATAGATGTAAGAAAAAAACATATGAAACTGATGCCGTCTTACCTACTATGCATACAAAAATAGTCCCCTGTGACTTTTTTATCGACCAGAGGCCTGAAATCAAAAACCGGTCCAAAGTACCGATTACCTCTCGCATTGTTTACAATTGCCTCCTTTTCTTCATCTATTAGTATTTTGCCACGTGTTTTGCTTTTACCTCATTGACTCGCACTCATGTAATTGATGGCTAGTGTGAGTGGTATTAGTCCCTTTTTTATTACCTTTACCAATGGTAATGAAATTTACCTCTTTTCTGCTCCAGTTACCTGTGAAATTCGGCTCAAACTGATGCTCGGCAATTGGTAAGAAAGTGTGTGTCCCTTTTGGAACCTGGTTTTCAAACCAAGTTTTAAAACGTGCTACCGTGTACGGAGCCCATAACATTAGTATAGTATACAAACCGGATGGACTTGGACTGACTGGGATTGAATTCGAAATGTCTGGAAAATCAAAGTAGGTTTTCGATGTGACTGGATAAAAGTGAAACCTAGTTCATATTTAAGGTCAAATTTAAGCTAAATTTATTTTAATTTACTCTATTTACGCATACGGTTCAAAATTTTGATTGAACAACTACCAATCATCTAAGAAAATTTAAATACCGAACCCCCGATTCTAAGATTCATCATCAACGTGGCACAACAGCCCGACGTCGGGCCTTGGCCGCCTGGATCGATCTCCTCCAATTGTCTCGGTCACGTGACCGCGTCCTCCAGTCTTTGAACCACAATAGTTGCTCGGCGTCCGCATATACTGAGCTCTCCCAGCGAGCTCTTGGTCTTCCTCTCGGCCTCGCTCCGTCGACTCGTCTTGAGTTCGTGACACGTTTTGGCATGCGATCGTCATTCATGCGTTGCACGTGCCCAGCCCACTGTATCCGTTGTGATTTGACGATTTTGGAGACTTCCAGCTCATCGTACAGTTCGTACAACTCATTGTTGTACCGGATGCGCCATCCATCTCGGTCGCGAACAGCCCCGAAAATCCGCTGTAGAACTTTGCGTTCGAAGGTGTTCGTCATATTTTCGGAGGCTTGGGTCAGGGTTCATGTTTCGCAGCCATAGCACAGCACAGGTCTTATAATAGTTAGTAAACGCGGAGCTTAGTCTTTCTGTGCACATATTTCGATTTCATAATGGGGAGGACCGAGAAGAATGTCTTATTTGCTAGTTGTATCTGTCGTTTGATTTCGTCAGTTTCGTTGGCGTCACTCGATAGGTTGCTACCCAGGTAAACGAAGTTGTCCAGGAATTTGATGCTAAGGTCCCCTACGTTGATCGTCGTGTGCGCTGGCGTTCTTGTCCTAGATTGCATCATAACTTTCGTTTTGTGACCGTGAAGTGCTGGTCGTTTGTGGAGCGACCAGATCTGAAACCGCCTTAATACTCGCCAATGATTTCTTCCGCGAACGGTTTAATCCTATACTCCAGGATTTTTGACAGAATTTTGTAGGCCGTACAGACTAAGGAGATGCCTCTGTAATTCTCACACCGCAGTTTATCTCCCTTTTTATGTATGGTACAGATTATGCTTCTACGCCAATCGTCTGGGTTCACCTCAGTCTCCCATATTCGCAGCAGTAGTTGATGTAGCGCACTTAATAAACCCGCCCCACCAGACTTGCGTAACTCAGCTGGTATCTCGTCAGCGCCCGGCGCTTTGTTCCTTTTCAGTGAACGCAAGGCGAGATAAACTTCTTCTACTGTCGGGGGCTGTGTGAGTGAGGGTTCATTATGGTATCATGGAGCTCAGCTTCTGCTGTCAGGATGTTTGATGGCGGATTCAGAAGCTCTTCGAAGTAGGACGCCCATCGTTTGCTAATACTTTCGGTGTCGCTGATAATACTTCCATCTTTCTCCTTACAGAGGCTAGTCCTGGGTTGGTAGCAATTTTTGATAGTGTTTACTAGTCTGTACGCTTGTCTGATACGCTTGTCTGGTACGCTTGTCTGGTACGCTTGTCTTACTAACTAGGTTTACATTAATGTTCAGCAGCTGCTCGTCAAAGTATTTCCGTTTCTTACCCCTAATTATTCTATTGGATATTCGCCGTAGCTCGTCATATTTTTCCTTGTTGGCTCTGGTTGCACGTTGGATCCATTGTCTGTAGGCCTTGTTTTTTGCGTCGAGTTTCTGTATTCTTCGTCAAACCATTCATTTCGCGCTCGGCGGGCTTTGTATCCCACAACGTTTTCTGCTACATCCTTGATTGTATTTTTGAGCTCTTCCCAGAACTCGTGGACACCTACGTTGCTAGAGTCGCGCAGTATTGGTGAAATTCTTTCCTCAAGCGCGGTCGTATATGCCTGAGCCGTATAATCGTTCAGCAGATTCTCAACCGCGAAGAAATTCTGCACCGGTATGTTGTTTTCACCAGGTAATGATCGGAGTCACAGTTAGCTCCGCGGTACGACCGAACATCCATCAAAAAACAACTACAAAAAACTCATTAGCATTCCAAATAACTATAAAAAATTGCTATCCATTCTAAAATAATCACGCAAAACTGAAATTTCAAAACTACAAGTAAATTGTCGCACACTAAACGGAATGGAGACTATGTGCTCAGTTTGCTGGAATGGACATGAGCTGGAGAGTGCTGGATCGGAATGGAATGGAATGTGCTGGAGCATTGTGGCCCGCGCTTAATCCTCCCTAATGACCTGAGACGCTTAGGTGTAACTCAGCCATCAGGCTGCAACTATACAAATTTGACTGAGGATAGAGGTACCTCGTTGCCTCAAACCCTCCTCCTTTCTCCGAGCTTGGGACCGGCATATCACAAGTTAGACTTGCGATCGGCGGAGTTCCGATTCTAAGATTGATTGTACAATAATAATCACACAAGTCATGTTGCTCATACTAAAATAAAACATTTTTCATAATTCCAAGTCTAATAAGGTCAGTAAAAGAGGCAAGCAATATGAAAAGTAATGAAAATTCAGTGTGTTTTAAAGTTGGCGAAAGCAATACTGAAGAAAAGGATTTCCTTAAAATGTGTTAATTGCGATTTGAAAAATAAGAGTGCTGAGAATAAGTGCGTATATGTCCCGCAGTCATGCATCTCTGTTAATGTGTTAAGAAAAATATAGTAACTGGCCTATTATAGACCACACTTCTGGGACAGAACCCGCTTGGGATAGAATTATTAACAAATATAAGATCTTTATTTCGAGTAAAAGAGAATTGGTTAAATATGAGTGGAAATGGAATCGAAAAATCTAAATTTTATCCTCAAAAAATCGATAGAAATCCGACAAATAGATAGAGATGGCAACTGTGTCTGGTGCTTGCGCCTTTTACTCACCGTTCACAAGTGCACTTTTGGTAGCTAATATACGATGAGACTTGTAATGCTCCAGAGTTGATTAATCGTGGTATTCGTAGAGGATAATTTTTCTTAATACTATTCTGTAAATATCGTTATTTTCTATCGGTGCCCTAGAAAATACGTCTGTTACTATATTTATGATAGATATTATAGATATTTTAGAACACACGTATGGAAACTAAAGCATTCAAGAAGATAAATATCGGTTTACAGGGCTAATTTTCTTTCTTCGATGTATTTTTTGATTAGAAAAAAAAAACGTTTTCTTCAGTTTTTCAATAGCTTCGGTTATGGTTAATAAGCTATGGACCGGAACTACGCTGTAGCATAATTGCTGGTATCGATATTTAGGATGTCTAGCTTTATTTGTCCCGTCTATTCCAGAACTATTTATCATTGTTGTCCCGTTATTTGTCCCGTCTATTCCAAAACTATTTATCATTGTTAGTAGTATCAGTTTCACTTAATCCCATGGGAAATCCTCTAAGGCGGTTAAGATGGTTGAAAATGTTTTGCAAATATTACTATGCAAAACAAAATCTGTGAAAGATGAGTGATGTTCATCCAAATATTTTAATTTGAAAATATTTTGTTTTCTTTAGAAGCTCGAGAGTAATCTATCAATGTCTATCAGCCTGGTATCTGTCAAGAAATTGAAATATATTTATTTGACGTCTAAAGGTAAAAAATAGTCGGAAATCTTAAGTTCGTCACAACCAATTATAGGCAGTTTTTTTTTGCTCCCCCTATCCATAACAGAACAGACTCATTGGAATTCTCTGGGACAGGAGTGGTTGTTGTTTTCAATGCGTCTGTTCTGCTCTGCTATGGATAGGGGAATTTATATTCATTCAATTTCTTTTAAATTGTACATACATTACTTAACTTAAGGTATATATGGGGTAATATACCTTAAATCTAGCAGTTATGCTATTTGCGCTTAATTCTTCTCTTATTGTAATAGCCCGTTCACACTAGGCTCTAAATCAGGCGATTTCGATCAGCTGATCGCTTTAGAGCTAAATCAACTTAAATCTACCTGATTACCCATACATTTTTTTCCCCTTCCGACCGAGTTAATCAAGTAGATTTAGAGTTAATCAAGTACAAATCAGGTACTATTGTGAATTTTTCCGGGCTGAATTGTTCTCAGAGCGTGCTTAATTCCATCCGTGAGAGGGAGAGTAGATTTCAACGAAATGTCATTCGAATTTCGTTCAAATATAGCAAAAATTGGACAAAAAAGGAAAATGTGAGTTGTACAAAATGAAAAGAAAATGCTCTTGCATGTTTCCGCACCATTTTGAACAACTTTCATGCAAAAAAAATTGTACACACAAATTCGAATGACAGTTCGCTCTCTAAATCTCCTCATTCTAAATCACTTCGGGTAGTGTGAACGCTTACCTGATTAACTTTGACAGCTTCTAAATCTACTTGATTTAGAGTCGAGTGTGAACGGCTTATAAGATATTTATGATTACATTGTGAATTGATGTTCATGTAAATGAGGTATTTTACAATTGTGACTGTATTTTTCCTGTCAAACACGACATTGATATAGTCAAATCCTTAAGGAAATGCAAGAAGTTTGTTATTTAGTAAACGAAATGAGTTTCTTACACAATTTTTTAGTTCGGAGGAGGAAAGTGAGGAAAGAGCAGTGATTATAAATGGTTATTAACGCCATTTATATGGAAGATAATTTAGATGCCGTTTCTATAAGTGAAAGAATTTCGCAAACATTATGATGAGTAATAAAAAATTGCAACACTGTTAAACTTTTTTTTAATAATTGTAAAATGGATGCTTGGGATGTAAGAGAAGTAAAAGTAAAGAAAAATAAATCATTTGCCCAATTTATAATCAAAAGTTACAAATATTCGTGCGACTCTGCACAATCAGTGCATTCATTTCTTTATCCAATTTAAATAAACAGTGAGATATTGTTCTTGGAAAAATCTTTATTTTTTTAAAACATAACAGCAGACTTTGTGTTTTAAGTAATTTTATGATATATTAATTATTAAAAAATGAAAATAACAAAATATGCATCACTAAAATAGTAGGCACTTATTTTAACATATAAATAACAGTTGGAAACATATCGATCTTATGTAGACTCAAGCTTAAGTTTGACCACATTTTTTTTTTTTATTTCTAGCAAACTTCGTTTCAGTTTTAATTTTTCCACCAAAACTCGTTCCTTCTCCAATAAATGTTTTTTTTTAATTCGTATTTTTCTCGCTTTAATCTTAAATTTTCACTGCAGATCTTCAGTTGTTGTTTTTAAATAATTAAGTGTTTTTGGTATACCGTGCAGTTTCTTTTGTTTTGGCATTTATTTGCTGCTGTAAAGCAAGATGTTTTTCCAGGAGTTGAATGCGCCTATTTTCCGTCAAACCTGTTTTCATCCGAACCTTACGTTGTCTTCGAGGATTTCCTGCATTATCGTCATTGCTTGTAAGTTCCGACACTTTCAACGTTGACGCTTCACAATCTGTCTCGGCGATTGCTGAAACCGAGTTTCCGAACGATGAATTTTCTTTCCGAACGATGAATTTTCCAAGACCTACATATACTCCAGGTTGGACGAAATGGAGTCCTTAAATTCAAATTTGCATCCAGGAGGATTGAACGCTGCGCCCGAACTTAAGCACTCTGTCTTCTAAAGCAGAGAATAAATGCAATATATTCGGTCCACCACCGGTTGATTTTACTGACAGTTCCCTCCTCGATACATTTAACTAAAATCCATACTTAACATTGTCGCCGCCTTGCGACGTTTCGCGAGAGTTTCTTTTCTTTTAACGTCTTTTGTGACGATTGATGATTGCGAATCAATTAAATACTACTAACGTTAATTACTACCGCCCGTACCCGTACCATTACCTTTCAAAACATAAGATTCTAAAAAAACGGCGTTAGTCCTTTTTTCAAATCTCCGACATACATTTTTCGCTTTCCTTCTTGTGTCACGGACTCTGCATTGATCGACGAAAACTGTCGATCAGCGTGACAACTGTCAATGTAGATCGACATCCACAATCGGTTTTTCATGTGCCGACAGTAAATCGACGTCGGCGTGACGTGACGTGACATTCACAATCGGGGTGAATGTGATCAACATTAGGTCTGTTTCCGTACTTCAGCAAACTGCAGCAGTAACAGAATTTGGCAGCTGGCTTCTTTTTGCTGCAAAATTTGGCTTGCATTTGACTTGCAGCAAAAGTACGGAAACGACTTGCTGCGAATCTATTTTAATATATTATAATAGATTCAAGTACGGAAACAGACCTATTGTGATCATGTTCGCATTTTCCTTCGTTATTGTTCTGATGAAGAGTTTTCCTAATTTATTTTGATTACGTCAAGGCATGTTAATACATTGGAGCTTTCGATTTTGAATATAATTAGATTTTTCATCTAAAATAAAAGACGATTTTTTTACATTAAATATAAACTTTCATTTATTTATGTACTGACTGTTTTTTCGCACTAAATTTTGCCATCTTCGGGTTGCGACATAATTCCGCGTTCGAAAAATTTCGGACCTTTGTGTGCGAAGTATTTTTCCATGTGTTGTTTAATAGCGGAATTCAAAAATTCAAGGAATTTCGCAACGATCGAATCAAGTGATAGTCTGACAGCGCAAGGTCTGGTTAGTACGGTGAATGTTGCAGCACATCTCATCCAAAAAATCCATCCCACAAAAGAATTGTGTGGTCTAGCAATGTCATGTTGGAACACAAATCTTTTGCGAGACCAATTCTGGACGCTTAACTTTGCTCGCAGCAATCTTTTCCAGTTTTTGGCGACAGTACGTGTCCGTATTGATTGTTTTTTTCATTGGGTACAGCTCGCAATAAAGCACTCCTTTCCAATCCCACCAGATTGATAGCATTGCCTATTTTTGATGCACTTCGGTCTTTGAAGTTATTGCAGTTGGTTCACAGAGTTTGTTCTATGATCTCCGCACATATGATAATACATTTCAGAAATTGATCGTTTTTCCGATGTTTTATGAGCGAATCGCAGACATGTGTGCGATAAGTGAGATAAATTTATTTAAGTTCGTGCGAACCTAAATTTTCCGCTTACTAACATATCCCAGTTTGTGCAAACGCTCTGAACTGGTTGGATTTGATTATCAGCAATTTCTCGTGTCGTTAAGTGGAGGTTTGCTTCGATCAGTGCCTTCATTTCCACTTCACTGATGTTTTTTAGGCACATCTTCACCATAAACAACATAAATTTGTGTTTCGTGCTTGCACGGCTTTTTTGCCTATTCAGAAGAAAAAATATAAATTCTGTCCAACATTTTCACCTCGATTCTCAATTTTTACGTTGTAATTAAACAAATAATTATTGAGCTCTCCAATATATCTTGGATTTCTTCATTATAGGTAGCATTGAAATAGTTCTTACATGTTGAGCGTAATTTCATGGAGTCATCAATTCAAGAAATGTCTCCATGAAAGAAGCAAAATAATTTCTTTCTTGTAAAATCTCAAGAACCTTTGTTTGTATTGCTTTATATCTTCTTGCCAAGTTGGCTTTACCACTTTTGGGAATTTTCCTTATCCTTCATTAAAATTATCATTATCACATAAACACTAATCCCATAATTTCCATTTCAGATACAAAGAAGGAAGAGTAATCTTGGAATATGCACTCATAGCCGAATCAGAAGGATTTCCAGATCCATATAACACACGCAATTACCCAGAGCATTAGCAACTTGTAGTCTATTTTATATGCTAATTTTCGATTATAGTCGAAGAAAGATTTTTTTATTTGAAATCAACATTTTTTTACACTCTTGTAACTATCGATACTATCTATATATTTAAACGAAAGATTTATTCTTAAATCAAAATATTTTAAGCTATGATAGAATTTATTTATATTTCAAATGTTCATCGTAGAAAAGCAAAGAAAATTCAACTCACATCATTTTAGTTGAAAGTAACTTCACGATTTTGCTTCTTCTTTTTTCATTTGATGATGGAACATTGCGTTAAAATATTTTCAAATTTTGAAACAACTAGAACCAATGAAAAACAAAAAAAAATGCTGATAATAATTATAAGATTTTCCTCATAAAGTGATTTGTCGAAGGTGATTTATCTTTGTAACTTTAAGTCTTAAAAGATTCAGTTTTTTTTTTAAATTGTAATTAAATTCGAAACACATAACTTATTTTCCTTCTATCAATGTGTTGTCGTTTCATTTGTTTAAGCAATATTCTACATTGCATAAGCTTTTATTAGTATGTTTTGAGTTGATTTGATTTACATCTTATCCATGCGTTTTAAAACTTTTCGCATTATATTTTCATTGTGAGTTTTGTGATCCAAGTCGAGTACGAAGCAATAATCCTGAATGAAATATAATGGACTTGTACGGTAACATTAATGTGCTTTTAATAACATATGATATCAGCAGGTGTCCTGTTGATGAGTAGTATTTTGGAAAGAAAACTATTGTATTTCTATTGTCTTAGTAATATAAATGCATAAATAAATGCCAAAATTACATTTAATAAATATCTATGCGATTTTTTCCATAAAAATCTGTTTTTTTTTATATTCAATTCAACTTTTAATACGAGTCGACCACAAAGTCCTGCTCTCGGGTATCTGAACTTGGAAGATGCTACATGTTCTCGTCGCTATGACGATACAACTTATTTAGCATTTTGGTTTTCGTTCGTCACTTTTTTAGCCGGATACTTTTTTTGAAATATTTCTCTCGTCCGAATAAGACACATGTACGTGGCCAGCTCTTGCTGCTTTTACTGCTTGTGAATTTGAAGCTAACTAAAACCACACTCTCAACGAGACATTACGAGCATAGGTGAATAAGAGACTTGCTAACACTTGCTATCCTGGTTTTTTTTTCGGCTCGGCAAATAAAGGCCGAACGTTTTGCCGAAGGCATCACAACTTAGCTTCCAGTATGGAAATTCATAATTCGATCAATTGACTGAATATTAGGAAATGTATGTTGACAACAGAATTGCATAAGGAGGAAGTGACTTGCATTGCGGGGTACCACAACAAATTGCCAAATAGTGGCTAGTGCTTCGGTGATAATTTTGAAGAATAAAACCTGTAGCGAATTTGAAGTCAACAAGCTTGGCAAGAGCCTCTCAATCAGGTCGAAGTCTAGTTAGATGCATCCAAGTGGTTTGGTCGCCGAACGATTAAGAAATGTAAACAAAAAATGATTGCCCCTGAAGCAGGGTACTCTAGAAATGGCAACGAAGGCCCCTCGTCTGCATTGGCGAAGCACCCTTTAATCTGACCTCAACGGATGCCTGTACGCCGATTTTTTAGCTCTGTGCGGCTGGGGTGGGTCTTTAAACAAGACGCAGATGGGCTCCCAGAAAAAGAAGTACCCTAATTATATTTCATCCTTCAAGAAAATATACTAGCCGCAATATAGCACAAGGGAAAGAGAAGGGGCTTTTGTCCGTAAAGCCTAATACTGTTTCGGTTTCACGTGAAATTTTCATACGAAATTTCACGTGAAATTTGTTTCGGCGAAAACTTAGCTTAAAAATATGCAAGAGTTGTACTCACTTCTTAGTGTGGGAAGTTACTTCTTTCCCTCAAAAGTTACTTCGGAATTGTAATGCAGATGGCATTGACACATATCTCCAATCATTTCACGCCAATTTAGTATGTGCAACTCATTCTTTCGAGCTGAAAAGTGGCATTTAGTGTTTGAATTGGAGAATTGAGTTGTGCAAATGTGTTTTCAATAACGAAATCGATCGAAAATTGAAATTCTTGACTTTTTATCCTTCACAAATGAGCAGTGTCTCTGCTTTTCTCCAATGTCTAAATTTTCGCTCGAAAGAATGACCAGATAATGGAGATGTGTCAATATTTAGCTTCACGATTAACTCAGTACCAGCCTTAAAGGACCAGAAGCAGCTCTCATACATGGGCCGGCTAGCCAGACTCAGCTGAGACGTGTCAAAGCACGTTGCTAGCTATCTGAAAGGGGACTGAAAATACTAAAAAAAAAAACTATAAACAGTAGAAAAACATGTCTTCATTTAGCAGACCTGAGGAGAGGCAAACAGCCTCAGATCCCTGCTGAAACCCTGCTGACTTCGGCCGAAAAACAAACACAACCAATAGAAACATAAGTGGCCGAAGTCCTCTCCTTGAAAAAAAAACTATCAATTTTAAGTAATTATAGGCCACCCAAGGCATCGCGAGCCCTGAAATGTAGAAATTCCTTACGAGATTTCACCCAATAAGAAGGCTGCAGGTTAAAGGGCTAAGAAATTTTTAATTTTTTATTTTCGATTTTAGGTTTATAAAGCTAATTCATGCATTTACTAGTTTTACGCATTTTATTTCAAAATAATCAACAACGATACTGATTTTTCTTTCGTCAATATTACTGCGGAGTATAACATAATAGAATCGAGGTGATTTTCACATTTTGACAATCAATCTCTATAATTTCTCTTCTAAAAGTCATTTGCATCTTAAAGATTTAAATTTTCAAATATTAACAATCTATAAACATTTTGCTTTTTTTCATAAGTAATCTTGTATTACATCGATATTTCTGGTTAACATTCGTACACATATTCGCTACATTTACTTTTTGACCATAAAAATGCATTTTGAGCTGTTTATTGTGACTTTTTAGAAAGGTAGGTCGATAACTTTTGCTCCGTAACAAGTTAAGTTTACTAAGTCTTCACACTACTCTCTTTTATCATATCTGTTTATGTTCAAATTCAATTTAAGTCGCAATAACAATGAACGCAAAACAGTTATTATGTTTCAATTCGAATATTGATTTGTATCACTCTAAAACATATTAATATATATTTAATTAATAGTATATATATTACATTGTGGTTCACTCATCAGTTAATACTAAATAAAACAATGCATTCACATTTTCACTGTGTATAAAAAAGGGCTAAACTCGACTACGTGTCCCCCATAGCCGTTAGACAATTTTACCGATTGTGTTTTTTTTTTGTGTTTTTGTGGCTGTTTGTGTGTTTTTGAGGCTGTTTTTGTTTGCAGTGTGTTCATCTTTAGTGTATAGTATTTTCGTGTAATTTTTGTACGTTATTGTTAGTTTTTCTTCAAGTTTTTGCTCCTCCTACCGCTAGAGCAGGAGCAGGGATCAAAAATTGAGGAATAACTAACAAAAACATACAAAAAATACACGAAAAGACAACACACTGAATATAAAAAAAGAAACAAACAAAAAGACAGCCTCAAAAATAAACACATAACCATAAAAACACAAAAAAAGACAATCAGTAAAATTGTCTAACGGCTGAGGAGGCAGATAGCCCAGTTTTTTTTATCCACCAACAATATCGTCATCCGGAAATCACTGATAACGTCAAGGCCAATAGACTGAGGTGGGCTCGACACTTAGTTCATATGAACACTCAGCTTTCCTGCTCGGAAAGTTCATTGAAACAGGATTACTAGAAAGACCCTATCAAAAGGAATGGTAGCGGCGCGAAATTGGAACGTCTAGAATTCTTTCTTGCAACAAGCCTAGAATAAACATCCGGTTATTGCTCCGTTGGTGATGAACATTTTGTGAAATATTTTCTCAATTCTTCATGGCAAATATTCGACTTGAAGATGATCATAAATTGTTTTGTAATATTTTTATGGAAATTATCAAAATCTACATATTTGAGTGTGGAAAATCAAGTTAAAAAACAGATGATAAAACATATACCCATAATTAGTTAAAATTTAAAATTGAGGTAATTACGATCTTACCGCCCTTCGGACCACTAGCGGTAGGTGTCAGAAATATAACCATATCTTGAAATCAGGCTGTCTTCTGTCAAGCCTGTCAAGTGAATTTGAAGTCTTGTTATCTTGGCGCATTTGTACGGCCGGTAGTCAAGAGTTCGTCGAAGGATATCATTAAAAGTTTCTACCAAAAATGAGCGCACAAGTGCCTATCGACTCCTTGGATAAGGAACAAATGAAAACGGTTGGTGATTGTGTTATTACAACATCTCATTTTATTATAACCTCAAAGTGAACTTAACTTTTCTTACAGTTTCAAGATTTCTTGATGTCATATAACAAATTATCAGAAATATGCTTTATGGACTGTATAAAAGATTTTACAACACGAAAGGTGCACTCGGATGAAGTAAGTTAAGGATTGTTATTAATACTTTATGTTAGTAATTTGTTTAAAACATGAACATCTAAAATTGAATTTAGTATAACTGTAGATGCTGATTAGGTACCCCATTTCAATTAAGCTAGTTATAAAATTTCTTGAAAAAATCACTGCAATATGTGTTCGAAATAGCCTCGTTCAGAAACAGTTTCAAATTTAGAAAGTTTGGTGAGTTTTTAGACCTGTACTCCTATCGTAAATAAGCACTCCAGCAAAATAATAATTAAACATTCGACTGTAGAATTCGAGAAAGAGGATGCCATACTTCACCCCGTTCTCATAATTCTGTAACATACGGGAAACTGCTGGAGTTTTTTCGTCCGAATATTTTCTGAAAGCTGCTTCGATTTTTGTTAAATGTTTATATGCCTATGAATATGAAAATTTGAGAGAATGTTGTAAGTTTAAACTAGTTAATCCGGTACAATCAGACAAATATATTTATTTTTTATTATAGATATGCATTTGTTTGATAGTTACTGTGGCTGACAGCCAAAATGATGTGGCCAAGTATCTTATGAGAAATGATCAAAATCTGTCAGGTTATAAGTGAAAGAAAGAAAAAACTTATGAGGAATAGCTGATATAATGTGTATTTATAATTTTAGTGAAAAAATAACAAAACAAAAACAATGCGTTACGAAAAAAACTAATAATCTAATAAACTATCAGCCAAATAGAAAAAAAATGTATCAAGTTCTTATTATCATGTAAAATTTAAAAATATTACTTTTAGTGTCTCATGGGATAGCTTTTCAGCTTAAGAATCGCGCCGAATCTGCGGGGCATCGATTTCACAAAAGATTTCGTGTACTCTGGCTGAATTTGGTTCCACTCTTCCTGCAAAGCTCTTTTTAGGTCCTGTCTGCTGTTAATTGTGTGTTTCCTGATGCCTTTCTCCAACTCTGACCACGAATTCTCTATTACATTTAAGTACGAAGGCTGTGGAGGTGTTTGAATAACATGTGGGCAGTTCCAAATGAGTCACATTTGAACGAGTTGAGAGAAATGCTTAGGATCATGTCCTGATAAAATCGAAAATTATCCTTAATGTTCAATTTTTCTGCACTCGGCAGTAAGTTCTCTTTTAAACTATTCACATACTGGTGTTTGTCCATGATACCATCGATGAAAGCCAAATTTTCGACCCCTGCTTGCGACATACATGCCCATACCATAACATGCCTGCCTGCGTGTTTCACAGTGGCCCTAAAATGTATTGAATTGAGCTCTGTATTTGGTTGCCTCCAGACGTATTTTTGCCCGTCAGATCCAAATATATTAAATTTTATTTTATCAGATAAAATAACGGTTTCCAAAAAGCAGTATCCTTTCCCAGATGTTCACAAGCGTAATCAATACTGCGCAATGTTTTTGGTTTGTTCCGGGCAACTCTAACATTTAAATTGGGATTCCTGTGTATCCTCCTGATAGTTTGGGTGGTCGCTCTTTCTCCTTTCAGCAAACTCTGCTAATTTGGGGCCACTCAATGTAGGATCCTTTTTAGACTGTCTCACGATCCAACGGCAATCCGCTGCAAAAACGATTTTGTTGTGAGCTTTTTTGACTCAATTTCCTACCCAATTTTCGCGCAGAAAACGTTCAATAATATGCTGCACTGTTGAAGCACTCTTTTTAACAATCTCAGCAATTTTTTTTTTTAGATATATCGTCCATGAAATGGTTTACTATTGAATCTCGCTCTTCAATAGAAGTGTGACGACCCATCGCGAATTAAGTGTCGCATTGTTCTTTACAGAATAATGATTTCGTTCAAAAACCAAGGTCTGACTGATAGTCATCATGTCTGCAATGCGATACTCTTTCCTCAGAAAGAGATTATTGGAATTAGTGGTACTTTTTCTAGGAAAAACCATTCCACATCATTTTGGCTGTGAGGTCAAAATCAGCTCTTATCTCGTATCTAACGGATTATATTTTTTGTTATTTTTTTTATTTAAATGATAAATACAGATGATATTTGCAATTTCTCACAAGTTTTTTTTTTATTTCATTCAAAAGCAGCCAGATTTGATCATTTTTCATGCTACGTGGGTACATCATTTTGGCCGCAATCTTTAGATGAAGTAGATATTTTTCAAATTATTAGAAAGTGTATCAAAAACATTCGACGATTTTTAAAATCAACAAGCTTTTCCTAATAATAAGCTCGACTTTATGTCCAAAGCAATAAACGTTTCCTAAAAATAAGATAGACTTTATATCAGTAATTATTTAAATATATAAATTAAAGAAGCATCCTCCCATAAATATTAATCATTTTCATATAAGTACCAAACTTGATAATTTGTACTTAAACCGCAATTAATCATAATACAGCGTAGATGCAATTCAGTTAGTCACACCAAGTGTGCGAGAATCGCTCCTTTGGAAATAACTTAGCTGAAGGACTCAGGAAAAGTCAAGCAATGGAAATGTAAAAAGTGTAATTTCAAGCAGCGTAATTTCTCTGACGACTCGCTAAGCCAATGACGAAGGCATCAAGCGAAACTTTCGATTGTACCAATTTTCCAATATATTATCTACTTGATCAACCGTATAATCATACATCAATCAGTACACATTGTCATAAAGAATCAACATACATGGTCGTATGCCAGCGAGAGCTGGTTCTGGTAAGCAACTGTTGCTGTTTCCAATGCTACCTACCTTAACCAGCTCTTGGTGGAGATGCAAAAATACGCACCTAATACACATAAAGTCCAACAACCTCGTATTGTATAGGGTTATTCATTTCATGCTTTGCCTCTGAACATCTATTTCCCGCAGCTAAACAGTTTTCCATAGCCAAACAGTTTGTCGTTAAAAACCAGTCTGTCGATACGAAACAAATCGCCGCTGCCAAACACTGTTTCTTTACCAAACAGCGGTTTTTCATTCGCAAATTGTTTTCCAGCCAAAAAGTTCGTTTTAACAAAAGAAAAACGGTTCGTTTTAGAAAAACGATTGGTTATAGAAAAACTATTCGTTGTAGAAAAATTATTTGTTTTAGAAAAACGGTTCGTTTTAGAAATGTTGTTCGTTTAGAAAAAAATGATCGTTTTAGAAAAACTGGGGCCCTACTCTGTAATGCGATTCGAAAGGCAATGCGATTCGAAAGCAAAATGCCATTCGATAACAAATTGTCAATCTGTAATTCGTTCGCATCTGTCGTAGCGTTGCCAACTAAGTATGTTTCATGGATGCATGGACTCATGTCTAAAAAGGGATTTAGAGATCAATCAAATATAATGAGTCCCTGTAACAAAAGGTATAGTATGTAAGAGGAAGGTAATGTACGCGATAAACGTTTTTTTATTTCCAGCTTTATTAAACATTTTCGATTAAATAAGGACGCGTTTATGTAAATGCTCAGCAACATTGAGCACGAATTAAAAGTGCAGCAGTGATCTTCTGCTATTCCTGCAATAGTGAAACTATCTGCAGCTTTGAAATTCCTGGCCCAAGGCGGCTACCAGCATCAAATTGGACAGGATTGTTATGTTGGACTTGCACAACAAACATTTTCAAGTTGTTTTTCCAAGTTTTGCCTGGCCATTGAGAAAGTACTATGTCCTAGACACATCGTGTTCGAAACGACGGAGGGTGAGAAAAGGGAAGCTAGGATTTTTTTTATGAAAAGGCATTCCGGGAGCAATTGCCGTTGTTGATAGCACACATATTCAAATGCTAAGGCCAGCCAATGAAGAACACCTTTATTTCAACAGTCACATCGCGGGAAATAGTTCCTGCTACGTTTAATTCTACCGTGAGCCTGGACCACAAATTTGCAGCAGTTTTCTTGGCATTGGATGTTTTTAATACTCCCTTTGCCAAGTCCGGGTGCTCCTTCATAAATTCCACCATTATTTCAAATTGCCTGTCCGTTGTTTGCAATTTTGTGCATTTTGTTGTTGCCTTAAAATATCAAAATTAATGAAATAATATACAATAACAAATAATTTGCACTAAAATCTTACATTTTGATTTTTTCTTCACTTTGACTTATCTATGCGAACGCAAATTTGTTGTCGAATGAAATTTGCATCAATCGAACCATTTTGATATTCGCATTCGCATTGCCAAGTGCTAAAAATGCGAAATTCGAACAGCGCAACACATAAAATGCGAAAACCGAAATCTGGAGTGTCAAATGTTCGATTGCGAATCGTTTCAAATACAAATCGCATTACAGAGTAGGGCCCCTGTTTGTCGTTATTTGGAAAAAAAAACTGTTCGTTCGTTTTTTGCAGCCAAACGTTTTTTGTAAACTGTTTGGCGTCTTTGACCCCAGCGCTTATCTACAAACTAATACTGACACTGACACTATTATACGGAAGTCTCTTATTTGAACAAACTTTAAAGACGAACGTACCAAAGCTTCAGACGTAAATCCCGCACTGCAGAGAATTTTCAGGATCCCAGAGATAGAAACAATTTACCTATATTTACGCGACAAAGCTCTGAAACTCTTCGACAAAATCAACTCGCTCTAACAGTACCATGGATATCCTAAGATTCCGAACAGGTCGCAAGAGTAGTATCCACACTGGAGTGATAATCACTATAAGAGGAGGAATAATCATAAAACATAGCTGAGCACAAGATCGCTCACTGACAGGAAGGAATTCGACGATAAAAGTGAATTCGAAACTAGCTCCTCTGTCGTCGAATGTTTTTCAAAGTTCACCATAAAACTCCACGTTTCTATCTATCCAAATCACTAGCAACACTTTCGTTAAGATTTTCATATTTTGTTGGTGATTTTAAGAATTTTTTCTAGGACTCAGGTCATACAAGTTTTATTTATTTATTTATCACCAAACAGGTAACAAAAAAAAAATTGCACACAAATGAAATAAACACTATTACAGCAACGTAACTCTCTGTTTATTTAACGATTTTCCATCAAATATAAGATGTAATTTTATTTTCAAAAAAAAAATATTCAGCTAATCAATAATTATATATAAACCGTCAGCTAGTAATTAAGTGTATGATTTCTACTATATGATTTGATCATACTATCTGATTTCAGGAACGATGCTCGTTGAATTGCATGGAAAAGTATATGAAAATGAATCAGCGAATATCACAACGTTTCCAAGAATTTCAGATGGTAGCTAACGAAAATGCTCTGGCGATGGCACAAAAGACGGGTAAAATGTAGTAAAGCTGATCTTGGCATTTTTAAACTTCGTATTAGCACGCTAAGTTGTAGTTATGTATTTTTTGTTAATATATTGTCCTGGAATCGACTACTTTCGTTTTTATTGTATTAAAGAAAGTATTTGTGCAAGCTAACAGTCAATAAGCTTGGTTGGTGTCAAACATCATTTTTTTTTTATAATCAAGGGTTTTGTTTCACAATAATCTTCAGGCAAACAAATGTGTGAACCGAAGAGGAACAACTTGTTGGATTTTGTGATTTGGGTGAAGAGCGACGTTATGATAATACAATAATATCGAATTGTTTTTTGTGAGATGATTGAAATTGAAATATTTTTAACTAATTGGTTTCGAAAGTATGCACTTATTCTCATCAGACATCATCTCACAGTGCATACCTGACTGATGTGACCACTTGCGGTGGAACATCATTAATAATTTATTTACGGTAGTTATGATAAATTTTAACATCCTCAACTTATATCTGGCGATATCATTTACTCATAAAGGTTATCAGTTTGTGATCACGGTTCCCTTCTTGTCTATAAATTAGCATTGCAATAACTCAAAATCAATTTTGTTTGAATAAAAAAAAATAATATTTGTGCACTACTGAAAAAAATGAAAATGTAAAAGTTGATAGAAAGTTGGTAGTCTTACGCATCATACTGTATAAAAATAATCCACGTCATCATATAAAATAGTCATCATATAATAAAATAATCATCAACAACCCTTATATTAAAATGATCAGCCACGAATCATCGACAAATGATAATGAGCGAAAGAAAGTTACTGTACTATAATAGGTGTGTTTTTTTGCTCCTCTATCCAGCAGAAAATAGATTATACGCATTGGAAACAACAACACTCCTGTACCAGTGAATTCACTAGTACAGAAATTATATTCCTCATTTGTAGTTCACGTGCTGAACTATAGAATGTGCTGATAGAAAAAAGAAAAGCTCATGAGAAGTTGTCTTTTTTGCTGTGAGGTGACTTTGGGTTTTTAATCATCATCATCGGGGCACTACAGCCCGAATCGAGCCTTAGCCTCCTTAATACTTCGCCTCCATTCGTTTCGGTTCAGTGACCGCGTCCTCCAGTTCGGTGCTCCCATCTATAGAATCCTCCCAGCGCTTGCGTGGCTTACCGACTGGCCTGGCTCCGCTCGCTCGCCCCTTGAGAGATCGTTTGGGGATTCGATTGTCGCTCATTCGTTCGACGTGGCCAGCCCATTGTAGTTTCTGGAGTCGTATGACGGTAGAGACTTCCGGCTCGTCATATACGGTATGCAGCTCGTTGTTGTATGGGATTCGCCATCCATCTTCTTCCCGTATTGGACCGAGGATTCTTCGCAATACCCTTCTTTCAAACGTATTCAAGGCTTTTTCAGATGCCTGGGTCAGCGTCCAGGTTTCGCTTCCGTAGCATAGCACAGGTCTAATAATTGTTTTGTAGATGCGAAACTTCGTATTCCTGCGTACGCATCGAGATTTCAAAGTGGGAAGCACCGAAAAGAATGTCTTATTGGCTAATTGAATCCGTCGTTTGATTTCGTCAAGCTCATTCCCATCCTTCGAGAGGTTCGTCCCTAGGTACACGAAGCTGTCTACGTTTTCAAGGTTATAGTCCCCTATCGTCATGTTTTGTCTTATTGGCGTCCTTTTCGTTGATTGAGTCATAACTTTAGTTTTTTGTTCGTTAATTTGAAGACCAACTTCCTTGGCGGTTTCGTCTAGAGCTACAAATACTTCCTTGGCGTCGTTGAACGAACGCGACATAATGTTGATGTCATCAGCGTAAGCTACTAGCTGTGTCGACTAAAATAATAGAGTTCCTATCGTGTCAACGGGGATTTTTCTGATGACATATTCAAGCGCTAAGTTAAAGAGTACCGGAGCTAATCCATCCCGTTGTTTTAGCCCAGTATTCGACGAAAACGAGTTGGTCATATTATTCTGAATTAGCACTTGTGACGTGGAGTCGGTCATGGTCATTTTCACCAGTCGGACCAACTTTGCTGGGATTCCGAACTGCAGCATGATGTTACATAGTGCAGTTCGGTTGATGCTGTCGTACGCTTGTTTGAAGTCGACGAATATTTAATGGACATCAATGTTGAATTCCCAGCATTTATTCCAAAATTTGTTTGACCGTAAATATTTGGTCAGTTGTCGATCTTCACCAAGAATTTTCTCAGTGTGATGGGAAATCCTTAACTCTAAAATTTTTGTCAAGAGCTTGTACGACGTACAAAGTAGTGATATGTCCCTGTAGTTTTCGCATAGCAGTTTATCTCCTTTCTTGTGCATGGGACGTATAACGCTTCTTCGCCACTCATCCGGCATCGTTTCTTGTTGCCAGATGCCTGTCACTAATCCATGGATTGCCCTTAAAACGGAAATCCCGCCTGTCTTCAGAAGCTCCGCGGGGATACCATCGATGCCTGGTGCTTTGTTGGGTTTCAAGCGGTCCATGGCCTGTCGGACTTCATCTAGTGTAGGAAGGTGAGACGAGCCACTGTCACTGTATGTGCCAATTAATGATGGCGATTCGTCGGGTGCGGGGACATTTCCGTTCAGTAATTGCTGGAAATAGGACGCCCATCTTTCCTTCACCTGTTCTGAGCCACTTATGATGCTTCCATCGGCAGCCCTACATAGGCTAGTTCGTGGTTTAAAGCCTTGTTTTAAATGTCTCACTACTTTGTACGCTTGTCGAGTGTTGTTAGCCATAAAGTTGTCATTCATGTTATTAAGCATGGTGTCAAAATGCTTTCGTTTCTTAAGTCTAATTATTCTATTAGCTACTCTCCAAAGATCGTCATAATTTTCTTTCTTGGCTCTAGTCGGTCGTTCAATGTGGATTTTGTAGGCCGCATTCTTTTCCTCCAACGCGGCTTGACATTCCTCGTCGAACCATTCATTTCTGCGTTGCCCAGCTGTATATCCCACTACTTTTTCGGCGGCTGTGTTCATTGCGCTTTTGATAGTAGTCCAAACATCGTTGATAGGCGTGGTGTTAGGCGTGGAAGCTAGTTCCATTTCCAGAGCAGATCTATACTCGGCTTCCATCGTCTTGTTTCGAAGCTTGTCGACATCAAACTTGCGTCTTGAACTTGCTCTGGCTTCATACGACAGTGATATTCAACATCGATATCGATTCTTGACTAAGTAGTGGTCGGAGTCGCAGTTGGCGCCACGGAAGGTTATGTTGAAAGTTTTGGTAGTTAGGAAATTAGAAAAAGCTCTCATTATGTGTAGAAAGTTAAAAGAAGTAATTTTCTGTTAGTTCTTTTTCTATTTTCTATCGATTGTGGTAGTGTACATTCGTTATTTTCTCCCTTTATTTTCAGCTGTTGTGTGCTACCACAGGAAATACAACAACCTATGTAAGTCTTAGCGAATGCACTGCTGTTTTATACTAGGTCGTTGTTTTTGCGGCATAGTTATATTCTGTTCTGTATCTGAGCAAAAAAACACGCCTAATACTCCATCTCTTCCTCTTTCACTTTAGAACCGCCTTCTTAAACAAAATTGAGTTGACTCGTGTTAACAAAATACGCTAGATCGCATGGACGCATGTGAGAAATCAGCCATATAATTAATAATTGTGCTAGCAATGATAACAATTTAATGTGCAAGTTGTGAATTTAGTGAAATTTCCATTTAGGATTGTTCATCATATAAATGATCATAGAAATCCAAAGATAATTTAATTTTTTTTTAAATTTTACATCATTTTTGTCCTAAACTTAAGAACTAAACTATTCAAGATTGCCTTAAATAAATAGAAAATACGATTTGCAAAAAAAAATTTACAAAAAAATACAAAAATCCTTCAGATAAAAAATATTAGATATGTTGAAATTACCACAGATTATTAAATGGGTCAAAATGAAAAAAAAATATGAAGGTAAGAAGATATCTCAGTAAAAAAACACAGTGCAAGAACTGTTACAAGGAATATATACAGAGAGAATTATTAAGTGAAGGTTGTTAGGAAAAAAGTACGAACCATTACACAATCAACACGAGGAGAAGGATGAGCATTACGACAGTGCTCCATGAAGAGGTTCGCGTATGACTATCAATACACCTCCGCCTTGCGGTTTGTTAGAAATAGAACAATTCCGATCAACTCTCGAAATACATGGTGCGAAGGAAGAACTTCACCGCTATTAATATCGTCTGAAAGCCAAGTTTCCGTGAGGCAGATAATATTAGTGAATATTATCTGTCTCACGGAAACTTGGTTTTGGATGGCGATTGGATTGGAAAGGATGTAGATTGGAGCTTCGATCTCAAGCCACGGACGTTCTGGTAATACAGTTTTAAGTGATGGTTTATGTTAGAGTTTTCTTTACTGTTTTGGACTGAAAATTTGTTGGCGGAAGTTTCGTAAACTCCTTTACAAAAACTGCAGATGGCCAGAAGTCGCACTTAAGTAGATCCTTGATGCCAGAAGAAACGGTGATGCAGAAGGAGTCTATAGTTTGATCTGGAAGATTATCCGCAGTAAGTTTCTTGCACAGCAAAAGGGCACGGCCCGAACCCCAGCTTAACAGCCACGTAATTTTTAATTGTATCGGCCGAAGTAGGGGAGGTAGGGGAGGGATGGGCACTTTTTCACTATTTATTGCAAAAAAAATCAGATTTTATAGATAATCAACTTTTATTGCCAATTCTTATTGCACCACACATTTGGCTAGATATAATTAAAGAGCTTTCTTAAAAATTACAATCAGTTTCAACATTACGAGATATTTTATAAACTAAGTCAAAAGTGCCCAATGCTCCCTATGGTAGGGAGGCTTGGACATACCCTGTGGGAGGCTTGGGCACGGCCTATAAATTACTTTATATCCATAATAGAATTCAATAATTAGTTAACAAATATACTATTATTAAACTATATCAATAATAGAAACCAGATATAAAAGTTAACAAATAAAAAACATCTTAAACAGTATCTTAACTTATCTGAGATTGGGTATAACCCATAAAGGACTATCGAATGTGTACTTAGAGCTACCACGTTTGGTTTTATTGCATGTCTTTGGTACTGGCAATTTAGTTTTGATGTCGTCTAAAAGGACACTAGCTATGTCATCTACTTCAGGAAAAAAAAGGTGCTTTTTATCTTACTCAGCCTCATAAATTTTATAGTAGCCATGGTAGGACTAATGTCTTCGATTTGACCGACATAGTGCACAACAGTCTTTTTTGTATTAAATTTAACAAGAACGAAATCATTTATTTTAAATTTTCTGTCAACGATTATCACATCATCTTCATCAAACTCTTCTTCTGCCGTTTCATTAATAAAAGATTCTCCGGAACTTTCATCGAGTACAACATTTTCTACATCACTATCACTGCTGCTCATTTGCTTTTTAGGAATCTGTTTCTTCTCTGTATTTTTAAGAACCTTTTTTTCCTGTCTCTCTCTTTTAGCTCTGTTCTTGGTTTGTCTTTCTTGTTCTGCTAATTCTATGAGTCTCTTTTCAGGTGTGTCAGTCAATATCCTTGTCTTTCCTTTCTTCCTTACATTTCTAATCAGTTTTCTAGGACTAGCCTTTGGATATGGTCTCACTATTTCAGGGGTTACAACTTCAGCGACTTGAATTGTAATTTGATCTATAGCAAATGACGTGGAAGCATCAGCAACATCAATGTTTTTGTCAACTGGATCTACTTCAATTTGATTTTCTCTTTCAGACTGTTCTGGAAGGACTTGAGTTGAAGTTGGCTGGATTATTGGATCATTTCTGGACGGTAACGCTTCATCAGTTACAGGTGCATCGCGATCAGTGACAGCAGCGCAAAGAAAATCTTCATCTGTGAATATATTTGAATTAAAAGGCCATATCCCAGGTTTTTCAAATCCTTTTTGTATGTTTTGTGGTTTGAACGCTAGAGGTATAGCAATGGCTGCTAGTTTGGGGATATCGTAGATTGTTACGGTTTTTCCTGGATTGCTGACCATCCAGTCTGTTAAAGCTTTATTGTAGTAATTTTTTAGTGGTCCATACACTGTTAAGTCAAGTGGCTGTAGCTTGTGGCTACAGTGTGGTGGAAAGGTCAGCAAAACAATGCCAACTTCTTTACAAAAGTCTAAGACGTCCACAGCAATATGGCTCTCATGATTATCAAGGAGCAACAACACTGGATTTTCAGGCGTCGGTTTGGCATGTTTCGCAAAATGATGCATATATTTAACAAAATTTGAAGATGTCATCCATCCAGATGGATGTGCTGAGCCATCTGACCCAACGGGGGCATCATGAAGCATGTAGGGTTTGAAATTTACTCTCGGGAATATAAAGTATGGAGGTATTGAATTTCCAATACCATTGATTCCACAGCATATTGTGACAAGTGAGCCTCTCTCTGCAGATGTTGCTTGTCCAACTTGTTTCGAGCCTTTTGAAGCAATCACTCTTTTTGTACGCTGAACAGTCGTCAACCCTGTTTCATCTATATTATATATAGCTTCGGGGCCAAAATGATGTCGCTCAAAGACGGCTTTTACATTTTCGAAAAAATTATCCACATTTGTTCTGTTAAAACTTGTTGCACGTGACAACGATGTAGCTTCTGGTGTCCGTATTGATAAGTGAGATTGCCTGTTTAGAAATCCCCTTATCCAGTCCTTAGATGCGATTGTTTTCTTGGTCCAATTATCGGGTATATTAGTTATCTTTCTGGCTACAGCATAGTCATAGGCCAATTTACGTGCCTGTATCTTTGTCAACCCATAATTATGTTTAGAACAAACTATCATGTAATTTGACAATTTTTGTTCTTCTTCGTCAGTGAAGATTTGTGAGGTTATAAATCTGTGCGAAGAATCCTTTATAGAATCTTGTTTTAGGTACCGTTGCAAACTTGATCTAGGGATTTCATATTTATCAGCTGTCGTTTTTATTTTTGATCCTTTTGATACCTCTTCTATGGCTCGTAATATTAAATCTTTAGGAATTTCCCGTCGCAAACCTTTCTTTTTGAATTTAAACGGCATCTTTCTGTAATTAACAATAAACCAATAGTTAAAATCCTCCTATACTGAACATAATAGGAGGGAGCGTTGGGCATGCCCAAACCACCCGCACGTCAAGATGCCCATTACTCCCTCTGTATACATTTTCGACATAGGTTACCCGTATTTTTTTGAATCTACGTATTTAGGCTTGGATTTCAGTTTAATTTATAGATTAGTGAATGTACAATAGATTAATAATAGAAAATACACATACCTTTCATTAGTTTTCTCTTTATAACGATCCGAAACCGCAACAAAATATTTACTTTTACGAGCGCATAACCTTCAAACGTGTTTGTGTTTGACAACTTACAGAAATGACAGATAGTCTATGGATGAACAGTGTTGCCAGTCGGTAAAGTAAACTACCAAACCAAAAAAAAAAAAAAAACTATGATCAAATCAGAATAAAAGGGGGGTGCCCATGTCTCCCAACTGCCCATCCCTCCCCTACCTCCCCTACGTTACGTCAGCCGAGAAACAAAAACTTTCAGTGAAGGAGTTACGACTTTTATGTCCGGTATCGTAAACGAAGCAGTAGCAGGAGCGGAAAGATGCTGGTTCGTTGAACTGCTATCCTCCACTGAAGAGGGCACAGATTGCAGACTGGATAGCAGACAATGGTGAAATCGCATTTTGTTGCAGTAGAGGAGATTCGGCCGTTGATATTTCAAGTTAAGGTGAATAAATATTATCAAAGAATAATGGTGTAAATAGGTTTAAATCGGATGATCTTTGATTCTTAGCTAAAGTAATGAAAACGAAGCCCTTGATTCCAAAAGGAATTTAAGTTCAATGTACGTCAATTAAAAATTCATTCAATCCCTAGAAAAGAAAGAGCATAAAAATGTTTCGAAAGTGTACCAATAGGATAAATATGCATAGTTTATTATTTCCCGTGATATATTTTAAAACACACATCATGAAAGCACATGCTGCATTTGTGGCACATGTGTATTGTATGTTTAGGACATATATTCGCACTTTAGTTTCATTTTAGATTATCATATGATAATATATACCAAACCGGATGGGCGTTGAAGTTTTGGAAGTGGGGTTCCCTCATTTCCTCTTATATACGGCCACGTAACGTTTAAAGTTGATTTAAGACAATGTATTATATATTCACAATAGCATTGCCAATGAAATTGATAAACATAGGCTGCAACCACTCTTTTTTGCGCGGTTAAGTTCTGTGGTTTATTTATTTCTTCATAGAACCTCAGCTCCAACATCATTCTCCAATACTGTCTGCTCCAAGGGAATTTCAGGTTTCTCCAATTAAATTTGTTTGCCTCGCGTTGCGTTTGATACGTATATCTTGACTTGCAGACGTATGCCTATGAAGCTCTGAAGAACATACAATTCCACTTGCAATAGATTACGCTTCTGGCTGAACTAAGCAGGATCCGGCGCATACATTTCTGGCCTGCTGGTATTCTTGTTAAATACTTTGAATCTCGTTGTCGTGGAAATTTTCATGAAATTCCAACCCAAGGTCAACCAAATTAAGTTAATCGTGCGTAAATCTCTTTCTAGTGCAATCTGTGCTAACTTCGTGCTGTTTCGCCTCGTTGAAAGTGTTGCTGTGAGTGTTTCTTTGTCAACTACAATTATTACAATTTTTAACGTCGCTTCTCATCACACAATAGGTATGCCGGCTTAAGTGCAGGCTTTTCGTGTGATAAAGAGTTGAAAAACGACGATGATTTGTTTATATGTGGGCGCCCACGCCCATCTTCCTGCGGCTTCCCTGGTAACAATGTGTCTGTAGGTAATTGACTGAATTCCATTATAACAAAGAAACAATCTTGCTATTGTGGTTGACTCGAAGTCGAAGTCATTTTGAGTCGCTTCATGTTATATTACATAATCGTAAATGCTCTCCAAAATCTGGATGTCAATCAGCAGTTAGTAGCACTTGTAGCCAGAAATCAAATAATATACTCGTCTTTGGGTAGCTGAACCATCAAGCAAGTAGCAAATATGGGCACTCCTTAGGGCGGTTTTATCTCCCTTGCTTTGGAATTTAACAGTTAATCAGGTTCTAAGAAAACATGATCAAGCTGGATGTAAAGTGATAGCGTACGTAGATAACATCGCTGTTGCCATGTCAGGGAATTTTTTCTCGACACAACCAGAAAGATTAAATCATTCCCTAGATATTCTCGCGCAGTTGGGTCAAGAGTGTGGCCTTAGTGCTAACCTTAACAAAACTGTGCTATTACTCTTCACGTCGAAGAATAGGATTTTGGTCCTTCGATCTACCGAAACTCAATGGGACTCTTATAAGCCTAACAAACAAAGTGAAATATCTGGGACTCATCCTAGATTCTAAGCTTCTAGGGAAGAGAAATATAGCGGAAAGGGCTCATTAAGCACTGTGTGCTCTGTACAGCTGTAAAAAGGCGATAGGTTGGTTGCCGGCAAAACTTAAGACTGTAAAACAGCCTGGCAGCCTTATTAATAACGGGGGAAATCCGTACTAACGCAACGAAGGCACTCTTGGTACCGCTTCATTGGCTTCCCTTATCTCGCAACATGCGAGGTGCGTAGCAGTAAGACTACATTGTGGTGACCCCTGGATAAGAGCCGACCTGGGCCATACGATCAGGGAATGCCTGTTCCAGTGGACATTGACTATACTTTTGCCCAGCTGTCTCTGACTCAAGGGTTTGAGGTTCGGACCCCAAGCAGAGAGGAATGGGCTAGGGGATTATCTCAAGGAGCAGATGCTGTGGAAATATACACCGATGGCTCCAAACTAAACGACAGAGTGGGATGTGGTATATATTTTCCTCTGACCTACACTTGAAGCTTTCCTTCCGCTTGCCAGACTACTGTAGTGTCTTTCAAGCGAAAGTTTCAGTGATTCTCGAAGCGACCAATATTCGCTTATGTAATCAGATATTCAGAGTGAATACCTGCTTTTTCACTGACAGCCAAGTGGCTATATAGTCCCTTGCTGGACTTTACACCACCTCAAAGCTGGTCCTTGAATGCTGTATCTATGCATTCAAGATACATTCTTAATGAGCTGCCGAGACAAGCAATGATGCAGAGGTTTTGTGTGCTAGGTCATAGTAACATTGAGGGGAACTGTAAAGGCGGCTTTAGATATGCGGTGTTTGTCAAATACCGAGCACCTAGTTTGGCAAACTTCGCATGTGTGGTTTGGTTGCTCGTCTAGTGATTGCCGTAGGCCAAGCACAAACATTCGGGTGCTCGCTATTCCCGTAGTTTGTCGAACTTTCAACTCACATCAAAGTAGACGAGCACTGTGTCGGATCCCCGCAGCTCGTTCATCTTCCAGTTTTGGCGAACATTCGGCAATGTTCGAATGTCTAATTCACTGTGCTCGTCATTCCGCAAGCACCAAGCCAAATGATTTGACTAGGTGTTCGGTATTTGGCGAATAGGAGGTGTTTGACAAACACCGCATATCTAAAGCCGCCTTAAAGCGAGACAACTTGCAAGTAGGAAAAGCGTTCATCACACAGCACCACAAACAGTGTATACTTTTGAAGGTTGTAATCCCGTTTGCTTGTGTTGCAAAGTTTTGTATGAATGGCTGCGGTGGGCACTTAGCTCGTGCGAATGAGGAAGTTTCGATTCGCAAAGATTATTGCAGAGAGACGGGATCGTTTTCGTCAGGATGACTAAAACTCTGATTCGTATAACAGCAACTGTATGCAACTTGGCATTGACCAGCTCTAATTAGCTAAGAGAGGTTGACAAATGGGACCAAACTTGCAATCTTATGCAAGCTACATTAAACCTCTCTCCTAATCTAACTGAATATAAATTAAATTAATCTTTTTACAAATTGCAATAGATCGTATCTTTTTGTACTCAATCTATGGGTGTATTCTTAGGTTCTAACCTAGAAAATTGTGGAAGTAAATTATACTGTTTTGTTTCTTCGCTGAAAACTTGTTTCTAGAAAATATTTTCACATCCCATTTTCCACTCAGACTGTATGTTATATATACTAACATGAATAAAAACACAAACTCATTTAGGCAAATATAGTACTAAACAGTTTTTCATGTATATTAGATCTGAACAACGGTATTTACAAAGGACATTATTCTTAATCTATAATCTTTACTTTACCTGTTCAATATGTAACTACTAAATCTTACGCATTAAAACCTTTTGCTTATTTCTTTACTTTCTTTTCATTAATAAATCCGACGTAACTGTTCGTCTTTGCTCGTTTTGTATCAGTTGTAAACTATTTGATTTTATAGTTATTTGGTCGCGTATAATCTTATTTACAGCTAGTTTCATAGTAAATTAAAGTATGGTAGTTTTTTCTCAAAGTTACATTGCTCTAATTCACTTAGCACATAAAACTCAATGTGCAATAAAATATTGAAGTTATGAGTGTGTGTTTTATTCCAATTTTTGATACGATAATAGTTTTGATTGCTTGATTTGCTGAATGTTTTCGGTGAAATTGATTTATTTTTGTTTTCGTGAAGTAAAGTTTGCGCGAATTTCAAATGAAACTGGTCCTAATATTCACTTTCCAGAGGCATACCTAGATTGTGAACAATAGACTAAGATGCATACAGAAAATGCATACAGAAATTATCGAAAGTATTGATCGGTTTTGAAAATTGAGTGAAATAAATTAAAGGTAAAAAATAACACACCATCTTCTAAAATTTCTCCGCTACAATTATAATATTAAACATAACTTATCCAAATTTTCCGGTTCAATAACAACTTTTCGTATGTTGCCACATTTCTTATTATCTTTGACTATAGGTTTTATAGACCTTGGGCGTACTGCGCGTAGTCATCGCTGACGATGAACTTGAAGGTGCCGGCGGATATTGTGTAGTATCCTTGTTAGTTTCACTATTGGAATGTCGTGTGTCGCACAGCTTGAAGTGATCGATAAGTTTTCGTGTCGACTTTATATGAGATGTGACTTCATACTGCAACAATTTTATGATTTATAATACGTTACGAATTTTGTTTGGAGAAAAAAATCAGTATACTTACACTAGCCGTCAAATTTACGAAGTTATAGTATTTTTCTAGAACTTCTATGATATCTTTGAAGCTGCTGTTGGCGCTGAGGCATGATCGAATTACTTTCTCATTCTCTTCATTTTCATAGATGAGGTAACCTATCAGGAGTCCAGCATAACTTGCCTTCAACGTATGCTCCATATGATGTCCAGCTTTTTGAAGCACTGAAACAAAAAAAAACACCTTTATTTTGCATTTTGTGTTTTGAGCATAATAATGTTGGGTAAACTTAATTGCAACTTTTATTGTATTATGTGGTAATAATTAAATAATCACAAGAATAAGGGCTGTATAGGTGCAATGTGTCCTATAGGAAAATTTGCTAGTTTCCGGATAAAACTTGCGTAGTCACGCGCCACTATAGCCGTTAGACAATTTGACCGATTGTGTTTTTTTGCGATTGTATATTTGTATATTTTGAGTTCGTACACCATAAGTCAGTGTTCGGACAACTTTGTATTCGGACAAATCTCGAACTGTCTAATAAAATATTATTAGATTATATCCTTACTTTGGACATACCACCCCGGTTCGTACATATTCGAACAAAAACCTTGGAATGCTTTCAGACGACACGATTAAATCTATTATTTATAAAGTTTTTACCAGTACAGTAAGTGCTAACGTAAAGTAACGTGTTTATGAAAGTAGAAGTACTTACACAATAGAAAGGAGGTAGCAATACGTATATAAAAAAATAGATATAGCACACCGTAAAAAATATGATCAGGCATATCAGGCTACGGCGTAAATAATTAATAGTTTAAAAGCCTTAGCTAAGACTTAGTCTAGTGTTTACATAGGTATTCGGATTTCTATGAAATTGTTCTGCAGAACAATTTCGTCTGCATTGGCATTTCTATGAATAGCCTAGTGCAAATTTTGTAAGTGATAGGATCGCATTGTTTAATCGGTTCAGCTGTACAATTAGTTATATAACATAAGTACGTCTAATACCAGCGAATATTCAAAAGGCCACTAAAAACATAATATTTTTTTTTTGGAATAAATAGTATTTGCGAAAGGAATAGTAAAAATAATAAAGAATTGGCTGCCTTTAATTTCAATCATAATTTCATTACTGAAAATAGTGCTAATATTGAGAGTTGAAATAATTTTGATAATGAATCGGAAAGCTCACTAAAAGAGAAATTGGCTAATTGGATGATAACCAAAAATATACGTATATTCAGCCTGTTAGTTAGGTGTTTTCAAACTTATTCAAAAATATTATTAACAATGAAGTTATTCGTATAGACTTGAATGCAGATGGTCTTTCACCATTCAAGAGCGCAAATACACAGTTGTGTTCTATCTTAAGTTCATTTGTGGACAGAAATGATCGTCATCCTTTTATGATAGGCTCCTTTGTTGGTTGCACAAGCCGGATAAAGTTGCCGAGTTTTTCTTTATTTTGTTTTTGTATTGTAGGACGACGATCAAAATGGACTTCTGATTAACAACATCAGACTCATTTATCACGAATGTAGTGGTATGAGAGGCAAACTAAATAAATTATATCTTGACGCAATATCCTACCAGTTTAATTTAATCGCCTTCACGGAAACTTGGCTAAATGATTCCCATAAGAATGAAGATATCCTAGATAGTAGTTGGACAATTCACAGAAGCGATCGCGACTATTATTCAACAGGTCAATCGCTAGGATGTGGGGTTTTACTGGCGGTTAGCACCACACTTTCAAGTGAGATTATTGACATCACCCACAATATATTGTTCCAACACATAAGGCGTGTTCTTTCACCATGTACTTGACACTATATATTGGACGAATACTCTTTCAACGTTAGATCTTGAGAAAGCCATTTTTACTTTTTAGGATAAAATATTTGACGCTGTTGAAAGATATGTATCCAAGATTAAAAAAAAGAAAAAGTTGTCTGAACCATGGCTTGTTAGGGAAGCATTTGCGAATTTTAGAAACAAACTTTACAAGCGAATATAGGAAAATATTGATGTTAAGCCTACTATTCAGGATGCATATAATGAAGTAGCTAAGCAATTCTTTACAAAGTCTCGCGATGTTTATGCCAATTACATTAAGAAAACCGATGAAAGCATAATTCACGACCCGAAAAAATACTTTGATTTGGTAAATATGAAGAAGGAAAATCAGCGGTTATCCATCGTCAATTTCCCTTAATAATATCACCTCTTCTTCTCCTAAAGATATTTGCGAGTTATTCGTAGACAATTTCCAGGTTAAAGTTTCATTCATTTTTGGAGAATGCCAATACTACTAAAAATACCGACTATTCGCCGTTGGCAAGCGATCAAAAAGATGAACAAACATAACATCCGGGATGCCCCACTAAGAACTGCCAAGGGACAAGGTCAGAAGTGACGCAGAGAAAGCCACCGTCTTCGCAATTCACCTAAAACAGATTCTCACACCTTTCACTACATCAACATGTGACTTTCTATCTGATTTGATCAGGACTCACAACCAATGAAAACAACGGCTAAAGAGGTGCAAACTATTATTATCTCTTATAAACCTACTCTATAAAAATCTTCGGCAATTGATATTATGATCAAATCTATACTGAAACAGTCCCCACCGATCGTATTCTATCGATCGTATTCTATTCGATCCTATCAGCCAAATCGGATATATAGCAGATAGTGCGGACAAGTCGCGATCATAATAATCTCCAAGTCTTCTAAATACTCTTCCAAAGTGAAATCATAAAGATCTATAAGTCATTTGTAAGTCAGATATAAAAATATCATCCGAAGATAAGAAGTACTGTTTACCAATCTTTTTAGACGTAAATATAGCCTTCGACAAAGTCTGACATGAAGGAGTGATCTTCAAAATCAAATCAATGCTTCCGAAAAGCTTCCATGAAACACTCCCTTCCTACCTAATCGATCTTATATTGCAGGGTATATACAAAAGCTATTCTACCGCTAAATATCGTGTAAATATCACATACTTAAGGTGTACCTCAAGGAAGTGTATTGGGACCTGTACTCTACACAATCTTCACATTTGATCTTACAATAAGCGACAAAATAACTGCAGCTACCTTTGCATACAATGTCGCCATTCTATGCACGGATTCAAACCTATTTATGGCATCCTGAACCCTGAAAGCCCACATCTCACTTTTTGAAGAATGGCTGGCAAAATGGAGAATTGACGAAAATGAGAAAGGAAACCAAATACATCTACGTTGCTTTCACATTGATAAAACTAACTTGTCCTCAAGTATATCTCAAGAAGGTACCAATACCTCAAAATGGCAAGGTAAAATACTTCGGAATGCACCTTGACAGGAGGAGGCTCATCTGCAAACGGCACGTTGAAACTAAACATCAGCAATTGGAGCTCAAATTTACCAACTTCAAATGGATGCTCAAAGGTAAGTTAAAAATTTCTCTCGGCTCTAAAGTCATCTTCTACAAGTCTGTCCTAAAGCCAGTCTGGACCGATAGCTTACAACTCTGGGAACCAGCTCGCCCATCAAACATTAACATCATCCAGAGGACCCAATCAAAAATACTTAGAGATATTACCCGAGCCGCGAGATACTTCGATAAGGCTAGTCTCCACAAATACCTGCGGATCCAGACAATTCAGAGGAAATCAAGAGCCGCCGTGGAAAATATATTGTAACCCTGGCTCATCATCCCAATAAGCTGACCAAAAGAATACTGACCCATCGTAAATTTCTGCTATTGAAAAGAACTGCCTCATGAGACTTTTCATCTCTAACGTAGTACAAACAACTTTGTGTAGTCACTTTCTCTGGTTTTCAATCTCTTTAACGATTATCAATATTGCAACTCTAGAACACTGAGCTCAGGTTTGTTTTCTCATTTCATGCAATTGACGTAACTTCGTTCCAAAATCTCCATGTCCGCAACTTTGAGGGATGCACTCCATTTGTATGCTCTAGTATGTAAAACTAGCCGAAATTTATTGTACAAGGGTAACAGTTAATAAATTTGCTTAAAAAAAAAAAAAAATTTTATATAGTTCGTAAAGGCAAAAGCCTAAATTCTTCAACTCTTTATCTGCCTGGAAAACTTGGCACATGATCTCTTTAATGCTGCATCTGTATAATTGTGACGAGTCAGACATAAATACGTTGGTGTTCGGTGGCGAAAATGAAAACATACTTGGCAGAAATTATAAGGTTAGTTAGTATAAGGTGCTATTGCACATCGCGAATTGCATAGTGGCAGACACCGATTCAGTAGATCTACAATTACCTGCACATGACTTCTCCTCATCAAAATAGATAAATCAGTTAGTCTACGATCTCCTACGAGATAGTAGGCAGCTAAGATATAATTAATAAAACTATAACCCGATTATAACCCGCAGAAAGATTTATTTTATTTTTTTACTTTCGTTTGGAAGTAAATGAACTTAGCACTACACGCAGCAGTGCTTATTCGATATTTTATTTCGTGTCACTTTTAGAATATCCTTTATAAAAGCCATCCATCTATTCCGGGTGCCTCATTGGTTCCGTGACAACAATGAAATAGTTCGCTGCTCGCAAAGTTTGAAAACTAGCACAACTAAGTTTACCCACTACATCCCATTATGGGTCTAGGTATATTCTAATGATACCAATGGTGCTCTGAATTATTCCACGTCCCACTTTGCCCCTGATTAGACTCAAGTATCTTCGCAACAAGATTAACCTAAATCCTGGTTCGTGATGATGGTTGTTTACCCGTGTGTAGATTCGAATGAGGCACCGAGAATGCTATTAAGTAATGATTTACTAACTTGGCTACAAAAGCCTCAAAACTACCACACCATTAAGACAATAGTATCACTAAGATGAAGTTTACTTAGAGCTTCTCTCTTTAGAGGCCAAAACATAACTAAAGTAAAAGAATATCGAGAACAGTTGAACCACGAGTCTGATTGTTTGTCTCGAATGACATATCACGAGCTAGGCTCGTCTTGTTTAAATTTGGCCCGATGTGCTGCGAGTCAGACTCGCGCTTTTTGTTTATGGGCCCAATTCTTTACCACGGGTCTCGCTTGTGGTTGGAGGCCAAAGGGTTAAAATAAGCGTGTGCACGCATGAGATGCTGTTAGCTAACGTATCAACTCTGTTACGATAACCTATTACACGTTAGGACTGCGCACAAAACAAAAGCGATGTATAGATACAACAGCGAGTCGGCTTATTGTATTGAATTTGTAAATTAATGATATTAAAAGAACGAATAGGAAAGTATAAAAATAATAGGTAGCCTAAGTAACGATCCTCCCGACGATGCAGCCGCACGCCAGCAAGCCCCGACGATTGCAGTCAAGTACTGCTACACGACCGCAATCATCTTGACACGGAAGCGTACTAGCCACGAGAGGATCAATTAACCTAAACGACCTGTACCTGAATCTCATCTCCCAACAATCCTCGTCGTGTTCATCTTTCCGACCACCAACAGTCAAGCTTTTCACGGTTGCGCCGGAGTCGGGTTCGTGGATGTCCTGACGGGGAGCGGCGCGTTTTGGTTCGACGGTACGTCCATCGTCCTTGGGCGGCCCAGTTTTCTGCGCATTATCCATCATAGTACGCATTATCCACCAAGTAATAAAACCGAAGCCACGAGAACGTTTTGTTTTCGGGCCTTCCCTGATGCCAACGTCGACAATTGTGCCCTGTGCCCCATTTCTCAGGGGGGGGGGGCTGTTCCGTGATTCGTTTGTTAAAACTGATAGTAACGAGGAGAGATTTTACAAAGGTTATAATTGTGAAGAACCGAATTGACACAGTAAACACACTAAAAATTGACACAGTAAACACACTAAACATCGTTTTGTTACGACAGGGACGCCACCAAGCGGCTGGAAGCGTCGATATTTCCAGCCGACTGGAAGGGTCCGGAAGGCTGCGTTCGGGCCGCCGAGTGCGAAATTATGTTCAAAAGCTTTTCGTCCGATGCACCCAAGTGCAACAGTGCATTGCCCCCAGATGCAGAATACATGGAAGGAAAAGGGAAAAGGGTTCCCATGAATTCCGCTAAAGCGGGAAATTTATGGTCCACCGAGGCTTTGAAAAGCGAAGAGAGGTTCTCTTTCGGTGACTGGCGGTGGTAAACGTAAGTTGAAAAAAAGGACGACGGAGTTTTGATGAAACTGATGCTAAATTTTTTTCCACGCTGATTACGGATAGCGATCGGCGCGAGGCACAGGAAAACGACAGTGGTGATGTATAGAATCGAACCTTTGGTGGAGACGGAGAAAATAAAGAAGCGCAACGAAGTTATTGAGTTGGCGATCTGAAATGCGGGGTGCGACGTCGGATTAGACGACGGCAGCGGTGACTTCCAGAAGCGATCCTTTGGTGGAGACGGTTGGCTACGGGGAACGACGCGCCAGCGGCGCCTCTGATTAAATTTCGCCAGCCTCTCGGACGACGGCAGATAACAATCATCTCGATTAAAAGCGAAGACAACGCACTAATTGGGGGAAGCCCCGAGAGTAATTAAGGTATGTTAGTTTTTAGATTGCAGTTCATAGTTGGGCTAGAGGCCGCTAGAAGGAATAATTTGCGACACGTAGACTAGGGCTGATAGTGACTAGCTTTGCATCGGTAGGGATCGGCGCCGCGATTGATAGGTAGACGAGATAATTTATCCGAAAATAAAGTGTGAAGATTGTGTGTAATCGTTGTTGTATCAATTTCTAGTAGATTTCGTGGATTGTGAAATTGATGCCCGCCCGGATTCTCGTTTCGCGGAGACGGGCTTGAAGAATCCACCCATCTCAGCGTGAGCGAGCCGCCCGCGGCTGTCGCCCCTTTCCCCAGTAGAAGGAGAAGAGGTCGTATTACCGTCCAGGGGGAGGGGTCGGTAACACAACATTATATTCTTTATCGTACTTTTTATATTCCACCACAGAGCATCATACACTAGTAATACTAGTTAGTTTTGAAATTCTTCATAATAATTAGGTTCTTTGATATTTGTAAAGTAGAACTACAACAACCCTTTTCGGACCAGGGAGGCAAAGTAAATTATGTATGTGTGAAGAATGTCAATATATCAAATAAACTCGAATACTTACACTTGGTCACTGTTTCCTGAAGCTCTTCTTGAGATTTCTTGTTCCTCTCTGCTGGAAGATCCAAAATAGCATTTGTATTTTCCTCGGCCATTCTGAAACCACAGAAAACATCATGTAAATCAAAGTACAAAAATCTATCCAATGTTCGTATTGTACCTAGCTTGTTCTTCGCACTTATAAAAATATTCTATGAGAGCTTTAATGGCAGGCACTTTATCGAATTGATTGCCAAAATCAGATGGTGCATGGGATTTCATAATTTGGGTCCGATTTGGTATAGTGTACATTGTCAGATTTATTAACAAATAGAGAACCTACAAATAGAAAACAATCAAAATTAATAATGGTAAACGTTAACGCATAATTTCTCTTACCAAAATACTCAATTCAAATATACAGCGTTCCGGAACATAATTCGGCGCTTGTAACAACAGATGAAAACTTGTATCGAATATGCCAGCGCGCTGTCCCAATATTCGACTTCCCATATCGTTTTCCTGGAACGAATGTGTCAAGTTTATCAGCACCTTTAGTGTAGGCACAAGCGTTTCGCGTATAACCACGCCAGGTTGTTCCTTCGGCGTATTCTCTACAGTCGGATAAAGAGCTATTTCACTATCACAAAGTTTGTACAGCCGGAAGAGCGTGTCGATTGCATCGCCGTTTTTATATGTGAGAATGTATTCCTGATTTTGCTGATTCAATTCTGACACGTTCTCTAGAACACGCAGACAGCGCTCAATTGTTTTCAGTTTGTCTAGTAAAACCTCAGTCCAGCTCACAACATAGTCGGATATCTGGTGACAGCACTCACATATTGTCTTTATGATGTGTTCTAAGCCACCCAACTTCCTCAGTTCTTCCTTGTACCATTCGCCCGCGCGTTTCGATGTCAACGAGAGCAGTGTTTCCATTGCCAACGTTGCTGCGGATACCCCATCGATGTTCAAGTGGGCAGCTTTTCCCTGATTTTTGATTTCTTCGCACAGCTCTCGGACTCGATGCTTGTTGCGTTCGTAGTTTATCATTCCACCTTCGTCCAATGCATTTTCGCCGTTTGATTCGAGCAGATTCAGCATCAGCTCGAGCGACTCACGGTCCAAGTCCATGTTGAGGGTATCTCGCGACAGTACGAACATTATTGTTGCTGTACAGAGACTCAAGCTCAAATCTTTCTTCGCATCTTTTAAGGCCCTGAAGAATTTTATAGCAGTTCCATGTGCGCGTACGTGCATTCGGAACGCTGGAGTCATACATTTGGTTGCAAGCTGCAAGGCAGAAAGGCACCTGGTTGAAATTGGATTATGTGGCTGCAAAGCGTCCAGAATATATTCGACGTCATCATCCATTTCTTGATATTCACCGATCTCCTGAATTTGATGAGCAGTTTTTACATTCCGCACTACAGTGTAGTATTCCTTGGCTTTTCGGTCGCATTTTACGCTCGTCACATTCTCATTCTCGAATTTAGTATTCGATGCTTGTCTTGTGAGCCGCATAAGTTTTGAGGTACTTTCTTCGTCGTTGAAATCTTCATCCTCGAAAAGCGATGGCTCTGCTGGGGCGGCTTGGGCATTTGGCCCTTCATTGCTTTGACTCTTCTCCTTGTCAGCGTCCCAAGTGTGTTTGTACACATGTCGTTTTGTGCCGTTTCCTTGTTCAGCAACGAGAGCTCTACTCTTGAATATACTGCCTTTCTTCTTCGAGATCACAAGCTTCATACTAGGTTTCTCTTCTTCATCGTTTTCACCGGCTTCTGTGTTATTATTTACAATTTTACTAATACCCCTACTTGTATTTCGACTACTTAAATTATTATCGCTAGGACTTCCTGCTGATGCCCTGGTCTTGGTCAATGGAGGTTCGGTGACGGTATCATCGAATTCACTATTTGATTTTGACGCTTCCCAAGCGCGTTTCATCTTATTTTTTATTTTGTACTCTCTAGCAATCGGTTTTATTGGTTCGGGGTCTTCGACTACAGAATCAGTGGGGGCTTCAATAGCATGGTTGGTTGGAGCGTCTGGAAGATCTATTGATGCAGTTTCGGAATAAGGCAGAACGTTTGGAATTGGCTCTGTAGTTGTTGCTTCGGCGCAGTTTATATCGGGATCGTCTGGAATCTTTGCCTTTTTGTCGGGTTCTGGCTGTGGTGGTATTTGTTTTGGTAGAGTCTTACATCGTCGACTGTAACTGCGAATAGTTGGTGCAGGTGCTGGATCTGGTTCCGGTGTAGGGGTTTTAGCCGAGAGTTTTTTGTTCTGCAAATGAAAAGTTTTTGAAATTTGAATATTGTGAAATGAGTTCATAAATAATAATAAATGTTTATTGAAGCATATGTATATGGTATATAATATAAACCAATGAAAAGTATATATCAGTTTTTAGTAGGTACATGGTAACCGTAATTTGAACTTATAAGGGGGGATCGCAGATAAATATATACAAGCAAAAGTAGTTTGGTGAATCGTTATATAAACGTATAACTCATAATGATATAAACGTACAACTAATATAGTAACGATAAAAAATTATGAATTCCTAATACATATAGAAAGGACGTTAAAAAATGTACTAAAAAACATAAAAGAGAAAGAAAAAAATCTGGAAAAGAAGATTCAGTGCATGATTAAAATCACATAACTTCTCAAATAACAAGTAAACGTAGATACGAATGAAGAATATGTACAATAACAATAACGGACAATATGCATTATAAGATAATTCAAAAATAACAAAACGGTTTGACAGGATTTAAGAATTACGATACCTGAATTTTAGTTTTAGTTCAAAGGGGATAGTTTTATAAGCTCGAGGCGCCAAACACTTGCATGGCATAGCGATAATTATATTTTTATTAGCATATTTTTGTAGCCACGAGGTTTATAAGTATGTAGTGCTGTAAGCCTCAAAGTGTTCGGAATAAAATTATTTTAGGGCTTGAAAATAGACAGGCTCCCCGGATTAAAATTCCATAAAATGAAATAGATTGTGTTAAGGAGTAGTAAATTAGTTTTAAATTGTACAAAGATATAATTCTCTTGAGTATGTATATTTTGTGGTTAATTCAGTCGAGAACACAACGTTTCAATGTGTTTGTTGAATTTAAAATTGTTGACTATGTTAACACCTAGATAATCACTACGGACCAGTAGGTCTATGTGTGGCCATGTGCCAGCCAGTACAACCTAACACCTAGATACTTTTATGACTGATGTGTTAAAAGATATACTGTACAATATAGAATGTTTGAGGAGGGAAAGCGTAGGAGAAGAGTAAAAAAATGGAATTTTTAATGTTTAAAGATAATTTATGCCTAAGATATTTAGCTAAAACCTGTAGGTTATTGTTAAAGATATGATTTAACTACTACTTCAATTGGAGCTACTACTCAATATTACAATTTCATTAACAAAAGCTACAATATGATAACGTATTGAATGATTCTGGAGTAAACACAAATTATTGGTATATAAAAGGAAAAGCAAGCGCCGTTATTAACATTTTGATGAACATCAAAATAAATCGGTTGTTTTTCCAGCCACTTCTCTAGGAATTTCCGAATGTGTCTCCGATTTTGTCTTTATCTTTATATAATAAAATATAACGCCAGCGGAGTAGCTGAGCTATTATATCAGTTATAGGATAGATAAGATAGGTTGTCTGAAATCGTTGTCGTATCTAATTTTGACATTTCGGCAAGTACGATTTTGTGTTGTTGTGCGACATTTGACGTAACAGAAGCGTTAAATTAGCTAAATTTATAATTTTGTCTCTCGGTGAATTCGGTCAATTACCTAATGCTATATAGGTACTTTTTCTAATATATTCGTTTTATAATATTTCGTGTGTCTGAAATAAGCTGATTGGAAATTCGCCGCATGTATTTAACTGGTTTTTATTTATTCCATTGGGACGGTTGACATTAATGGGGCTATTTTGCAACGATTTTTTAATTTAATTCCCCAGGGACCAATTAGTTTCAAATTATTGCAACCATTAAGAGTGCAGGAAATATCCGTTAGGAGATTATATTCTGTTTGATATGTGCTTGGCTTTTGGTTTGCTTTGGAATATGCACATCTATAATGTCGCCAGCTGAAAAATATTTTAATTTCCCAAAAATCAGCCAATAAGTTTTTTAGCCATTCTAATATAAAAAAAAAAAAGATAAATAAATAAACCCCGTTAATCGACAAATCTCCTAACTCAAAGATAATTTATTAAGGAAAGGTAAATTTACGATTTCTATTGAAGCCAGAGAATTATGAAGAATAATAAAGATTCTCTTTTAAATATCGATGTGCCCTGAAATTGAAATCTTTTTAGTTTCTAAAGGGAAAATCAGTCTTCAAATTCAAATATTTCATTTTAGGTGTTTTGAACGCTTATATTATGACATAAATTTTTACCACAAATGGTGAATTTTGCTAGGATCGGGATTATAAAAATTAAAAATTCAGTACTAAAATCGGTTTATTGTATTCGTTATCATATTTTGTGTTTTCTTAAGGGCAAGACCAAAAAGTGTTGCATAGTCTAGTAGACTTGAATATGCACAGATATTTTCAGTAACCAGACAAGTCATAAAATATGAATGGTTTGTGGATGCATGATGGAAATATTTACATGGATATACAACAAGGATATTCTCCTTAACATTTTTACATTAAATGAGCATTTTAATTTACATTTTTACATTAAATGAGCATTAATGAGCATTTTTCCTCGAAATTTTGCGACACCATTATACCCTCTTTAATTCATAAACATAACAAAAATCTGAGATCTGCCATTTTTGTGTCCTATAACTAAATGTCAGATAAAAGTAAGACGAGACGATGTGTCTGAATACATCAGCTTTGTCTGGTAAAATAGCCTAATAGTGTTATCAAGCCAACGAAAAGTCAACTTAGACCGTGTCTTCATCAACTGTTATACAAAAGAGCAATACAAAGTAGAAGATTGCCGAATTCGGACAAGCTCCACTTGGTCTGACGTCACATTTTGTTATAACGTTGAAGACGAAGGTGAAGACGTTAATTCGGAAAGGTCCTCTGTTAATGCCTAAATTAGCCAATGTGCAGTAGTGGTCAGTTAAATATGCATCAAGTATAACAGGACTAAATGAAAAATACTTGATGAAGGTAACTATTAGTTAATTTACCAAGTCTCGTAACGCCACAAAGCTATTCATTGAAATCGTGTTTACTGATAACATCTGAGTATTCGAAAACAATAGTTGATAAACTAGCATCATTATTGATGCTTAACGTCGCCAGCTATAATGTTTATTTGAAATTTTTGTTGGCTTAAAATAGGCCCATGATATTTATGAACGAAATCGGACAAGATGGATGTGTCATATACATTAGCAAGTACTATTTAAGTATTGACTATAGATAGCAGATACGGAAAGTTCACGACCTACATAGACCGACTGACCATCACATTTGTTAGGAGCGAAATAATTAGAAAGAGAGTAGCTAATCAGGTTGTAACAATTTCCCTTTCTTCCTGCTCGTGTTTCTTCTGCTCAGTGAGTCTGATAGGTGAGGTTCTGGTCAACGGACGCATATTTTTCGAAATATTAGTCAGATCTCAGGTGTTAATTGCCATAATTTTGAACAATAAGCGCTTAAAACTAGAATTCTAACAGATGATAGATGATGGGCTACAGAAAGGATACGTGTATTATACAAAGCCCTTATGTGTTAGGTGTATACCCTTGCCCAATTTGAAATAAAATTAGGGGCAGCTCAATTTTGTTGTTATTTTTTCGAGGACGGAAATGAATAATCGGGCTCCAATATTCTCGAGAAATTTGCACTAAAAAATGGATGATCGTATATGTTTTAAGTAGCGTTGAGTAGGACAAGCATATTGTTTTGTATTTGTATAAATTACTCGTTTCAAAATTTGAGGTGGTATCATGCCCCACTTTAAATTATGTGTCGGGTTACAAGTGACACCTAATGATATTCGTAACAGCGCGGTAATACAGAACTGACGTGGGGTACAATTTATATGGTACATGACTTTATAGAGAAAAATTTGTCCCGAGTGGAATTATTGGCAGCCGTGTCTAATATATTAGATAATCTGCATATCTGCTTTAAGTCCTTTTATATGCAAGGACATATGATGCGATACATACTCGCCACTGCACATGTTTGTTTAGCTTTGATAAGAGCTTTGTGCAAAAAAATATTTTCCTTGCAGTGCATGTGCCCAAATGTTCGCACTAAGTCCATTCCACTCCGTTTGATCCTTTTCGGGAGCTCGCACTAGCTTAGATCTACTGAAATATCATTATCTTTCATGACGTCAGCAACAATTTTCAGTAAACAGAGTACAAAAACGACTTCATGACAATGCATTGCAAATCCTGTATGGTCCTACGCAAGCTGTGGCCTCAAATGTCTGAAGTAATGAGACAAAGTTTGGTGGTACTCGGCAAGTTTTTATACACGCTTAAGTCTGTAGCACCCAACTTCCCAAAACTTCCCAAGACCGAACCTGCATTGTCTGCAATACAAATTTCACAACCTGGCTGCGCCGAAATTTTACATGCGATGCAACAAAAATAATTCATGACAGACAAGCAAGGTCAAAACCAAAGATCGGATCTTTTGGCTGGATTTGTAAGTAACCGAAGAACAGCGAGGAGTCTAGTTGAGATCGTGGACGGAATTGAACGGTCGCAATATGGAGTGCAGTTTCTTTTTGTCTGCTTTTTTTCCATACTGCCGGCGAATTAGTGGAGTAGTATTGGTCGGGAAAAATTGGAATCTTGAAAGCAGTGCTTTTCGTATATAAACTAATTGCGTCGACAAGTGCATATACAGTCGACTCTCGATAATTTGACACTTGTTAATTTGAATTTCTCGATAATTTGAAATTTGCCCCCGGTGTCTTGAAAAATACTCGATAAATTGAATAAAATCAATATTAATTGGTCCCTTTGGTAATATTAAGTTGAAGGAATAGTATCTTGCCCGCCGACATTCAATAATTTGAAGTCGGATCTCCTACTCTCTATAATTTGAAGCGTTTTTCATGCACATATCAATTGTTTACACACTACTACATCCATGTACCCTGTCGTTTGCTAACATACATTTGCAGACCAGTCGATTGTTTGCATGAATGAGATACGAGTTGGTAGTTCCCTGTCCAGTCTTCTTTTGTATTAATTTTTAAGTATCAAAATGAGTTCAAGAAAGAACAAGTGTCTTTCCATAAATGAAAAAAAGCGTGTGATTCAAGCTGTCAAGGATGGACAATTAAAAATAGTTTGGCATTTTACCATCGACATTTTCGATGATTTTGAAAAAGAAAGATCGCGTCACCGGAAGTGCCTTAATTGCTAGTCGAAGAAGATCACGCCAGGGTGAATTTCCCCGTCTTGAGGGGTGCTTGCTTAAGTGGATTCGTCAGTGTAGTGTAGTGTACACAAAAGTGTAGTGTAGACAAAACGTTCCCGTTGGAGGTTTTATGTTGAAAGAAAAGGCCAAATCTTTTGCCAGTCTCTTGTGATTAAAGGATTTGCAGAAAGTGAGGAGTGGCTCTCAAATTTCAAAAACCGCCACACCATCACATTTTAAAAAATCGGCGGAGAGAGCGCCAGCGTTTATGTTTCCACTTGTTCCCAGTGGATTGACGAACTAAACCAATTTTTGAATGGCTATGACCCAAGAAACATATTCAACACAGACGAAACCGGTTTTTTTTATAATGTCTTCCTGATCGCACTCTGACGTTTAAAGACGAAAAGTGCCATGGAGGAAAACTCAGCAACGATAGAATAAATGTCTTTTTAGAGCTTGTAACATGGACGGTTTTCAAAAATTGAAACCGCTCATTATATTAGGTTGCTGCAGATTAAATGGTCGATTTAGTAATACATTTTTAAACACTTAAACACACTTTCCCCCAACGAGATACAAGTACATTTATTCCAGTTTTGTAGAAGCCCGAGTTTGTGGTTCGAAGAAACTCCTCGAAGGCATTTTTGACAGCAGCTTCATGATTAATTATTTTTCCTGTCAAAAAGTGATCTAAATGTTTAAAGAAATGGTAGTCTGTTGGTGAGAGGTCTGGTGAATATGGAGGGCGAGGAAGAGTCTCATAGCACAACTCGTTTAGTTTTTGGACTGTTGTTCTCGATACATGAGGTCGTGCGTTATCATGAAGCAGTATCACTCCATCCCTGTTGACAAGCCTAGGTCATTGAACTATCAATTTCTAATGCTTTTCATCCAGTTGAGCACAGTATTTCTCAGCATTGATGGTTTCGCCAGGTTGTAGGAACGAGTAGTAGATAACTCCAGCTGCAGACCACCAAACAGTTACCATTATTTTCTTTGGATGAAGGCTTGGTTTCGGCATGTGTCTTAGCGCTTCATCGGCATCCAGCCGTTGGGCCGATCGGCGACGATTATCGTATAAAATCAACTTTTCATCGCAGGTCACAATTCGGTGCAAGAACGGTTCCTTTTTGTTGCGGGAGAGAAGAGAACTTGTAATCTCCATTCGACACGTCATGTTTTGCTCGGTAAGATCATGCGGAACCCATTTGTCAAGCTTTTTCACTATTCCAAGTTATTGCAAGTGGCGGCGAACTGTCGAATTGTGAGCGCCTAATTTCTCGGCAAGATCTCTTATGATTTTGCGGGGGGTCAGACTCCACTAATGCACGCAGCTCGTCACTATCGATCGATGGTCCTGGGGATCCACGTGGCTCACTTCCAAGATCCATATCTCCGGATCGAAATTTTTCGAACCACCGCCGAGTGGTTCGTTCGCCAACTGTATCAGGCCCAAATGCGCTGTTGATATTCCTCGTTGCTTGCGTTGCGTTGTGCTCTAATTGAAATTCGTACAGTAAAAGTAGCCGGTTTTGACTCACTTCCATGTTAACTTTCTCTTTTTGTTTTTGCGATCACTATAAAGTACAAAACAGAAATGATTCCATGAACCAAGGTAGCAGTATTTATAATTCAATGTCATATCATTTGCGCCGCTTTGTGCCAACATAATACACTCAAATTGCAGCCAACTTTATGTCATTGCTAAATCGGCCATTTCATCTGCAGCAACCTAAAAAAAAATTTGTAAAACCACGCTGCTTTAAAGGAATACAATCGTTGCCCACAACTTATAGGTCAAACAAAAAATCGTGGATGACGACACAGTTGTTTAATGAATGGCTGATCTCACTTAACAGTGATATGAAAAAGGAAAAACGTAAAATCTTACTTGTTTTTGGACAAATGAACCATTACTAATAGCCCACAACCATTAGACAACGAAAAAATTTTTTTCCAGCCAACACGACATCAAGATTGCAACCGTTAGACCAAAGCATTATTCAAAATGTTAAAACTTTCTACCGTAGAGAAATTGTTTCTCTTGTGCTGGATAGCGGAAAAGGTATTATATTAATATAAATGTTTGAAATAATAAATCACGAATTTTGAATATATAATAAACTATTGTTTATTTGAATTTTTCCTCCTGTTATTTTGAACTCTTAATTTGAGATTTTTCTCTGGTCCCTTGAGTCTCAAATTATCGAGAGTAGAGTATTGTTTAGTATATTAAGCATAATGTCTACGACACATCGTATTGTATAGGGATATATTCATTCTTTTGTTTATTCTCGTCAGCATAAAATTCTAAAGAAACATAACGCAGTCAAGTCGTTGCTTGGAACATTTTGATTATACGCGTATTTTGACTACGCATCATTTTATTTGTTCACCATTCAATGTAATTAATTTGCGTTTGTTTGGTTATTGCTTGATATCGAGCTAATATTAAACTTTATATAGAATGCGGTTATTAAGGTAAATGTAACATGATGGGACTTTGAATTGTAAAATTAGCAATAGGAATTATTAAGCTGGGAAATAAAGTAAGACATGCAATTCGATAGTATCAGTTATGTTTTATTGAACTACTTTCCGCTCTTCGACAAACCCAAAGAATAATAGCCAAGGTGTAACACCTTGACTAACATCAACACGTTAAGGTAGAACAGCCTTATCTTTAACAGCGTAAACGAATCATTTAAGGGGTATTCTGGTCTAGAAATTTGATCAAATCGATTTTTTTTGTTTGCATATTTTCAAAGTTTAGACTTTTAAGAATAAGCTTTTAAGAGGATTTTCGGAAATTCGAATTATTTTTGAAGTTACAGTTATTTTTGTGAATCACCAACTAAAACAACGAATTAACCGCTCCGAGCTACGTGCTTCTCAAGCTTCTAAGGAAGTTCGAACTGCTCGTATGGCTGAAAGAGCTCTCGAAAATAATCTCGCTTTTGAAGTTGAAGCAGGAACATTGCATGAGACAGGGATCTCTGATTAAGAAAATCTAAGTATAACATACCATTAAACGACTCAAACTGCCCGAAACGAGACTCCAAGTTTTAAACGCATTTTTCTCGAAACTACTTTTTTCGAAACGGTTGACATGATATCTCTAGTTGTAATGGACCGATTTACGTGAAATTTTTCACAAACCCTCTTAACACTATTAGAATTGGTCTGACGTAGGAATTTTTGAAAATTGTTTTTCTACTATTTATAAAAAATTCCCAAAGTGGAAAAAATGGACGCCATTTTACGAAAAAAAAAGTTTTTTCGAAACGCCTACGTCAAGTTTTTTTTTTGAGTCTTCACTTCGCCGGCCTGTATCTACATCAATTTTTATTTTTTTATTTTTTTAATACTAAAATGTTAATAAAAAACTGATAAAAAAATAAATACTAAAAATGTTTATGGTTGTTTTTATTGCGTCTGTAAAATCATCTCGAAATCGAGCCTCTAGACCAGAATACTGCCTTAAGACGATTTGAAATTGCAATAGATTGGAGTGGGTGTTGTGTTGTTTTTTCCGCGTCACTACAAACCAAGGCGATTGTGCTTGCGAACGCAGGAGAGCTTGTCTGGCGGCAATAAAACTGATTCGAAGTGCAAAGAACAAAATGCCCTATGAATTAAACTCGAAAGTTTGGCTGGTACCAACCCAGCTTAGACGAAGCTAATTCATAAAAAGGCACTAAGAGCAGCACTTATTCGCCACGCTAATCGACCTTCTAATCATAGTATCGGCATACTCATGTGGTAGCGAGATTAAAATTTTGCTGCCGATACCCGCAAAGTGGTAGTTCAGCAAGAAGCTTTGGTTATGTATTTTTGAATTCACTTGTCATTTCAGACTTTGGAACCAGAGCAGGTTGATTAATAGAGATACCCAAAGATACCCAGTCCAAATACATTTTGAAGTTTTCCAATGAAGATAGCTTTTTATAAAATATACCAGTACAGCTATCATTTTTAAGAGGGTTCCAGAGAGCACCATTCGTTAATTAAACCCGTAAATTTGCAGTTCTGAGCTAGATTGCACCATGTACCGGACAGTATGACTTTTGGCCTGAGATGTGGTCTTGCGGAAAGAGATTGCTCGATTCACGACACTGAAGCAAGCTTATCTTTAACATGATTGATGGACAGGGATTCACAGCACAATCAGTGCCAAATAACACCGCTAATGGTCAAAAAGAACACAGGTGCTCCATTAACAAATAGGAAGTAAGCAAAATTTTGTCAACAGCTACAACCATCAAGTACCAAAAACGTTTAAAATTATCTTAACACTAAACCTACCGACAGTTCTTGTATACCTATTCCTACCACGCTCGGTCAAATTGACCGATAATGAAAGATTTTTCGATTTTGACATTCAACGCAGATAATGGTTGATTTATTACTAAATATAAACTAAAATAAAGAATTTTCATGAAATTTCGTTTAAATTTGTTTTTATATAATTTCAATTATAAATTTAAGAAACTAAAACTTCATTTTCCCATATAATAAGCCAAACTAAATATTATTCTTGTCAAAAAGGATTTATAAATTAAATCAAACTCTAATTCTTATTGATATACATTTATCTTATTCGGCTTCACTGTATTCAGTACATATTATATTATGAAATGTATATTTGCCACGCACATATTTTTCACATTTTGAACATATTATCGTAGTTTTGTTATCTTTACAAAATTTGATTTGGCAAGTTTTTCGTGGATGATGTAAGTGAAGGATTTTTTCCCTCTGATTTTTCATGTGAAGCGCCAAGTTTTGAAGCTGATTGGAATAAGAATTCCTGCCTCGAACTGTTTTCACATGTAGTTTCTTTATACAAAACCCAGGCATTTATTCCAGCTAGATCCAAAATGTTGAAAAAAATCTGAGCTGGCTGCCTACAACTTTTCGACTTTACACTGTATTTCCTTGCCATCTGGTCTGCCACATCTACACCAAATTTTGTAACATTATAAAACTTATTGTTTCTGGTATACTTTTGTTACTTTTTTTCGATTTCTATTGACTTATGTAAGGAACTTAGGACAATAATTTTTTTTTTTGGTTTACTTTTGTATGCTGTCAGAGTAATGTCATTTGATTTATACAATTTGCTTGAAAACCGAGTCATTCTATCTCTTAGTTCTTTGGCTAACTTTGGCAATTCTCTTTTATTTCCACGGATTGTCCAATAATTGTGGTCTTTTTTGTAAATAGCTTTTTGGCTGATGATACACTCGTGGAAAATTATCTGTTGCTACGTGCCTTCCGCATCCTGTGAATGGTTCCATCAGCTTCAGAACAACGAACTCCCCAAGTGGAATTGAAGATTCCCTTCTTCCATCCTTATCCAAATAGGGAAACCCATTTATTATATACTTGCTATCGACATTACCCCAGAAATTTATTCCAAATTTATCTGGCTTGTTTGGCATACATTGGGTAAATCTGCACCTCGTCTTCGATGGAAACAACTCCTCATCAACTGTAATGCATGCACCAGGTTTAAAACAGTTTAGTGAATTCTCAATAAATCGATCCTATATTGCAGATATCATAACAAATTTCTTAGTTTATAAATGCTTGCTTCTTTCGCTTTTCTTATCAAATTATAAGAACCTCATTATCCCAGTTAAATCCTTTCTGCTCATTGTTTTTGCAAAAAAAAGCGGCCCAATTTTTATTCCACAAATATGATAAATCCAAATGTTTTGCCTCATATGCGCCGCGGGCATATAGCACAGGAATAAATGCATTTAGTTTTGTAGCATTTAGCTCCCACTTTGTCCCCAACAACCTAAATGCTTCTTCTTCTGTACTTTTTACGATATGATGCTTTATACGGTGATCTATGATAAGAGAAAATGCCGTCTTTAGGTGTCCTTTCATTATGTGTCGTTTAGCATATCCTGTGGGACCTGACACATCCCTAAAAATATTATGCACTGGTGTTCTGCCAGGTTTGGGACTTCTGGCTATTTCTTCCCAAACAGTTTCATCGACCGCAGTTTCGATACGTTGGTCCTCTATATTTGTCTCACTTTCGAATGTCGATAAATATCCCGTACATTTTTTGATTTGGACGCTTATTTATAATATTCTCCTTTTCATTTTCGCTGTTTACATCCAATTCACTTGTTGTAAGTAGTGCTTTATCTGTTCCGGAAATTTCTTGTTCATCACACATTGAATACGCTTTTTCTGTCCGTTATTTTTTGTAAGTACTTTGTAACTTTAGAACTATTTGACATTTTGGCGGAAAATTTTCACCACAAAATATTACTCTATTATATATTATACCTAAGCTTGGATGCTTTACTTTATCTTTTTCGAATACAAAATCATAACAAAATCACATGAAAGTGCTTTAGACCTGCTCTTGTTGAGATTGTATTTGAAACTACAAGTATTTTCTCCAGCGGTCAAATTGATCGACAGCGGTAGGTAGTGCACAAAACAAATATTCCTTGGAAATAAGGAAATACAATTTGAAGTCAGTACTGCAGAATATATTGTATGTATATATTAAGAAAAGTCATATAGTTCGATAACCATATTATAAAGTTTAAATATGAGTAAATTTTACAAAAGTTTGCTACCGGTCAAATTGACCGGTGCTGGTAGGTTTAGTGTTAAGTAGGGAAGCGAACCTATAAACAGGAATATTTAATTTGAGAAGTAGAAAATTTAAAGCATTCCTAGAACTACATAGAATGTAAAAGATTTTCCTAAATAACTTCTAACACAATAAAATATGCATGGTATTTGTGTCAGGTGTGTTTTAACAGGCGTATTAATGCATGAATGTATATAATCAAACAAAAAATTGTTTGGCGAGCGTTTAGGTAGAATTTATACAATAAAATGAAAAGTCGAACTCGTTTCCTTTATTTCTACCAATTTATTTTTCAAAAATCCGTATACTAGTATTTCGGCTATCACTTATAGCCTTCTTCAGCGATGTTTCTTCGACTGAGGAAAATAATCCCTAATCGTCCTATTTGTAGGTAAACTTTTAAGTCTCCTTAAGCGTTTTCTTTCCGTCTGGGTATTTCCCCCATCGTCGGTAGGTGGGGCGCTAATTAAATCCTCATTAGCAGCCTCATTAACTGTTTCGTTAATCCTTCTTACCTGGCTCGTGGGTGAGATGTTAATTATCGTGTTATTATGACCTCCGGTTGCCCTTGCGGTACTTCTTCTAATCAATTTGAACAGTGGGGAATATCCGTTTCCCAAATCCCTGTTAAGGAGACACTCCCGTGGAGCCTTGAATATCTCCAAACTTTCCGCTACATCTAGCTTTCTACTATCTCCCACGTTGCTTATCAGTGAGAGGTTTTCCACCGAGATGTTGTGGTCTGCTCCAACCATATGCTCCGCTACTTTAGATTTGAACTCCTTAATGTTTTTCCTCCTTGCTGTTTCTGCTTCCCTCCGATGCTCCTTGAAGCGAGTAAGTGCACTTCGTTTCGTTTGGCCTATATATTTTAGGTCACAATCTCCGCATTGGATCGAGTATATCCCTGCTTTTTCCAATCTTTCTATTGGGTCCTTTGTTGACCCAAGTAGAGTCTTCAGCTGGTTGCTTCTGTTTTGGAATACAACCTCTACGCCCCATTTCTTTAATTTGGGCTTCAAACCCAACGAAATCCGATTATATTCTAACACGACCCTTCTCAGTGGGGGCTTGTCCTCCTTCAGGTTTGTCAAACTTTTAAGTGCCAGGTTCCTCATCCGTTTTCCAATCAGTCCTGTTATCCGTTTGGTGGGGTATCCATTGCTCTCAGCTACTTTCAAAATGTGGGATGTTTCCTTCTTTAATCCCTCGGACGATAACGGTAGGGTCAACATACGATGGATCATGTGGTTGAATGCAGCCATCTTGTGCTGGTACGCATGGTTGGAGTTGTATCTGATGACGTGATTTGTGTCTGTTGGCTTCCTGTACACTTCCAGCTCTAATTGTTTCTCCCTCCTCTTTAGCAATAGATCCAAAAACGGTAGCTGACCATTCGTCTCTATTTCAAAAGAGAAATCAATATTTCCATGCAAACCATTGATGATTTCCACGGATCATCAATGGTTTGCATGGAAATATTGATTTCTCTTTTGAAATAGAGACGAATGGTCAGCTACCGTTTTTGGATCTATTGCTAAAGAGGAGGGAGAAACAATTAGAGCTGGAAGTGTACAGGAAGCCAACAGACACAAATCACGTCATCAGATACAACTCCAACCATGCGTACCAGCACAAGATGGCTGCATTCAACCACATGATCCATCGTATGTTGACCCTACCGTTATCGTCCGAGGGATTAAAGAAGGAAACATCCCACATTTTGAAAGTAGCTGAGAGCAATGGATACCCCACCAAACGGATAACAGGACTGATTGGAAAACGGATGAGGAACCTGGCACTTAAAAGTTTGACAAACCTGAAGGAGGACAAGCCCCCACTGAGAAGGGTCGTGTTAGAATATAATCGGATTTCGTTGGGTTTGAAGCCCAAATTAAAGAAATGGGGCGTAGAGGTTGTATTCCAAAACAGAAGCAACCAGCTGAAGACTCTACTTGGGTCAACAAAGGACCCAATAGAAAGATTGGAAAAAGCAGGGATATACTCGATCCAATGCGGAGATTGTGACCTAAAATATATAGGCCAAACGAAACGAAGTGCACTTACTCGCTTCAAGGAGCATCGGAGGGAAGCAGAAACAGCAAGGAGGAAAAACATTAAGGAGTTCAAATCTAAAGTAGCGGAGCATATGGTTGGAGCAGACCACAACATCTCGGTGGAAAACCTCTCACTGATAAGCAACGTGGGAGATAGTAGAAAGCTAGATGTAGCGGAAAGTTTGGAGATATTCAAGGCTCCACGGGAGTGTCTCCTTAACAGGGATTTGGGAAACGGATATTCCCCACTGTTCAAATTGATTAGAAGAAGTACCGCAAGGGCAACCGGAGGTCATAATAACACGATAATTAACATCTCACCCACGAGCCAGGTAAGAAGGATTAACGAAACAGTTAATGAGGCTGCTAATGAGGATTTAATTAGCGCCCCACCTACCGACGATGGGGGAAATACCCAGACGGAAAGAAAACGCTTAAGGAGACTTAAAAGTTTACCTACAAATAGGACGATTAGGGATTATTTTCCTCAGTCGAAGAAACATCGCTGAAGAAGGCTATAAGTGATAGCCGAAATACTAGTATACGGATTTTTGAAAAATAAATTGGTAGAAATAAAGGAAACGAGTTCGACTTTTCATTTTATTGCATGAATGTAGTCAATCTATTGAACTATTTATGTACTAGTATTTAGCACTGTTTCATTGTTTTTATATACAGTGGCTCACAGCTTAAAGTGTGTGAGTACTTTTTACCCTTTAAAACTCCCGGAAAATTGAAAATCATTGTCTTCAAATAAAATATTTCAGCTTCTGGTTCTATTGATTATTTCCAACGAAACAAACAAAAACCAAAATATTCCAATCAGCACAAAAACAAACAAAAAATATAAACACCAAATATCATCTCACAGTTTAAATGATGCGCCATTTAAAGAGCATATACATAGCGGAATGCGTTGCGTATTTCTGCTTTTTCTTTTTTATTCTAGCTGTAGAGTGTGATAAGGATTTCTAGTGAAAATTTGTTTATTATTTGGACTTAGTAGTAGTAGTAGTAGGAATAAAGAGTTTATTTGAAAATGGATCGAACTTTTACAAATCGCTAATATGTTAATGAAGCTGTTTTTAAATGGTTTGAGGTAAATTGTAGCATATTTCTTGGAGGCACTGCTCCCATTTAAACTTGTTTAGCTTATGCATGGTAACAATATGGAAAAAATATGAAAGAAAAAGCGCTAGAAAGTGCAAAAACTATGGGTTTCTCAGATTTCATAGCAAGCAATAAGTGGCTTAATAAACTCATAGTGAGGTGAGCGATTACTGCGCAAACTCCCAGTTTCTGCCAAAAATGTATCAAAATGAGTTGAAGAGAAGTTGCCAAAACTGACCGTAGAATATAGAAACATGTGTATTTTTTTAAATTACTACTAAAACTCTTGCTTTTAAAGGTGAAATGTGTTTCGACAATAAGCATAGTTAGGTACAGAAAAGATTAATACAGAAAAAACTGAAACATGGGAGGTATTTGGCTCAAATGGCTTACTGCTCTTCATAGCCGTTTATCAAAACCTAACTGAAAAATTATCCTTTTCTGGAAAACCGCAATGAACGTCGAATAGATCCTCAAGAAACGATAAATTCAATCAAATTGGAGTATTCCCTTTCAAAACATTATCTCTGTAGTTTAGTGTTTAGATATGGGAACAAAAAAAAAAAATTAATTGTTTTATTGTGTCCAATTTTTTCCAGTCCTCAAAAAATATTTTAGTTTAAAGACCATTTTTCCCTGTAGAAGCGAGATATGTTTTAATTTCTTCACATATATCGATATTTCAAAATTCAAAAGAGGGCAGTTACCCTCGAAATATCAATATGTTAAGAAATTCAAATATATTTAGCTTCTAAAGAAAAATATGGTCTTTAAATTAAAAAAAAACACTAACCGTTGAAGATGAGAAGCCAAAATTAAAAATAATAAATTTCATTAATCGATTCTATGCGTAGATAAAAAACCTGGATGAAAGACGTAAAATGCTATATGACTGTGAAATGCTTCATAAATTCTGGGTTCGTTAAAAATAATGCTCTCATTTGTAAAAGTGGCCTATCTATAATCGTCATCCAATCAGGAGACTCAATTAAATACTTCTAATTATGTAGAAAAGGAAATAGGATGTTTGTATCAACGTTCAATTCAAAGGAGATGAAGTGGAAACTGATCAGCATGCAGATTCCATCAATATAGATAGCAAATCATCCGCCGAAAGAAGAGAGTATTGTCGAAGACGATGAAGATATTAGCATGAAAATGATTCCCACGTCAAAAGGGGAAATTAGTACCGCGGTCAGTATATTAGAAAAATCTTTACAAATTTTGCAGAATGTTCCACACGACATTTTAGTTTAAATTTGAAAATATAATAAGAAATATTTTTGAGTATTTTCATAAACTATCACAGTTATGCTTCTTACTAGTATATTTAATGAAAAAATAATACTATACCATATACAGCTTATATTTTGATTACTTAACTTGAATTTTCACTAACAAGAAAGACTTTCAGTGGCAATAGCGATTTCGAGTTAGGGGACTTCGACTATATTTTGGGCTACATGTCTATATTTTGGACTCCATGACTAAATTTTGGGCTTAACGGAACAATTAAAGCAAAGACAACGCAAAACAAAAAGAGAATAAACTATAATGAATTAATGTTTAACTGTATGGAGTCCTAGACAAATTTCGAAGAATTATACGTCTCTGAAAAAAACAGGCAGATGTCATAGAATGAGTTCAGACTGGTTCTAATAACTTATTATCTGCACCGTAGATATAAGACTGCTGCTGTTAACCCAACACAAATAAGTTACAAAATATTTTACAGAATTTTCAAATCTTCAAGAAATTGTAGATGCACGGAATACTCGTTTATAGCTTATATTATCGAATCTAGACTAGCATTTCACATTTATACTTTTCATGTTAACGTCAAGTAATATCACTGGTTTATATCAAAATAGCAAACACCAAATGACTTACCCTTAAACTTCCATTGTGATTATTGCGTGTCACTCTTCTACTTGATGTTTTCTGAGCTTCTTCTGGCGGTGCCACTACTGCCGGTTCTACTTTTGCGGCTGCTGCCTTTCTGCCACGAGTTCGCCTTGTCGTTACCACAGGTTCCTCAATTTCAATTTCCGATGGTGTTTCGTTTATTACTTCTTCACTCTTCGACAGATCCAATACAGAATTTACCTCTTCACTCACATCGCTTTTCTTACTATCTTCCAAATTTGTCTTTTGTTCTTCACTGCCGATTGTTGGTCCGCCAGCCCCGGTCAACACCTCGAGTATATCCTCATTCAATGGTTCCTCCGGGATTGCATTCAGTCGGTCGATTGCATTTGGTGTGTCAGATATGCGTTCGTTTGCCGGCTCATCTTCATCACAGTCCATCATAGATTCCAGTCGAGACTCAATATCCGAAGGGATTGCAACCAGTGAACTATGCTGGCTAGTCTCAACATCGCTGGTTATGTCACTCGATCCGCGACTTCGTATCACACAACTTTCGTCCGGCATGGCCACAGGGAACTGCGACGAGTTCTCTTTCGACGATATGCTGCCAAGAATTGAACTCTGCGAATCGAAATCGCGTTCCGACGGCGAGCCAGTCAACGTGCGATATAGATCGTAGTTCTCATTTCCGGGCTGAGGTGATGGTGTTTTGAATGTGTGATCGGTAACTTTGTGACCTGATGCGGTTTTGTGGTGTCTCTTGCTCCTGCGTTCCTTCTTCTCTGGTTTCTCTAGAGCGCTAGCTTTAATCACAATTTTAAGACTTTCGTGCTTCACTGGCGGCTCCTCTGGAACGATTACAGGCACCTTGATTGGTTCTGGAATTGGCTCATCTGCTGGGCGCGCTGGTTCGTCTTCGACTGTTTTGATATCATGTCTTTTCAGCCTTATGCGAAGATCTTGGACCCTTGGAAGCTCTTCCGGTTCTGCTTCGGGGGTGGCCTCAACAGCTGGTGAAATGATTTCGACTGGAGTGGGTTCAATTATCGGATGAGATGGTCGTTCTAAAACAGGAGGAGCAGCTGCAGTTTGATCGTTAACTGGCGTCTCATGCAGAGGTGAGTTCAAAATATCTTCGCTGTCAGTGCTAACCAAACGCGAAGTACCCTGAAATAATTGTTTTTTTTTTAATATTTCTCTAAAACCATCTTAATAAAATCAGAAATACGGAACAAATTGAAATACTATCTGCACACCAAAACGTACGAGAATGTTTATAACTAACATTGCACAATGAGCATGACAGAACAACCGCGGATCATGTTTACCATCACTGTCGAGTTCTCGTACACACATATGTCATCGTAAAGAAAGTAGTTACGTCATCGCGCGACATTGCCAGCTGTCAATGTTTCGAAAGCGACCGTTGGAAGGGAAATTTTTTGAACTTCTCGAAGTAAATTTCCTGATGCAAGCAGCTGGCATAGTATTGAAGCATGCAAGCAGCTGGCATAGTATTGAAGCATTCAAGCGGAAAAACAAGGATTTTCGAATGAGCGTACGTACTAAAGTGATAATGCGAGTAGGCTTTTCGTTGACTTATAAATAATTGATTATAATGGGCGACAGAGACGCTAATTAAACATGCAAATGTCTCCAACACTTGGTAAAACTATACAGGAGGTTTGAAGACATAAGGATTAGGCAAAAATAAATCGTTAGAAAATTTTGCAAATACAGAAGCTACATAGATGTTGAGTTAGATTTTAATCTACATACATAGGTAAGGCTTCTTACTATGTTTCATAAATGCCAGCTAAGTAAGAAAATGCGTTAGCGAAAGTATACAAACTACACAAACATTACTGAACTAATTAAACGCATCCAAACGAATACTAATGATAATCCTACTCAATTTTACTGACGGACAATTTTACCTTTGAAATTCGTAATACAATTGGCGGATGGTCTACAGGAGTAGTTTTCACAACAGGAGGAGGTTCTACTACAGGTGGTGGCGGTGGTTCATTTTCCACCTCCGGTGGTGCTGGTGGCGGAACAACGGGGGCTGCAAGTGGACTTTCCTTTCTTACCGGTACAGGTGACAGCCTTTGGATTATATCTCGTAACGGCGTTTGGCTGCGGTCATCCTCCTCCTCATTGTAGTTTACAACTCTTCGAGCTCGAGACATTACACGAGATGGCGCCGCTTCCGGCTTCAATTTCTTATCTTCCTTTTTCTTCTTCATTTTCCCACCGCGGTCTGATGAAGTCGACTTTTTCCTTTCCATCGGTATTTTCAGCTTCAATGGCGGATCCTTCTTAGGAGGCGACTGACCGTCCGACCGAATGGGAGACGGTGGCGCACGAGGTAGATGATGTATGAATTGCGTCGTTACCGACATAGTAGTGGATCGCGATTTGAAAAATTTTCTTGGCTTTGGAGCCTCATTATTGGATACTTGGCAATCAGCATCATCTGGAGAATTTGCAGGACTGGTGACTGGTGGAAGTGTTTTCAGAGCATACGTCCGGGTCGATGTAAAGCCCATTTTGCCCCATTTTCCAACGGTGCCAGCTGAACGAGCTGCTGTTGGACGATTGGTGTTTTCTTTTTCTTTGATCAGGGTATCAAGAGGCACAGCTATATTTTTACCCCAACGGGCCATGGCGTTTGTTTATTTATATTTGTCTGGAAATAAATAGTATAGGATAAATCAATCCAAAAATATATTATCGAATGTAAACTACTAAATAAATAATTATTGAAGTAGGTTTCACTTAAAAAGAAAGCTGTTTTCGGTTAATTTTAGATAAAAATTTACGCGAACGCTCACTTATAACAAAAAATTACCCATCCAAGAAACTACGAGCAAACAACACATACTTGATGATCCTCCACACACAAGATATCACTCCCAAACGTAAAATGATATATATCTATATATATATATATATATATATATATATATATATATATATATATATATATATATATATATATATATATATATATATATATATATATATATATATATATATATATATATATATAATAAAATAAAATGTGCTGAGAAGATTTGTTGTTTTCAGCTTCAAATTGAAACTGACTCTTTCTAGTGCAAAAAAAAAATTAATAAACTTCAAAATATTGTTAATTATTAACAATTATTGAAAATGTTAGTTCCTTTTGGAAATTATAGATACTTTTAATTTCTCTAATATAACCTAAGTTGTCCCGTTACAACCCATTTTTGGGGTTCTGAGGTGGTGCCAGAGTCTAAATTTTTAAAGAGCGTGAAATTATTAGTTTCCCTTCTATCAGCTTGGTTAGCTGAAACTTCGGTCCCCCAGCTCAAGAGCTTCCTTTGATTGAGCAACTTAAGATCATATAACTAAGAACAAGGAAGAAAGAAAGTGCCAGAGGAAAGCATCAGAATATCAAAATGAGTAGAGGCGGAAGCAACGGCAGGGAAAGTAATATAGTTTTGCAGTCTGGACACTATAGATTAGTGATGGGCATTTCTGTTGTTTTCAAAAAACGAAAACGAACTGTTTTTTTAAAAAAACAACTGTTTTTTTAAACTGTTTGAAAAAAACAGTTTGAATTAACGAAAAGGAACAAATTTTATGCTGTACGACAATATATATATATATATTTGAAATGTAGTTCAAATAAGAAACATCGTTCATAGTTTGAATAATCTTCATAATACATTTATTGCATAATTTATCGTAAAAATAATAAAAAAAATATATATTATTAATTTTTCTATTGGTCAGTCTTTTCAAGCATTGCCATTCAAAAACATGATCATTTTTTAGATGTCAGACGAGTTCTTCTATCACTTATAAGATTCCCTGCCTTGGAAAAATCCTTTCGCATGGAACGGACGTCGCAACGATGTTACACTTTGTTCTGAATATTTCAGACAAATTTGGATACAACTGCCGATGTTTTTTCCACCAGCCCAACGGACAGCTATGCATGCCTTTTTCATCAAGACGTGGTAGAATATCGTCTTTAAAATAACGGTTCACTTCTTTCTCAGCCCTTGTTTTTGAATCCGTCTGCGGTTTTTTAACTGCCATTATCTCGTTTAACACTCACCATGCACTCATTTTTCCATGCAAGAGATCAGATTGAATCGACACACTCGTGGCGACCTGCAGTCACGAGGAGGGCGTCAGCACACCCAGAGACGCCAACTGGTGATCCAAATAGGATCTCAACGTTTTCCTCCTTGGCACTTTTAGTGCTACTTTTAGTTTTTCCGGTGGATTTCATTTTGCCGTATCTTCGAAACTAGGCCGTTTTTTCCCAGATTTGTATGGAAATTTCGCCCGAAACAGCTCAGAATGGTCCCCGAATTCATGCTAGACCAAAAAAAAACATGTTGGAAAAAATTGACGTTTTTGCCCAAATTCCCCTATAAAAATTTTTTTTTGCCCTTCAAATATCATTATTGTACTCCCCGACCACTTCCAATCATCGAAAGCGCCGTAAAGTTAGTTTTTGCCAAACTGTGGCCAAAAAACCCCTTACTCCCCTATAAAACCGAAATTATTGTATCACAGCTATAGGTCTTGGCCCGTTATGTCCCAAACCACTCTAACCCAAAATTGGCCGATTTTGTCCGATTTCAGCTCCTTTTGCCCTAAAAACGTTTTGAATATTTAAATAAAATACTTGCAAGTACGAAAACGCTCGCAAGTACGAAAATATTGTTTTCCGCAGCTAAACAGTTTTCCACTGCCAAACAGTTCGTTTTAACAAACGAAAAACGGTTCGTTTAAAAAACGAAAAACGATGAAAAACGATTCGTTTTAAAAAAAACGAAAAACGATTCGTTTTAAAAAAACAGTATGTTTTAGAAAAACGGTTCGTTTGAAAAAAAAACGAAAAACGATTCGTTTTAAAAAAACAGTTCGTTTTAAAAAAACCATTCGAAAAACGAAAAACGTTTCGTTTGAAAAAAACAGTTCGTTTTAAAAAAACGATTCGTTTGAAAAAAACGAAAAACGATTCGTTTGAAAAAAACAGTTCGTTTTAAAAAAACGATTCGTTTGAGAAAAACGTTTCGTTTGAAAAAAACAGTTCGTTTTTAAAAAACGATTCGTTTAAGAAAAACGAAAAACGATTCGTTTAAAAAAAACAGTTCGTTTTTAAAAAACGATTCGTTTGAGAAAAATGAAAAACGATTCGTTTGAAAAAAACGATTCGTTTGAAAAAAACGATTCGTTTGAGAAAAACGAAAAACGTTTCGTTTGAAAAAAACAGTTCGTTTTAAAAAAACGATTCGTTTTAGAAAAAGAAAAACGATTGGCTTTAGAAAAACTATTCGTTGTAGAATAGTTGGAATAATTGGTTTTAGAAATACTATTCGTTGTAGCAAAATGGTTCGTTTTAGAAATGCTGTTCGTTTTAGAAAAACTGTTTGTCGCTATTTGGAAAAACTGTTCGTTCGTTTTTTGCCGCCAAACGTTTTTTTCAAACTATTTGGCGTTTTTGAGCCCATCACTACTATAGATCTACCTGTTCTTATAGAAAAGCATAATCTGGCATGCAAAATGCATTAGTGCCAATGTCTGAAAGATGAGTTGAAAATTTGATACCTTCGGATTAGGGATTTTATCTGAATTAAAGCTGCCAAGCACTTTTATGTTGAAGAGAACCTACAGTTTTATCACAAATTTTCAAACCTCAAGATGTGCTAGATTGCAGTTATTCACAGCAGTCGCCACATAAAACCAGAAAAGCCAAAAAGAGAATTAAATTTTTACCACAACCAATGATTTCAAGTCTCCTTGCTTCCAGAGACACTAAATCAAGAAATATAAACTTGTGCAGGATTGTGTTGGCGATTTTCGGAAATATTCTTGGGAAGGAAATAAACACGACACTCGATTTGCTGTACCAATTGTTTGAGCTCAAAAATGTAGTTTGCCTGCCTTGGAAAATTAATCGATTCTTAGACTAATGATACCCTGTTGGTACTGATACCAGGGTCCCGATACCACGGCATCGATAACTTAGGACGGTAATACACTGATATTATGTGACATCACCTGTCAAATCGAGTGTAGATATAAATGCACAATAGAATCAAAAACGAAATTGTTGCACACTATTGGCGAGTTAGGTGCAGTTACAACTCCAAGCTGGGGTTTTAGCTTCGCAAAGGAAACGGCTAAGTGAATTAGTGCTTCGAGTCCACCGCCTTAGTAAAATATTTCGACCAAGAGCTTTTTTATGTTACTTAAAAAACATAGAGCCCAGCATGTTTGGACAGATAAAGGTAATTTAAACTTTATACCCTAAGCTTGAGTAGCCTAATGGGTAGAGAACTGGCTTCTTGTGTGTGGAGTCCCTGGTTCAAACCCATGTTCGGACGGGGGACCGCACTTTAAGTTTATCTGGCTCTGATCAGGTATGAGTTAATCAGGGGTCAAGTGAGTCGTGAGTCATATTGATTGTAAATTTGTGATGAGGCTCTCTTCAGCTTCAACCCCTACACTCAACAAGGGTTGTCGTGGAATTACTCTACTTTTTACCCGAGGTAAACAAAATATTGTTTAGGCGTAGAGGTCAGTCTACTGGGAAGTATATGTTCCGCGTTTTAGTAAAGCCATCTTTTATGCGCTATCTCTCAAATCTTTCAAATCGCAATTTCGTCGAAAATAAAACCAATTAGTGACATTTTTCAAACAACTATATAGGATAGTTTGGTTACTATACCCACCACTGGCTGAAAACTGTCTCTGTTGACAGTAAAACCTTCGCTATAATGGATAAAATTTTCGTGGTATCAATACCGCAAAACGGTACATCTCCCGTTTATGTATCACTTTGCCACGCTGGTATTAGCTTCGAGCTGGGTGATATACTTGTGATTTAGACGATACCCTGGTATCAATACCAACTTAGATATAATGTTCTGTTTTTTCACCCACAATATACTTTCTGTGCTGCGAGAAGATTAGCCAGAGCAAAAGAATATGCAGAAGCTTGCTAAGTAGATCTACGAATGCATGTTTAAGCGCACTTGGAACCAAACGTTAATAGCAGAGTAAAACTGTAATTCACACTAGAGTTTCTAGATTTGAAAAAGTTTCCACGAATATGGATACACGATTAAACTTTATGCGGTTTTGATTGTATTTCCTCTGCATCTGTACTAAATTAATTACATGGTATCTTGATTGATATAATAAGTTTGTGTAGAGTCGAAAGAGCAACAGCTGCTATTGTGTCCGAACCGAATTCAACTATAGACGGGTCAGTAGCTCTGTTCGCTGAGGCATAAATTTGAAGTAGCGATATACTGCGGTTCGAACGCTACCGCTCGGTTCGAATCCTGCCGCAGTTTTATGGGTGTGTTTTTGTTTGTTTTGCATTGTCTTAAGAGCTTACGAGTCGGTGTGTTGCGGGAGAGGCATCTGGCAGGTCTGGGCGCACAGGCCAGGAAGACTATATTGAACTCACTCTCCCAGCCTACCAGTTTCCTAGATTTCTTTACGAAATCGAGGATCAGTGATGGAAAAGAGGCTATTCTCTGCATTTATTACACATACCAGCCGAAGCATTAACATCTGAAATGCGCAAACGCTGGACATACATAGAATGTTCCATAAAGTCAGCCTCTTCTAGGCTGGATGGACACATACGAGTATGTCCTCCTAGGCAGTTGTGCACTGTTAGCATGCTTGTCATAGCTCTGCGAACTTAACTGCTCTTGTTGAATGGGAATCTAGCAGCCGCATAATTGAGCTCTGAAAGGAAGTCCTTAGTGTATTAAGTAAATGTTAAGACATCCATCTCTCTTTTTGAGCTTTCAAAAAATGGCATGTGCAGATGCGGTCGACACACCCAAGGCGGAATTGAGGGCTCTGTGGTGAAAACAACAAATCTTGCTTCGCAATAGCGTCAACAATTTTACTTCCTACAATACCACAGCACCCCGATATCCAGAGCAGATGCACTTTAATGAATCTGGCTACAGCGCTCTTGGGCAGCTTTAGAAGTAGTCAGGTCAGCAACGCGGCATTTCCCTTTGACTTTTCTTCAGTCGCCTAGCAGGTAGCTCTCAAGATAGCGAATATTTCTACTTGAATAAACAGAAACGTGCTCTCTGAAAAAAGAAGCCCACCTGTCTTTCAATGAATGAAGATAGACTCCTGTTCCAGATCTAACATCTGTCTTGGAGCTGCCCGTGAAGAAGATCTCGGAGTATTCCTTTGTACAAACATCTGGGTGCTCCTAGTCCCTTCTGTTCAAGAAAATTGCCTCGTATTTTCTCCCGAAATCGACTAAAGGTAATCGAGTTTCCAAAAGCGTCGTGAGAATCGGAGAGATCTCACGCATCGGACCTCGATTAAAATAGTGCCCCACATTGTCGTTTCCTACCTATAGACCAAGTTGAGTTAGCCAATGGGCAGAACTCATCTCATCTCGTCAGAAATCAGGGGCAGATTGAGGACCGCATCAAGGACTGCACCATACCACAGATACTCAGGCAAATGAAGGAAAGCATACGTGCAAAATTACTCTCAGTATGGAATGGACTAATTCATTAATCCATACTGAGGGTAATTTTGCACGTCTGCTTTCCAACCGAGAGTGGAATGTAAGGAAGCAGCTCGACGAGCAATTGAAATGCAAAGTTTGCTCGTCCACATCAAGTGCGTCTGCTCGCGAACAGGGCGTTGCAATCCAAACCCGCGGGCATTTTCGGTGGAGACGTATCTCAAACGCAAACCCGCGCGCAGCTCGCGCAAAGTTCTTCGGCTTGCTTGCGTTGAGTGCGCGAGCAGCTTTTGGTGTAGACGATAGCTTGCTAGCTGAACGCGAACAGCACGCACGCAGCGCGTTTGGTGGATACTAGTTTTAATGTGTATCCAATTGGCATTTTGAATTATTATCATTTACAAAGGCATCAGCAGACCACAACGTACGTCCAAAAAGTAAAAGAGAATAACCAACAGGTGAATATCAATGAGTTTTGCTTAAGCGATTTAACAAAATCTTTCCAACAAATGCATCTATAGCTTTTGAGACTATTCTCGGATGCTTTAAAAATTCATCGAGATAAGTAGGTAAATTATTAAGAGTTTCGACTTTAAAAATGAAATCCTAAAGTAATTTTCTATTTTCAACCCAAAATATAATAACCACTGTTGAAACTTTTTAAATTTTCAGGTTGAAAAAATTTCTTAACTCAACTGTGGTGGCGCAGAAGTGTTTGGAGAACGATTTCTTCGAAAAATGGTCCCAATTTTAATAGAAAGGCGGAAGAATCCTGGGAAAATTTATATTCAGGCAACGACGCGTATGATCTTCCTTTTCTCTTCGGAACATATGCACTATTGTCTTTAATATTTCAAGTTTATCTTCCAATATGCTAATCATATTATGCATGCAGCGATATTAATTACACATCTATTATTTATTTTCGTTTATTTTATGTTTATTTTCGAGAACATTTTTTTGCGAAAGCAGATGAGAGTCTCCATAGACACTACGAGTTCCCCGCGCGCGTGATTCTTAGTAGTGTGGGACTTCAACCCACTAAAAACACCTCCCTTGAGCACGACCATCTCGGAAGTGATCACGCTGTGAGCTATTGCCATCTAGTCTTTTTTTGTATTGATTTTGATTTCAGGATCTAAGAAGTTATGCAGCGATTCCTTCCAACTATTTTATTTTATTTAATTACGTTTAAATATTATTTAAATCAGCTCAAAAGGTGTCGCCATTTTAAGTCTCCGTGTTATGTCGGTGATGTCTAGGAGTTTGCTAGACTGAACATTCACGTGTTGTCGAAATCTTTGTGCGCGCCTGTGTGCCGTTTTTTTTAACTACTTCCTCTACAGTGTCTATTTCTAGATCCTTGTACAAGTATACATTTTTTATGTACCATGGTGCACCAACAATGTTTCTTAGTACTTTGTTCTGGAACCGTTCTATTTTATTCAAATTAGTTTTTTAGTGCAACCCCAGAACTGACTGCTCTTGAATCCAGACAGATTTTAAGACTTGCTTGTAGATCAATAGTTTGTTTTCTGTCGATAAAGTAGAATTTCTTCCTAATAGACTGTTTCTTAATTCAAAATCTAAATATTTGTTCTTTATTGTCATTTCAATATCATAAACATAAACATTAATAACATTGCATGATAGATATGAAAAAAAAAAAATTAACAAAACTTCCCGTAGCTGGCAGACCTATTATGATTTTCCAACCAAACTCCTACTAAATTTGGCCTACAATAAGGTTCATTTACCATACGAATTTCGTTTTAATTTCTTGGTAGCAACGAAAATTTATAGGGCAAAAAGCTTTATTTTTCAAGATTCATGACACAAAAATTACCACAGCTGGCCGGTTCAACCTAATTTTTCAAAGAAAGTTCTACCTAACATTACCTAGAGTAAGGTCCAGTTACTGCATGAATTTCGGTAAAATCTCGCGACCGCATCGAAATTTATAGTGCAATGAACAGTTTTTTTTGTCTTAGTGATTTTTAAAGATGGCACCACAAGCACAGCGTCGCTCGCATTTCAAAATAACTTCTATCAGATCAGGTCCTTATCAAGGTTAATGCACTGTGTGAATTTCAATTGAATCTGATTATCGGGTCGCCAGTTCTCGCGAACACAAATTTCGGGTTACCGCTCTGGTGTAAAAAAAGAATTTCGAAAATTTTAATTTGACTGTAAAATGAAGTTGATCGAAAATTCCCATTATTATTAGATGGAGTTTATAAAAAATCTGCATATTTTTTCTAAAAAGCAAAAAGTTTTCAAGAGGTTCGTTGATTTGAAGGTTTTCTGCTCAGAGATATACCGTTACCACAGGGTTACCAGCACATTCATTGAAAATCACAAAAATATTTTAATGTCCCTATGACGAGTGCTTAATTTTCAAGCTACTCTATTGCCCTATGCTCTCCGATCTTGGTTATATGCTGTGTCTACGCACTGTGGCCAGATTGGGATATTTCCCGCCAATTGGGCTATCTAAAATTTGAATTCGCGGGACGTTTTTTCATTTCGCGGGTTGGCGGTTTTTGGGCTATCTATTTTTATGAAAAACTATATTTGGGCTATACAGCAAAACCTACTAATCAGGACACTGTATGAACGAACCACCTAAAAAATTGAGCTATAACATCACCGCACATAATAATTTTGAAAAAAACTCATTCTGTAATCGGGCAGCCTTTAAAATTGGACTGTGAGCCAGATTAGCTGCACAAAAATTGGCTTAGTAGTACATACTTTGTAATCGGACCAAAAACGGTTTTCAGATCAGCCAGCATGAAAAATTGTGCAAAAAGGAGTTTTCCAGAAAAATATCTGTTCAAGGTCAAGAAAATTGTTCGCATAGTTTCTGCATAACTTTCTGATGAAAAATTATTTAATATGTAGAATTCGGTACGTTATAGATAGCTGATTTATTTGAGCATTGTTGCATGTTTTTCCTTTAAGCAAGTACGAATGCAATTTATTTGATAGTATGATGTAAATATTTGAACGTTTGTTCAGGCAACGTCAAAACAACTGAAAAAATCTACTATGAGTGCAAAATACAACGATCTAAGTGTTCGCAATAAGTTAGACATCCGACAAACAATTAATAATCCAAAGAAAAACTGGCGATAGCTTTAAAATTAGTAAGAGTCAGGTGCATGGTATTTTAAAAAAAAAAGACCAACTAAGACGGGTATTAAATAACATGAAGACACTGGGAGAAAGCGGTTGAAGCGGTTACAATACTACCAGATGGATAAATTGTGGTATTAATGGTCTTCTAAGACACGCTCCAAAAATTTGCCAATATCTGGCCAGATACTTCATAGTAGAGCCCGTCAAATTACTACAAAATTAAAACTTTGTGATTTCAAGGCATCAAACAGAAAGCTAAAATCCATTAAAAGGACTACAATATTCACTACGGCACACTTTGTGGCGAAGAAGCTGATGTTGATTTAGACTCAGTTCAGAAATTTCAGTCACAACTAAGAATATTATGTGAAAATACCTATTATCTTGATGAGACAGGAGTATTTTTTAGAACAACACCTCAAAAATCACTACGTCTTAAAAAGAAAAAAATTACATATGGAAAACCTTGAAAGAAACGCGTGACAGTTGCAATGGAAGCTGCATAGGAGAAACCGAAAGACCAAGATCGTTGGGAAGAATTGACATTACACACAACTTGGCGACCTAACATAAAATCTTAGTTGACGGGTGCTATTTTTAAAGAATGGATGGACACTTGATATTGAAATGCAAGCACATAACCGACACATCACCATCTTTTTTGATAAAGCTAAATGTGATAGCATTGATAACCTGGAAGACATCAAGCTAAATTTTTTCCACCTATTTACAGGCCTTAGAGTTATACCAAACATAAAACTAAATTACTGCACTTATATGATGAACTTCATATTGTAAGCTCTGGAAAATACTGAGCGTTTTCCAGACCCTATAAAATTAGTTTCTATATTTGAAGCTCTCTGGTAATAACGATCTGCATGGAATAAAGTGTCTTACAATCTTACAATTACAAAAATGTTTTTAGAAATGTGGGTTTTCTCGAAACCTGAGGGTCGAAAGCGGAATCGTGATAAGAGTTCCAATTCAAAGTGATGAGAATTCAAATTCAAAGTGATGAGAATTCAAATTCAAAGTGATTAGAACACAAATGTTCCAGCAGACATTCAAAATTTGACAGGATACGATCAATTTACGACCGCAAACGAATCTCTCCCGGAAGATTCAGTAGATGTCTTTTTTAAAGGATGAGGTTTTTTTTTTAATTTTACGCCGAAGAAGCCATAGCGGCTTTTATTAATTCCGATAGTGAATTCAAATTGCAGTCATTTCAAATTCAATGTTTAAAAATTTTTCATTTTATTTCAAAGCACACTTCAATTTTCGCCAAACGTCGCTTGGAGACCCACAAGTGAAATTGTTTGACATATATCTCCTTTTGAAAGTATTTAAACGTCTAAACATAATACTAACAGCTGATCGTCTAATTGAAAAAATTATTTTTTAATTCAAAACTTGCGTTCATAGTTTTGAATGTATGAAATCGGATAAAATATTTACATTTTAAACAAAATATTCAGCCTTTCTAGCTATTAAGACTGTTTCTTATACTAATTGAACTTTTGTGCCACCCAAATTTGCAAGTTGTTTTTGCAAGCTTTTATTTTCTTTGTGAACATTCTAGGACTTTTCTAAAAATGTCCACACAGTTCCTGTAATTTATTCACATTTTTCCCTTTTCAAATATTTTGTGAATAAAATTTTATCTGTGTATGGTATCGAACATTTTTACTGTTTCAAACGACATTTGTGCTACAATTAGAGCATTTATGTTACTTCGCACGAGTTTTACGGATTTAAATATCATAGTTTAATCAGCTTAAGGGGCAGGATGGTTTCCAACTTAAACAAAAATTTTTTTTCAATTATTTTTTTATATGAAAGTACAATATCTCAGGAATATCCTCTGAAAATTTCAAGTCAATTGGACTAAAACTCGCAGAGATACCGGTTATTTTATTATCGTGTTGCCAGGTATATTTCAACGAGAAACCGAAATAGTCTAGCTCGAAACTCTGAACTACATTTTTGAAGTCGGTGCGTAACACAACTCAAAAATTAATGCACCGATCTCAATGAGCTTTGCCGGACATCTTTAATATGATAAATACTCGCGGATGAACGATCGTTTTTTTTTTTTAATTTTTTTACTATTTTTTACAGGCAATCATAGGCTGATTTTTTATGTGAAAATGGTACCTCCAAATTGAAAACCGCACCAAAAATCGGAAATCGCATATTTTTCAATATAATTTTGTTCATCCGCGAAAAATACTAGTATATTAAGTAAATCACTTCGATTTTTGGATTTCAGATAACACTGTCAGGCCAGGTTTTACGCACCGCACGACGCCTTTTTTCGAAGCGCCTTTGATCTACTGCCACCACGGGATAAATAATTAATATTTTTTTCTACAATAATTCCTACATACTCTGAAAATATAGTTCTTTAATGTGTTATAAAAAATTAGTAATTATTTTCACTCCAAGCTGAGAAAAAAAATCGCAAAAATCGGCTTTTCTTCGGCCTCGGAAACCATCTTGCCCCCTTAAATGAATTAATTTAGTTATAAATCTGGTGTGGCGGTTTTTGGGCTACAAATAAGAAATCTTGGCTATTTTGGGCTATAAAAATTTGAAATTGGGCTATATTTTCTTGCAAATATCTGGCCACACTGTGTCTACGTAACGTCAATCGATCAGATAGATCTCAATTAATGTTCTCTCTTCCCTTCGCGCGTGCTGAAGTTTATTTCAACTCACCGCTAGTGCGTATGCCCAGGAGGCATAATGCTCTTCAGTTTGGTCCTTTTCCGCTAACGTTTCGTCAATTTAAGTCGCAAATTATAGATATAATTCTTAATGCTTCTTAAAATATTTGACTTTCTTTTAAATTTTTTTTTTTTTACTATTTTTGCACTTTCTTCGATGTTGAATTGTATATTAGCTTTAATTTGTTGAAGTTCAAATATGTATATTTCTAATATTTTCATTTATTTGTTAATTTTTGCTATTTTCTTCTTTTGAGTTTATTTAATTTTTCTATTTTTGTAATTGGGCAGAAGCCTGTTAAAATGGATTCAAATATATAAATAAATTAATAAAATTGCGTCCTACAAATTTCGTGACAATCTGATGATTTTCTCGAAAAATATCGCAATTTGAGATTTCGCAAATTTTCTTTGCTTACTTTTAGGTTACTTTAGGGTTTCACATTTCAAAACCAATGTCATACTCAAGCTAAAAACATTATTAAGGCCCTCACTCACGAGCAATCCATAAGGCTAAATGGCCGGAGGCCAGGCCAAAATCTCACCGTGTGTGGGAGAATTCGGAAGGACTCATGGACTCATGGAACCAAATTAGATTTCCAATCAATCCAAAGTGCATGGACTCAGGCCATCGGGCCATTTTTTGTCTCGACCGTGTGTGGGTAAATAGTAGGGCGAATTTGGACAATCGATCAAATGGACTAGTCGTGCGTGTTGAAGCCTCAGTCCAGTCGACGTGGCAGTCTTGCGTTGCACGCTGACCTGTGACAAGCTCATTGACTGTTTCTGTGATTATTTTACTTAATCGTAAAATTCAGCATAATAGATAGTGGTGGCCATGATTTTGTTTTGAAAGTTATCGAATAATGTAGGTCACATGAATGTATATTATATTATTTATTATAATCTTTCGTGAGGAGTGATAGTTTGCCTCATATTTGTATCCTTTCGTTTGATAAATGGGGTGTCCAACTATAGCAACGTGTTTTATGTCGTATCATCCATTCTTAAATAATTTTGACAATCAGAAGGCTCAAGTGTGAGTTATTTTACCAAATCTACAATTTTTACCACTTCCTTTTTGGTTATCGTTGCTTTCTGTTGATGCAAGTTGTAATAGCAAAAATCTCCTCCACATGCTTCTGATCCATTAATAGGTTTAAAATATTCTTTTCTTCGAATTTACCTTTATTTTTTTTTCTAAATTAATGACAGAAAATGAAATGGCCTGACTGGGTCGAGGCTCTATCGTGAGTGGCGAGCTAAATTGGACTTAAACCAAACGGACTCAAGCCAAATGGACTCAGGCCATTTGGATTGCTCGTGAGAACAATCACAGAAATATAGGGGTATCTAAAAATTCACTAAACCAGAAGCTGCTACTAAAGGGTTAAATATATTTTCGAGGAAAAAAAGAAAATAACAAAAACTAGAGCTCGAAAATTATGAGAAAAATATGTGGCGAAATGCTATTATGTCATTTTAGATGCCGAGTTTTATGTCAAACCGGACTTCAGGCAGATTTTGTGGCCATAAATTTTGCATCGCTAAAGCGAAAGGTGCAGTGAAAAAAGTATTTAAGTCGAAGAAAACCAATAAATTTCGTAAACAGTACATGATGTGCCAGACAATTTGGATATGCAGAATGCAAAGAGGATATGCAAAACTTAAATGTTGCTCCTAACTCACAATTGGATTTGAATTGAATTTTAAAAAGCTAGTGCCGAATTTTTTGGACATGTGTCCCAAGAGAAAGTCCATCCAGAGAAGAGGAGGATAGCACCCATAGCAAAATATGAGCTTCCTATTAATATGTATAACGGAATTATTAAATAGCACATACCTTGACAGTGCCTCATCTCACTCTCCTACATTAGATGAAGTCCGACAGGCCATGGACAGCTTGAAATTCAACAAAGCACCTGGCATCGATGGGATCCCCGCGGAGCTCCTGAAGACGGGGGATTTCCGTTTTAAGGGCAATCTATGGATTGCTCACAGGCATCTGGCAACAAGAAACGATGCCGGATTAGTGGCGAAAAAGTGTCACATATCCCATTCACAAGAAAAGAGATAAATTACTGTGCGAAAACTACAGGGGCATATCACTACTTTGTACGTCGTACAAGCTTTTGACAAAGATGTTAGAGTTTAGGATTTCCCATCAGGGTGAGAAAATTCTTGGTGAATATCAAAGCGGTTTCAGACGTGGAAGGTCGACAACCGACCAAATATTTACTGTCTAACCAATTTTGGAAAAAACTGGGAATTCAACATTGATGTCCATCAAATATTCGTCGACTTCAAACAAGCGTACGACAGCATCAACCGAACTGCATTATTTAATATCATGCTGCAGTTCGGAATCCCAGCAAAGCTGGTACGATTGGTGCAAATGACCATGACCGACTCCATATCACAAGTGCTAATTCAGAATAATATGATCAACACGTTTTCGACGAATACAGGGCTATAACAAAGGTATCGATTAGCTCCTGTACTCTTTAACTTAGCACTTGAGTATGTCACCAGAAAAATCCCCGTTGACACGAGAGGAATTTTTTTATTTAAGTCGACACAGCTAGTAGCTTACGCTGATGACATCAATGTTATGTCACGTTCGTTCAACAACGCCAAGCAAGCATTTGTAACTCTAGACGAAACCGCCAAAAAAGTTGGTATTCAAATTAACGAACAACAAACAAAAATTATGACCCAATCAAGGACAACGACGACAGTAAGACAAAACATAACGATAGGGGACTATAACCTTGAAAAAATCTATCAAAGGATGGAAATGAAAATGACGAAATCAAACGACGGATTCAATTAGCCAATAAGACATTCTTTTCGGTGCTTCCCACTTTGAAATCTCGATGCGTACACAGGAATACGAAGCTTCGCATTTATAAAACAATTATTAGACCTGTGCTATGCTACGGAAGCGAAACCTGGACAATGACCCAGGCGTCTGAAAAAGCCTTATATACGTTCGAAAGGAGAGTATTGCGAAGAATCCTCGGTCCAATACGGGAAGAAGATGGATACAACAACGAGTTGATTACCATATTTGACGAGCCGGAAGTCTCTAACTGCAATGGGCTGGGCACGTCGAACGAATGAGTGACAATCAAATCCCCAAGCGGTCTCTCAAGGGGCGAACGTGCGGATCCAGGCCAGGCCAGTCGGTAAGCTACGCAAGCGCTAGGAGGATTCGACAGATCCTGACAGTAGGTCACTTTTAGGAGCACCGAACTGGAGGACGCGATCACTGAACCGAGACGAATGGAAGCGGAACATTAAGGAGGCCAAGGTTCGATTCAGGCTGTAGTGCCACGATGATGATGAATTACGCTCATTTTTAGGGGTAATGTGGTTATTTCCGCTAGTTTATTAAAAAATTCCACTGTTATTTTAGAGCACTTAACTATGCTAATCTTTTGGATGTGAACGAGAGCAACAGGAAGTTTTCTTCAAACGAAAGATTTTAACGAATCCAAGCGAAATGAAGTTCATACTGAGATTACATGATACATTCATACAAGTTTTGAAACCAAAAATTTTCTCATCAATTCTTTAATTTTGCATATCAGAGCAGACTTCGAGAAGGATTTTTTTTTTCATTTCTTTATAAAGTTTGAAATACTTCACGACTCCCTGAGACGCACAAGGCCATTTAGAGATAAAGTCCAGTCAATCATGTTGGACCGTTTTTTTAAAAGCCTGCATGGTTATCAATACACAATATATGGCTTTTTAATAAGGAGATAACAATTTTGTCCTTAAATCACCGTTTCTCGTGAATGCGTCATCCGATTGAGCTGAAATTTTCAGAATACTTTGGTGTATTGATGGAACAGGTCCAGGTTACATATAATGTAAGCTACCGTTATCCTTTTGACGCCACAACTATATTCTTAATTAGGTATTATGAGGTCATTCGTGAAAAAAATGCCAAAAAATTCTAACCGATAGACACTGTAGAAGAGGTCAGATTACCCTCGAAATATCGGTATATGACAAAAATTTCAAATATATCTGGCTTCAAAAGAAAAAAATCGGTTTTAATTTAATATTTTTACAAGCTGGAAAAAATTGGTTCTCATTAAAACAATTATATATACCTGTTTAAAATATTTAGGTGATAAATTTTATTTTGATTTTTTTTTTTTTTATTCTAAAACAGAAGAAGTCTTTTTTATTGGCTCTGATAGTTCAAGGTGAATGTAAAGTGTTGTCTTTGAAAAGACTATGAATAAGATAAAACTCCTCGCAGAACAGAATACAAAGTAAACTATTTTCTAACAAACAATAAAAGCCCTGGTATGAAACATATGAACAGCATTCGAAAGAAATTTTTCCCGAGGCACTTTTGGAGAACAGATACCAAGGAAAGTAGAACGTTATAGTATGATGGCTGATTATTGCTCAATGTTGAGAAGCAAATCGAATCGAAAATACAAGTAAAAAGGAGTTTTGAAGAAAGTAGAGCCATATGTTTTTTCTACTTGTTTAATCTTTCAAGTCATTTTTAAAATTATTTTTATGCATTGATAATTAACCCTTAAGTTTCATGTTTATCACATATTATTTATCATAAATCCTGTATAAATAACTACCAATAGACAAATCTTGTATACTAAAAAACTTATTGTGCTATAAAAAATGCCAACGCACTATTTGAACCCTATATACCTAACAAAAAGTACTATGATTTCAATGAGAAATCAGAAGTTATATTTTGCAGAGATATAACTTTTAAAAACTTTGTCGAATCGTTTTGCTGGTGTATTTATTTAAACATCTGAACTTCAAACCAGCCAAGCCAAACCAAGCGCGCAATTTCTATGCATCACACAGCTGACAGATGCGAGGTCAAAATCCCGCCATAATAAGACCAGCAGCTACAGCATCCAACATGAACACAAATTTGGAGGGATTCGCTATATGCACGGATACTGGGGCATGTGGCGTTCAACTCTTTCCCTTACTGAACACACAAACTATATATACCCGTTCTTTATTATTTCTCCCTGCGCAAACACACGCCTTCATCAATATCTGTTCAGGCACCCAGTAAACTACTAAGGGTCCACGCAAATCCAATCACCACGTACATCTCAGCTCCATTTGACTCGAGCCAAGCTTACACAAACGCACTGTATTATTTATAAACATTTCTGGGCCACACTACGTTCGTCTCTTTAGACGGCATCGTCTTGTCCTACATTACATATTAAAAAGTGAATGGGGCAAGTGCGATGGCGATGCACGCAAGTAGAACAAACGTCAAATGTAAACAAAACTTTACCTCACATAAAAACTTGAAAATTTTCCCCGACTTTTCATCGAAAACTCCCCAGCCGAAACATATTTCTCGACATTCGAATCGTATGTCACGTTCCGCTTACGCTCCTTGCGAATTCAATACGTGGATAAATTTTAGTAATCGAATAACTGCAAAAAATCTATTGCTCAAGTAAGATGCATTCTACGCGCAGCAAAAAAAAAAACGATTCCAATTGGATTGAAACTTATTTCGCGGACTCAGCACAGGACACATTTACACCACACAAACACTTCACTTACAAATCGTTTTTGTGGCACATCGCGCGACAATTTCACATCAAATTTAACACAATTACGGAGCACGGCGACCGAAATTTCATTTGCAACTAATTTTAAACGGTAATACAGTATATTCACGGGAATTTTGCATTGTTTTTATTCACAGTGTTCGGTACACTATTCGACCACGGACACCATCTTTCTTTTAAGTTCACCTCGATTTAGAAAGGTCATATGAAAGGAAATTTTGAGAAGGGAAATTATACTTTGGCGCGCAGTTGAAGAAGCAGTGTACGATTTTGGTGGGATTGATTTTTATAACGAATTATTTAAACGTTGAACGAATGGAAATATAGTGTTGTGCAACTTAATATATTAATGTCTAAAATGTGGCATTTTAATCGGAGATATTTTATTTGAATGGACTTTATCACCGTGTATCAAGCGGAGAATATAGCTTTATTTTTTTGACAAAAACGCATGTGTTCAATTGAAGGTAGTGGGCAGTTGGAAACCGGTAGGAATTATTGAATAGATTAAAATGCAGGTTAACAAAACTGGGGTTTACCTACGAAACAATATTTGAGTATGCTCGAATGTTGTTTTTCGCTAATTCTTTCAATTTATTTCAACGGACATTTACGGAATACATACGTCGCACCAACAACTAGGTGCAACCTCATTGCTTCACATTACCATCCGTCAGTCAGAATAAACTGTCTGACCATTCGGCTCACGGTAATCAAAATCCTGATTTTCAAATATTCTCTGGACTCATGTATGAAGTTAACATACATATGTGATAAAACAGCCCATTCCAAAAGCAATGCTGGAAGTACGAAAAATGAAGTTTCACTGCGTGTTGGACACAGATTAGCCTGTATAAACTTTTCTTCGAAGTATGTATCCTCCTAGCAAGCTATGAGGAAAAGATACTCCTACCAAAGTGATGTGAATTCTTATTTAAATAGTCAAGCAAAACTCCGCAGTTTTGTAAAGAGCAACGTGAAAAATATTCCTGTGTGTAGATGATAACGTCAAATTATAGTCCACTGATAGGTTTCGTCCTGAATAGCTTGAACATCGCGCCAAATTGACTCTATTTTTACATAACATAAGAATACAATGTAGCGTCTCCTTTGGTTTCAAGGAGCGAGTTCACTCAATTTTTCAATGATCTACTGCAGCCCCGTTGTGCTAGCAAATCAGCCGTAGCATCCTTCAGGCGTGATCTAAAGGGTGCTCTGCTTGAAACATGTTTCCGGTGACCCCAACCAAGTGAGAAAATATTTTATCAGCATTCGCTCATAACTCCCATAGTTTTATTATAATTTTTTATCCATTCACACCAACATTTAATTGAATCCCCCCATTGCGATTCCTATTTTTCCTGTTGAAGATAATGGTTTCTCCCACTTAGGCATGTTTCATATATAGTTTTGTCTCCCTGTTGCCACCCCTCTTTTTAAGCTTTTTCTATAAGTATACATTGTAGCGAATATGAAGATGAGAGTGCCTTAGCACAACTTAGAACCAGACCGAAGTCCAGAACCAAGAGTGCTAAGGTCTGAAAGTGGAATGGCTAATGCCATTCAAGAGGCAAAACAAAAAAAAAAGAATTGCCCCGAGAGCAGGGTGCCCTAGAAATGGCCGTGAAGGCCCCTCGTCCGCATTAGCGGAGCACCCTTTAACCAACCCCGACGGATGCTGGGGTGCCGCTTTGCTAGCTCGCTGCGGCTGGGGTGGGTTCTTTAAACAAAATGGGGTTAGTTTGCTCTCAAAGAAAACGGGATGCTACGTATTATTTCATCCGTCATAATACTGTAGCCGCAAACTGGTATATAAAAATACCCAAGGACCAAAAGGGGCATAGTTCCGTAAAGGAAACCACCCAGGCTCTGCAACATGGGCTGTCTAAGCAGACCCAGTGCTCGTGACAACGCACGGAGCCAGAAAATTAAAAATCTACAAAAGGGACAAAGGAAAAAGTGCTACCTCTCTTTACAAGGAACCCGGGTGAGGCAGACAGCCCCGGGCCCCCGATGTTAGTGGAGCCCTGACCCCGATGGTCTGGGGTCCTCCACCCTCTGATGCTGGCCCTCAATATTCAAAAATTCAAAAATTCAAAAAGTTTACAAAAATCACGGAAACTACTAGTTGGGCCAGTATCCCTCCCTTGTAAGATGCTGTAAAATACTGAAAAATTCACAAAGAAAACTATTTCATTATGGGCCAGCCAGGCCAAGCGCGGACCCTGAAAAGGAGAAAGAACTTCTCGGGCTTTCGCCCAATAAGAAGGCCAAATGTTATAATTAATACAAATTCATTTCATTATTTTTAACTATCAACAAGTTCTCCATTAATTTGTCTTTCTCAACATACAACACGTAATTAGATGCTTACTTTATTACTTGCTGATCAACAAAAAAAATATCCAACTTCTATGCTATTTCCATATGTTTCAAACAAATATCCAACTTCTATGCTATTTACATATGTTTCAAACAAATATCCAACTACTGCATAACTATACTCCTCACGATTGTAGTTTTTTTTCTTTTTTTTTTTTTTTTTTTTTTTAAATAAATCCTCCTCGTGATTATCAATTAATGTTCTAATACAATAATTCAATGTGACGTACGTCTATCTAACGTTAAAAGTAATGCAGCTGTGAATTTTTGTAAATAAAGTTTTCTCAATCTACTTTCTCAATGAAAATTATGAGCTTTAAATATGAATGCAATTTTCTTTCTCCATAAACTACTAAAGAAATATATATTGTTATTTTTCTTTTTAGTTGGTTTCGAAACAAGGATATTTTATCACAATGTTAATTCATGTTCTATTCTGTGTCGCGTCGATATTTTACTACACCGAATTTTCTCGGCAGCCTTAAAATAGAAATGAGGGCGAGGGTATGTTTGTGCGTGTGTGTGTGTGTGTGTGTGTGTGTGTGTGTGTAAAGGCGATTTCAAGCATCGCTACACATATCGACTGCGATAATTAGCATGAATGGTTTTCATCGAAAACAGCCTCTTCAAGTTGTGCTTGAATGGAAGTTTTCGAGGATATTCAAGTTTTATATATGTTTGCTATTAGATTTAATATGGTAAGAGAAATGCACATGTTTGCTGATAAGAATACGAGAGTAATGTAAGTACAATGTAAAAGCGTAAACGTCTTGGCTGTGTCAAAAGACCAAATATATATGTAGAACAGTTAGCCATTAGTTATAGTTTCATTGATTCAAGTGTGTGTAACATTTGGTCTAAGGATTAATTAATTCTGTTGAAACAGCTTCGACTTTACCGAAAACTTCCTTCGACTTTTCATGTAAAAATGCTATTGTTCTAGTACTATACTTGTTGCGAAACGAACTTTTGTTTTCTAAGATATTTCACATTATTATCATTATTTATTTTACTAAGGCTGATCTGTTTTTACTGTAGACTTACGATTCTATTTAAACGTTTTTTCATAATTCTCCCTAGCATCTAATCATTTTATATTACTTTGACATATTTTCGTGTAAATTACCAGTTTGAAAACATCCAGTTTTGAACGTTTAGTACTTGACGGGTTTGGCCGGGTGAAAATGCTTAAGTAATCAGGAGACCAGAACGCTAAGTAGCTTGTAGATTCCAAAAGCATTCAGACTGCCAGGAAAGGAACTTGGTTACTGTTTCGTGTTTAAGAGTACTCCTATGTACAGCAATCCCTCTTCAACAAGCACATCTTCAAATCTGCTCTGATTCCGGCACATGGCGAACTGTCTGCTAACTTCTCTTCACCTTCGCATCGCATCATCTTGACAGGCTGCTAGTTAGATACTTGTACCGCTAGAGGAAACTTCAACGATGTAGTTATTTCTAAATATTTCATCAGGAATCTCCTGCTGGGCTTATCTTGATTCACTATCTGACATTCGCTTTTCATTATGGTTTATTATCTTGAGCATATTTTTAATTAGGGAGAATGACCAATAGCTGCGGTTTGGCTTTGGTTATCGGAGAGAGTAGACTCCACGCGACGATTTCAAATTCCAATGTAGGTTTCGATAGTATTATTTTTGTGTTCTTTTTATTGGCCACTTGTCATTCGTATGGTATCTTCTATTAAAGGTTTGGTTATGGTTTAATGGTAAAGGTGTGACGTAGAAAAAAACATCGCCTCTCAATGTTTGATGTTGTATTTTGATATTTCACTGTTTTATTATCTAACTTGAACTTGCGAGATCATTGTTTGAACTGTGTCGGATTTTATATGGTGGTCGTTAAATTGATTGATAATCTTCAAGAACTCGTTTAGTAGCACATCACAGGCACCAGAAACTGACTTTCTCTTTCATGTTGATCGTACGATCGTTGTGGACCGGTGTGGCTGTCAGTAGCTACGAAAGCTATATAATTCACTTTTATTTTGATACCACAATTAATATTTATTTCACCACTTCCACTCTAAATCCGCGAAACAGAAAGGACTATCGAACTGTGCTTAGTAAACAAGGCAAACTTTAATTAATTGATAATTATCAATGTTGCACAATGCACTTGTGTTTCAATCACCAAGACGATTTTCAATCTTTCGCCGTTTTCTCTTCGCGGACGGGTCATCAACGACCCCTCGCCGCTACGATTCCGTTCAGACCGTCCGATTACTTGGGTTCGCGACTCAAACGTTACCGACACTGCCTTCGCTTGAGGCGATAAGGTGTCGTCCGCTCACTGATGGGCACCGGACCATTTTTCAATACGCTGATCTGTCGGTATTCGTAAAAACTATAAAGATTGGTAGAGCGGAATTCGATTTGCACTAACACAGCACCCTCGGATTTCCGTCGTTCTCTTTCTTGTCTTTGGCTGATGTGTTTTAATTTCGTCGCCAATGCCACCGCCAAACTTAATGAACTCGCGTCCGAGAAGCTATCACGCTATCTACGAAACTGCTCAAAATCAAACCAAACACGATTACAGCCGCGTAAAAATTCCGAAAGCAAGGTATTCCAAATTATGCTAACGCTCCACCTTGCACTAGCCCAGCGCGCGACACTACATTCACCCGAAATCTCCTAGTAGCCTTCTCGCCGCCACGCCGGCCCACAATCGACTGTCCCATAGCCAAGCTTATCGCGGCCAGCACACAGCCCAGTGCCGGTCTCGAAATTTTTGCACAAACAAGTTACCGTTAATACGGTAATTTGTTTGTGAAAAATGAAATTTTAACACGACATTGCTTGTGTTTCGATTTTTCGAAAAACAAGATGCCGTAAGGTCGTTTTGTAGAGGACTTCTGATACATTACGTATCAGAAGTCATTTGCCGTGAATTTAGAAAAAAATTCGAAATGGCAAATGCTACAACACAGATCTTTCCACAAGGGCAAGTGCGTGGAAAGAGCTGAAGGATGGATGTAATGTGTGAAAGACAATGACGTGAACAGGTGATCATGTCGTTTACTGTCCAATCCTTTTAAGAAAATCGTGAATAATGTGAACAGAACTCAAAGGGGGTAATTATTACTGAAAGGAATTATCGTGAACAACGTATACTGATTTAGAATGAAAGTATCTTTGGTAGAGGAAGTGGTGAACGAGGTGAACATCTCTAGATACTTTTCAATCGAAGCAGGAGTGACACCTGAAATAGGCGCAAATGGACGATCTCCAAATAGAATTTGGAAACAGATCGTGAACTGGTGAACTAGTGGGTATATCACTTAGTGATGTCTTTCGCGTGAAAGACGCCCACTGATCGTCCATTTTGATCGGCCAGCTGGTAATAAGCACCGCCGATCTTCTTAATTACCTTACTAGGTAAAAACTTCCGGTCCAGCTTTGCATTGTAGTGCGCGGCTGCGTCACTTTGCCGGAAGTTGCGCCTGTAGACCACTTCGCCAGGCTGGTATGAAACCAACCTGGAACGAAGGTTATAGGCCTTTGCATTTCGAGACTGGGCCTGGGTGGTGAGGTCGCGGATGGTCTGGCGTAGAAGAGCCAGTTGGTCAGGAGGTGGCAGAGTGGTCTCGGGGTCATCCAACAGATGAAGTTGTCGCAGCAGGTGATAGATGCGGCCATGAGTTATCATTGGTTGCCCGAAGACTGCCTGATAGGGCGAAGTTCCTATGGTTGCGTGAGGTGCTGAGCGTAGCGCGCAGGTTACTTCTGAAAGTTTACCGTCCCATTCCTTTTGAGCTGGATCAATGTACGAACGGATGGCCGCTAGTATGGAGCGGTTGAGACGTTCCGAGGCATTGGCTTGAGGGGAATGCACGGCGGTGAAGGTATGTCCGATACCGAATTCCTGTAGAAAGGTCTGAAAGATAGACGACCGAAATTGTACACCATTATCTGTTACAACACTCTCCGGGACTCCAACAAGGTGAAATACCCTTTTCCTCAGAATGTCAATAACTGCTTTCGCAGTGAATTTACGAAGCGGCTCAACGAAGGGGAATCTCGAAAGATGGTCGAGGACGATGAGAGCTCCAATGTTGCCAGACTTGGACCTAGGGTAGGGGCCGATAAGGTCAATGTACAAGCGCTGGAATATGCGCTCGGGAACGGACTGCAGCGTCATTGGTGGACGAAGGGTGTGTGAAGGGGCTTTGGTGGTTTTGCATGTAAGGCATGATCCCACATATTCACGCACTTGAGCGGCCATTCGTGGCCAATAAAACCATTGACGTAATCGCCCGAGGGTTTTGGCCACGCCACCATGCGCACTCAAGGGTGGGTCATGAGCGCCCTTCACTAATTCTGCCGTCATTTCTGACGGCACCCACAACTTCCAGGCCAACTGGTCTTGAAGTCCGTTTCCGGTCGCATACTCAGTCCGCTTGTACACGAACCCGTCTACAACTTTTAGGTCCGGCAGTTGGTCTTGTTCTGCCTGGACTTTAGCCGCCAGCTCCGTATAGGAGGCACTTTTGAAGTGGGGCGACTCTAAGTCTAGCTCCATTGGAGTCTCCTCGCCTTCTGCCGGCGTCAACGCCTCGGCAGAGAACATGCGCGACAAGGAGTCCGGCACTACGTTTTGGCTTCCCTTTCGGTGGACAATCTTGAAGTTGAAACCTTGAAGTTTCAAGGCCCACCGGGCTAATCGTCCATTAAGGTCCGGTTGGTTCATTAGCCATTTTAGGGAAGCATGGTCGGTCACGATTTCAAATTCGTGACCTTCCACGTAGGCACGGAACTTCTTGATTGCCAACACCGCTGCCAGACATTCTTGCTCAGTGACGGTGTAGTTTCGCTGAGCGGGATTCAGTTTGTGGGACATATAGGCGATGGGGGCTTCAGCTCCGTCTTCAGTGCGCTGCACCAGCACGGCACCGACTCCATGTTGACTTGCGTCACATTGGATGGAGAAGGGCTTGTTGAAATCTGGGCTGTGCAGCACTGGGGCTGAAGCAAGGCTGTGTTTCAATTGCTTGAAAGCATTTAGCCTCTCATCGGTCCACACAAACTGACTCCGCTTAGAAAGCATGTCTGTCAGTGGTGTTGACAATGACGCATATTCCCTGACGAAGCGCCGATACCAACCGCAGATTCCTAGAAATCTTCGGAGTTGCTTCGTGGTAGAGGGAAGTGGGAAATCCATGATAGATTTCACCTTGTCAGGATCGGTCTGGATAGTGCCCCCACCAACAATGTGGCCAAGGTACTTGACGTCTCGCAAGAGGAACTTACTCTTTTCCACATTGATGGTGAGGCCAGCTTGTCTCAAATGGAAGGCGACCTGATGAAGCACCTGAAGGTGCGCGTCGAACTCGTCTGTTATCACCAACAGGTCGTCGAGGTACACAAATACCTGGTGCTTGAGTTGGGGCGGAATAACCTTATCCATCAGTCGTGACATCGTTTGGGGTGCATTACACAACCCAAACGACATCACGACAAAATGGTAAAGGGGTCGACCGGGCACAGTGAAGGCTGTCTTCTCTTTCGACTTCTCCTCTAAAGGTATTTGCCAGAAGGCATCCTTTAAATCAAGGCTAGAGATGAAATTTGCCTTAGGGAGTCTGCTGAGAATTCCATCGATCAGCGGCAAAGGGTAGGCATCCCTCACTGTGACCGAATTGACCTTCCGGGCATCCAGGCATAAGCGTACTTTCCAGGGCTTTACCACCAACGTTACCGGCGAAGACCATGCACTCTTCGACTCTTCGATTACGCCCAACGCTAACATCCGGTCAATTTCCTGATATAGGAGCTTTTCGACAGCTGGTGACACAGAGAAATGTCTCTGTTTTATGGGTTTCTGGTCACCAGTGTCGATTTCATGACGGATGAGCGTAGTCTTTCCCAAGCCCTCCACAGCAAACGAAGGAAAGCAAGCAATCGCAGACCGAAGTCTGCGATGCTGCTCCTGTGTGAGAGGGTGGGCGCAATCGTCGAGTGCGTCGAGGCTGTTGGTGGTGTCGACCTGTGGTGGTGGCGCAAACAGGTCTGTGGCCAGGGCGAAAAGACGGACGAAGTCCACTCCCAGATAGAGATTCTGACTGAGAGTGGGTATTATCCACAGCGTCAACGTCTTGGTGAGCCCCCGGAACGTGATGTCGGCTGATACTCGGCCTACGGCTTGATGTTGTGTGCCGTCAGCTGTTTTCAACCCGAGAGAAGCTCTTTTCCAGGGAAAAGCGTTCCTCTCGAGGAATGAGTGGGCTAGATCAGCCGCCATCACGCTCACGTTGGCTCCCGTGTCGATCAAACCCGATGTTAGTTGGCCGAACAACAGAACCTGAGCGTACGGTCGAACGTCACCTGGAGGCACGTTCAACAGAGTCGCACAATCCAATTGATAACGCCAACGACGGAACTGAGCGTAAAAACACCTCATTCTCAACGTTGAGCGTTTAGGTGTTCTAGAAGTTTGTCTAATGGTGTAAATTTCGGAATTAAAAATTCGGTTTCGGACCGCCGTATATTTCCGCCATCTTATGTGATATGGCAGAAAAGCCAAAGGCGCAGGAGGCTCTGCCTTTAAGTGTGGGATCGATAAGGTAGTAGAGTCCCCACTCGGCTGTATACTATCATCATTGGTGGTTGGGCCCAAGAAATTTGGAGACAGATCATCAGTCCTGTCTACCTGCTGGAACGGGGTGGAGCTTGTTTGCCCTGCGGGAGGCGTGAGATCTTGTTCCGTGCTCCCTGCGATCCGTTTTTTGTTTGGCAGTTTACACAATTCGGCTTATAAGTATCTGCCTTTCCGCAGCCGTAGCAGAATACAGTTCTGGGCTCCAAACAATCGTCGAAACGGTGTCCCACTTGCTTGCAGTTCCAGCAAGTAGGCAGGACCGTGACTGCCTCCACTCCATGTTCATCGGTTGAATCCTCGTATTGGACCAGCGGGTACTCATCACGTAGTTCTTCTGTAGCGTGTCTCCATTGGGAGGATCGGCGTCGACCTCCAAGCTCCATTTCAAAGTTCTCTGCACGGATGACGGCCTGACGGAGCAGACGAACAGAGGGAAGGTGTATTTGTAGCAGACCACGACGGATTTCTGGCAATAAATTGCGTCTAAGAATGTCAGCTAAGTCCGCGTCGCCAATAGGGCGCTGTAGCCGGTCAACAATCTTGTAAACGTCCGCGCTAAAATCGTCGAATGTTTCTTGGGGTCGCTGTTTCCTTCCTCGTATCTGCTCCATCAGGTCGGCATCCGTGAAGCGATCAGCGAAATGATCGCTCAGGGCCGACTCCAAATCTCTCCAACCGAAGTCACGTCTTGAATTGTAAAACCTCCAATACCAATCAGCGGCAGGTCCAATCAAAAGTAGGTGCATATGCTGGCATAGAACATTAAAATTTCCGCCCAAGGTATTTCTAGTGAGAGCCGCTACCCTGTTAATAAAAACTTCCACGGGCATAGAGGACTCGCGACCCGAGAATTTTAGGCCCCACCCACCAATGATGCTAGCCACCTTATCGTGGTGGAACTGGACATTATTACCACGAGGGGTGCGAGGTGAGTAGGATCGCGGCACTGGTACAAATGATTGTGCGCGAGGGTTAAGTCTTGGCGACTCTACATTCCCAGTCCGGGACGGAAGGTTCAATTGGGCCATGCGCTCCAGCATCACACGCATGCCGTTCTGCAATTCGTTAATCTGTTACTGAAGTCCGCTTAAATCTTGGGGCACTATAGAGCGCGCTCCTGCGGCTTCTGACGTCACATCTGATATTGGGGACGCTTTTGATGACGGGCCAGGTGGCTGAATTAAACCTTCCGCCCCCGACTCGGCCTGCAAATCGAAGTCCCTGATTTCCAAATCATCATTTCTCATGCCTCGGGTTCTTACTCCCGGCCGTTGTGTTTTGGGCCGAGCCCCTCGTGGCATAGATGCTGCAGCAGTGGAGGCCTGTCTGGATCCTAAGGGGAGACTCAGTGGTCCACGGCACAGCGGGCAATCTGTATGATTCCGAAGCCATTGCTCCAGGCACGTTTCATGAAATGTATGACCACATTTTGTGGTGTACGTAACCTGGGCAGCAGCGAATGACTGCTGGCATATGGAGCACTGAGCCTCCACTGTGGTGCCAGACAGATCCTCACTACTGTGATGCAATGGCATGTCCAATCTGTGAAAATAATTGGCAAGTGATGAAAATCCAAAGAAAATGCACGATACTCGTGACTAACGAATTAATTCGCTTAATCTAAAGTTGGTTGGCGGGGAATTCAGTCCGCAACCAAATGCACAAAAAAATTTGTGTCTAATTTTATCAAAGAATCTTAACAACTAATAGGCCAAAGTGCCAAATTCAAAATAAGTGGATGCACACCAGTGGTGTGACTAACTCTCAACTAGTATAAAGATTTTAAAGCCAAATGCTAGAGTTAATGAGAAAAAATATATAACTTCCAAAAAGTTTAGAAAAAATTTTCTAAAGTTGTAAACTTCCAAAGTTGAATCAAAAAAATATAATTATAATTTTCAAGAGATGGCCTTCTTACTAGACGGAACCCGATCCGTCCCTCTCCAATTCAGGTCCGCTGGCTGGCTGGCTTTTGATTTCAAAAAAATGCAGGAAATTTAAATTTTAATTACCAAATGTTTAAGTATGAGAAGTGTTTACGTATTAAAAATGTTTTGGTGAGAAAAATGTTCAAGTGTGAAAAGTGTTTTAGTGTGATAAGTATTTAAGTTCAGTAATTTAATTGGGTCGATTCCAAAAGGGGAATCGCCCAGTATGGGGGACTGTACTCTCACCCGAAATTCCTCGAAAAGAGAGGAGCAAGGGACCAAAAACAACTATGTTGCTGCTTGACTCAACTTCAGCAAATGGTTCAAGCTTGGCCAAGCTGCAGGGACGTGTAGGCGGCGCCACGCCAACCCCACGTAATCCACCACAGCTTGAACCAAACCCAAGCCAAAAGCCGAAGCTGGATCAAGACAGCAAGGATTTAAAAATTTGGGACAGCTTCCCAACATAAAGTGGGGCAGGGGCCCTTCGGTTGACCGGGACAGGAGTGGCGGTAAACCACCACAACCGCGGCCAACCTCCAGGTTGCACCCAGAGTCAAAAAAACTCAAAAAAAAAGACAACACAACAGGAAGCTGCCCAAGAGGTAAGCTAACTAGGAAATGATTTTAAAAGGAAAGGATTGGGAAGGATGTTTGCGGCTAGTAAGGAAGAGCGAGCGATGCAGGTCTTAATACAAGGGCTTTGTTCTCTCGAACGAAATGAAATGAATCGCAAAGGAGGCGATTCTAAGACCTGCTAGTGAGAATGGAAATTTTAAGGATTGAAGACGTAAAGTCTTGAGGGGAGTATGAGACGAAGCTCATAATTTGTTTCTCACTTTGGTGTGGGTTGCCCAAAACAAGTTTCGGGCCCCACGTTGGGCGCCATTTGTAGCGATTTATTAAGATGGGAGAGTGGCCTTAACACAACTTAGAACCAGACCGAAGTCCAGAACCGAGAGTGCTAAGGTCAAAACAGTGGAATTGGCTGATGCCATTCAAGAGGCAAAACAAAAAAAAAAGAATTGCCCCGAGAGCAGGGTGCCCTAGAAATGGCCGTGAAGGCCCCTCGTCCGCATTAGCGGAGCACCCTTTAACCAACCCCGACGGATGCTGGGGTGCCGCTTTGCTAGCTCGCTGCGGCTGGGGTGGGTTCATGAAAAATGGGGATGGTTTGCTCTCAAGAAAACGGGATGCTACGTAGTATTCATCCGTCATGAATTTCGTAGCCGCAAACTGGTATGTAAAATACCCAGGGACCAAAAAGGGGCATCGTTCCGTACAGGAAACCACCCATGGCTCTGCAACATGGGCTGACTAAGCAGACCCAGTGCTCGTGACAACGCACGGAGCCAGAACATTGAAAATCTAAAACGGGAAAATAGGAAAAAAGGCTACCTCTCTTAACAAGGAACCCGGGTGAGGCAGACAGCCCCGGGCCCTCGATGTTAGTGGAGCCCTGACCCCGATGGTCTGGGGTCCTCCACCCTCTGATACTGGCCATGAAGTTTCAAAATTCAAAAACAAAAGCTAATCAAAAATCACGGAAACTACTAACAATGTTTGGCCAGTATCCCTCCCTTTTTATAAATGCTGAAAATGCTGAAAAAAAAATTTAGGAAAAACTATTTATCATTTTTAATTGTAGGCCAGCCAGGCCAAGCGCAGACCCTGTAAAACCGAGAAAGAACTTCCCGGGCTTTCGCCCAATAAGAAGGCCACGTTTTCAAAGTTAACATAACATTATAAATGTATTTTTCTTTCTTTCCGAATCACGGGAATACATTACTTTTCATAAGTTTAATCACAAAGTAACATGAATTGAGTTGCATTCCAGGAACAATAATATTGTCTAGGTTGCTAATTTACCAAAATTCAAATTTGATTCTCTGTTTTTTTTTTTTTTTTGTTTTTTTTTCTTTTCAAAAAAAAAAATAAAATCCTTTACTTTCTATGGTGTTATTTTCTTTTCTTTCTTTGTAGAACAGTTCAAACTAAAGATTCACATGCAAAGGCCAAAATCAACATTATTTCAATGAACTACGTACATGACCTAATGTATGCATACTACGATGTACTACTCGCGAATATACCATCTTGGTTCTTAAGGAAAACAAAAGGTTAAACATTGGGAATTCCATGGATTTCCTAACAAGGGTTCCACCGATCAATCATTTATGGGAAACACGAATATGTAATCCCGTAGGAGTCGTTTACAATTTTTCTTTGAAAAGGTTAGCGATATTATACATCGTGCATGTAACAATCAAATGATCTTAATTCCTAAAGAAGAATTTTACTAATAAATCAAAAATTCCTCGATGAACATATGGTTTTTTTTTTTTTTTCTTCTTTCTTTTCCCTTTTTTTTCAATACAGCGTTCGCTGTTAGTGGCAAATAACAATCATTCTAGTCTGGAGACTTAGGACCTCCATCAACAATTTTATTGTGCTTAATCCTTTCACGCACACTTATAAATACTACCCAGCTGCGGGAAATTTACGTACTGAACTTATGAAACGATAGAGAAAGTTAAGGGAAACGTGAAAAATAAATATGCTTCTTGCCTTAATATGTAGAAGGAACGTAGGTAGAACTTATTAGGTATACATATATATCAACGACAACCGTTATTAATATTCTTCTTGACTCTGCGTCGCGCCAACCAAGTATGCATTAAGTGTAATAATGGGTAAACAAGCTCAAACTCATGTTCTATCTTATAAAAATATTAGTTGATTAGCATATATGCCTTTGCCTTTTTACTAACGACTGTAACATTTAGAGGTATATAATAATAATAATATTTTGTCGCACCATCCAATTACTTCTGCTTCGTTATGTACACTAGATGCCTCCACATCGCTGCGCCCAATATAGTTTAACTGCATACGTTACGTCCCTTGTCGATCGGTTGTTCCGGATGAACCGATCACGTTTTTCCCCGCTCGTACCAGGTACTCGGTCGCGGGATGCGTTAATAAACCAAACTGCGGTTGAGACATCCCATAATCATCGCCCCGGGGAATATGTTCCGCCAAACCGTATTGCTCACAATCCCAATCCAAACCTCAACACAATTATTGCAAGATTCAGAGATGTATTGCCTGATAATCACTGGACTGTGAGATGTAAATATTCATTTCGACGGAGATACTGAACCTAGCTAGGTTCTGTGAGTGATGCTGATATTGCTTCAAGTGTCGATCTGATGAACGGCTTGGATAAGTTATATCGACAAGACTATAAACCCACTAAAAGTGGCCCAGATGGGACCGAATCCATTGTTTAATTCTACTAGATTTTATGACTCACCATAATTATGAAGGGCTTTCAGCAGCCTACCTTGGGCGGGATTTCTCAAGCAACGAAACACATATTCAGCAGCAGCCCGCGGATTTTTTTTCAATTTCTGCGTTGCGATTGACTGACTTAGCAAGGTTGCAGGGACTCCACCTTGGCTGTGATGAAGGTCACGACATGTGATTATATCTTTGAGTACCTAACCATCATTGGTCATATGGAGCACTCCATTCTTCTCCACTGAGGTATATTTGAGAAAGGTTTTTCCCCGATCTATCTATACTAGCACGTTTTAAATGCACTGGACAGTTAATGGTGACGTTATAACACACGATCTTTAAGATGTGAGACGTTTTAGTCGAATCAACACCAATGCCCTGATCGATAATGCAACCCGAAACGCGCTCGTATTGGACCCATAAAAACACCGCAAGGTACTGTCGGGAGTCACGTACACCGAGATGATATTGGTTATTCGAACCTAATGCACATATCAAATTCGTCAGCACAAGAAAAAAACAGTTTTTTTTTCAGCAGGGTCTAAAAATCTAGCGGCGCCTGTCAAAACTTGCGTAACGTCGAACAGTTGGTCATCCACGGGTGTACACGCTTTCAACTGTAGCGCCGGGGTCTTGGAATGTGGTTGGGTTCAAGTGCAAGAGTATTCCGTTTTCACTATGGTGGCCGAAAAAGGGTTCAATTGAACTCATTATCAGTAGTCGGTTTAGCGTTCGTTCAAAAGAAATTTATGCGTCCTGACAAGGGCGTCTGCACACACGCATTTCAGTCACGAACATGCGTCATATATTATAACACAAAAACTCGAACGATGGGGCACGATTCCGCACTCAATTCAAATAAAATGATCCCGTAGCGACGTGCGGGTACCGCCTCTCGTTTTGTATTTCACTTTAAGTTCATCTTAGATTTCACGATGCCGAAGATTTCCACCGATTACCCTGATTCGCGCTTCACTTCTTTCCATTGCACTCCTTCAGTTCGATCCCCAACAACACCGTCACCGCCAAGCTTCTCGTCGCCACGACCGTCTAACCAACTGCGCGTCGCTACCACTTCCCACCGACTGTCTCGAGCTTATCGCTGCCAGCACTCAGCCCAGTGCCGGTCTCGAAATTTCGCACAAACAATTTACCGTTAATACGGTAAATTCATTTGTGAAAAATGAAATTTTAACACGACATCGCTTGTGTTTCGATTTCTCGAAAACAAGATGCCGTTAGAGGTCATTTTGTAGAGGACTTCTGATACATTACGTATCAGAAGTCGTTTGCCGTGAATTTAGAGAAAATTCGAAATGGCAAATGCTACAACACAGATCTTTCCACAAGGGCAAGTGCGTGGAAAGAGCTGAAGGATGGATGTAATATGTGAAATATAATGACGTGAACAGGTGATCATGTCGTTTACTATCCAATCCTTTGAGAAAATCGTGAATAAGGTGAACAGAAAGAAAGGGGTAATCTTTTTAATGAGAGGAAATATCGTGAACAACGTATACTGAATCAATAAGGAAAGTATCTTTGGTAGAGGAAATGGTGAACGATGTGAACATCTCTAGATACTTTTCCCGTGGAGCAGGAGTGACACCTGAAATAGGCGCAAATGGACGATCTCCAAATAAAATTTGGAAACAAATCGTGAACTTGTGAACTCAGTGGGTATATCACTTAGTGATGTCTTTCGCATGAAAGACACCCACTGATCGTCCATTTTGATCGGCTAGCTGGTAGTAAGCACCGCCGATCTTCTTTATTACCTTACTAGGTAAAAACTTCCGGTCCAGCTTTGCATTGTAGTGTGCGGCTGCGTCACTTTGCCGGAAGTTGCGCCTGTAGACCACTTCGCCAGGCTGGTATGAAACCAACCTGGAACGAAGGTTATAGGCCTTTGCATTTCGAGACTGGGCCTGGGTGGTGAGGTCGCGGATGGACTGGCGTAGGATTGCCAGGTGGTCAGGAGGTGGCAGGGTGGTCTCGGGGTCATCCAAAAGATGCAGTTGCCGCAACAGATGGTAAGTGCGGCCATGGGTGACCATTGGTTGGCCGAAGACTGCCTGATAGGGCGAAGTCCCTATCGTCGCGTGAGGTGCTGAGCGCAACGCGCAGGTTATCTCTGGGATTTTGGCGTCCCATTCCTTTTGAGCAGGGTCAATATAAGATCGAATTGCTGCCAGTATGGAACGGTTAAGACGTTCCGAGGCATTGGCTTGAGGGGAATACACGGCGGTGAAGGTATGTCCGATACCGAATTCCTGTAGAAAGGTCTGAAAGATAGACGCCCGAAATTGTACACCATTGTCCGTTATGACACTTTCCGGGACTCCAACAAGGTGAAATACCCTCTTCCGCAGGATGTCGATGACTGCTTTCGCAGTGAACTTCCGAAGCGGCTCAACGAAGGGGAAACGCGAAAGATGGTCTAAGACGATGAGCGCTCCAATGTTGCCAGACTTGGACCTAGGGTAAGGGCCGATAATGTCGATGTACAAGCGCTGGAATATGCGCTCGGGAACGGACTGCAGCGTCATTGGTGGACAAAGGGTGTGTGAAGGGGCTTTGGTGGTTTTGCATGTAAGGCATGATCCCACATATTCACGCACTTGAGCGGCCATTCGTGGCCAATAAAACCATTGACGTAATCGCCCGAGGGTTTTGGCCACGCCACCATGCGCACTCAAGGGTGGGTCATGAGCTCCCTTCACTAATTCTGCCGTCATTTCTGACGGCACCCACAACTTCCAGGCCAACTGGTCTTGAAGTCCGTTTCCGGTCGCATACTCAGTCCGCTTGTACACGAACCCGTCTACAACTTTTAGGTCCGGCAGTTGGTCTTGTTCTGCCTGGACTTTAGCCACCAGCTCCGTATAGGAGGCACTTTTGAAGTGGGGCGACTCTAAGTCTAGCTCCATTGGAGTCTCCTCGCCTTCTGCCGGCGTCAACGCCTCGGCAGAGAACATGCGCGACAAGGAGTCCGGCACTACGTTTTGGCTTCCCTTTCGGTGGACAATCTTGAAGTTGAAACCTTGAAGTTTCAAGGCCCACCGGGCTAATCGTCCATTAAGGTCCGGTTGGTTCATTAGCCATTTTAGGGAAGCATGGTCGGTCACGATTTCAAATTCGTGACCTTCCACGTAGGCACGGAACTTCTTGATTGCCAACACCGCTGCCAGACATTCTTGCTCAGTGACGGTGTAATTTCGCTGAGCGGGATTCAGTTTGTGGGACATATAGGCGATGGGGGCTTCAGCTCCGTCTTCTGTGCGCTGCACCAGCACGGCACCGACTCCATGTTGACTCGCGTCACATTGGATGGAGAAGGGCTTGTTGAAATCTGGGCTGTGCAGCACTGGGGCTGAAGCAAGGCTGTGTTTCAATTGCTTGAAAGCATTTAGCCTCTCATCGGTCCACACAAACTGACTCCGCTTAGAAAGCATGTCTGTCAGTGGCGTTGACAATGACGCATATTCCCTGACGAAGCGCCGATACCAACCGCAGATTCCTAGAAATCTTCGGAGTTGCTTCGTGGTAGAGGGAAGTGGGAAATCCATGATAGATTTCACCTTGTCAGGATCAGTCTGGATAGTGCCCCCACCAACAATGTGGCCAAGGTACTTGACGTCTCGCAAGAGGAACTTACTCTTTTCCACATTGATGGTGAGGCCAGCTTGCCTCAAATGGAAGGCGACCTGATGAAGTACCTGAAGGTGCGCGTCGAACTCGTCTGTGATCACCAACAGGTCGTCGAGGTACACAAATACCTGGTGCTTGAGTTGGGGCGGAATAACCTTATCCATCAGTCGCGACATCGTTTGGGGTGCATTACACAACCCAAACGGCATCACGACAAAATGGTAAAGGGGTCGACCGGGCACAGTGAAGGCTGTCTTCTCCTTTGACTTCTCCTCTAAAGGTATCTGCCAGAAGGCATCCTTTAAATCAAGGCTAGAGATGAAATTTGCCTTAGGGAGTCTGCTGAGAATTCCATCAATCAGCGGCAAAGGATAGGCATCCTTCACTGTGACCGAGTTGACCTTCCGGGCATCCAGGCATAGGCGCACTTTCGAGGGCTTTACCACCAACGTTACCGGCGAAGACCATGCACTCTTCGACTCTTCGATTACGCCCAACGCTAACATCCGGTCAATTTCCTGATATAGGAGTTTTTCGACAGCTGGTGACACAGAGAAATGTCTCTGTTTTATGGGTTTCTGGTCACCAGTGTCGATGTCATGCCGGATGAGCGTAGTCTTTCCCAAGCCCTCAACAGCGAACGAAGGAAAGCAAGCAATCGCAGACCGAAGTCTGCGATGCTGCTCCTGAGTGAGAGGGTGGGCGCAATCGTCGAGTGCGTCGAGGCTGTTGGTGGTGTCGACCTGTGGTGGTGGCGCAAACAGGTCTGTGGCCAGGGCGAAAAGACGGACGAAGTCCACTCCCAGATAGAGATTCTGACTGAGAGTGGGTATTATCCACAGCGTCAACGTCTTGGTGAGCCCCCGGAACGTGATGTCGGCTGATACTCGGCCTACGGCTTGATGTTGTGTGCCGTCAGCTGTTTTCAACCCGAGAGAAGCTCTTTTCCAGGGAAAAGCGTTCCTCTCGAGGAATGAGCGGGCTAGATCAGCCGCCATCACGCTCACGTTGGCTCCCGTGTCGATCAAACCCGATGTTAGTTGGCCGAACAACAGAACCTGAGCGTACGGTCGAACGTCACCTGGAGGCACGTTCAACAGAGTCGCACAATCCAATTGATAACGCCAACGACGGAACTGAGCGTAAAAACGCCTCATTCTCAACGTTGAGCGTTTAGGTGTTTTAAGGTGTTTGTGAATGGTGTCAATTTCGGAGTTAAAAATTCGGTTTCGGACCGCCGTGTATTTCCGCCATCTAATGTGGTAGGGCAGAAAAGCCAAAGGTGTAGGAGGCTCTGCCTGTAAGAGTGGGATCGATAAGGTAGTAGAGTCCCCACTCGGCTGAATACTAACATCATTGGTGGTTGGGCCCACGGAATTTGGAGACAGATCATCAGTCCTGTCTACCTGCTGGAACGGGGTGGAGCTTGTTTGCCCTGCGGGAGGCGTGAGATCTTGTTCCGCGCTCCCTGCGGTCCGTTTTTTGTCTGGCAGTTCACACAATTAGGTTTATATGTGTCTGCCTTTCCGCAGCCGTAGCAGAATACAGTTCTGGGCTCCAAACAATCGTCGAAACGGTGTCCCACTTGCTTGCAGTTCCAGCAAGTAGGCAGGACCGTGACTGCCTCCACTCCAGGTTCTTCCGGGGAATCCTCATATTGGTCCAGCGGGTATTCTTCACGTAATTCTTCTGTGGCGTTCCTCCAGTGTGAGGATCGGCGTCGACCTCCAAGCTCCATCTCAAAGTTCTCCGCACGGATGACGGCCTGACGGAGCAGACGAACAGAGGGAAGGTGTATTTGGAGCAGACCACGACGGATTTCTGGCACTAAATTGCGTCTGAGAATGTCAGCTAAGTCCGCGTCGCCAATAGGGCGCTGTAGCCGGTCGACAATCTTGTAGACGTCCGCACTGTAATCGTCGAATGTTTCTTGAGGTCGCTGTTTCCTTCCTCGTATCTGTTCCATCAGGTCGGCATCCGTGAAGCGATCCGCGAAATGATCGCTCAGGGCCGACTCCAAATCCCTCCAACTGAAGTCACGTCTGGAATTGTAAAACCGCCAATACCAATCAGCGGCAGGTCCAATCAAAAGTAAATGCATATGCTGGCATAGAACATTAAAATTTCCGCCCAAGGTGTTTCTGGTGAGAGCCGCTACCCTATTAATAAAGACTTCCACGGGCATGGAGGATTCACGACCCGAGAATTTTAGTCCCCACCCACCAATGATGCCAGCCACTTTATCGTGGTGGAACTGCACATTATTACCACGAGGGGTGCGAGGTGAGTAGGATCGCGGCACTGGAACAAATAATTGTGCGCGAGGGTTCAGTCTTGGCGACTCTACATTCCGAGTCCGGGACGGAAGATTTAATTGGGCCATGCGCTCCAGCATCACACGCATGCCGTTCTGCAATTCGTTAATCTGTTGTTGAAGTCCGCTTAAATCCTGAGGCACTATAGAGCGCGCTCCTGCGGCTTCCGACGTCACATCTGAGATTGGGGACGCTTTTGATGACGGGCCAGGTGGCTGAATTAAACCTTCCGCCCCCGACTCGGCCTGTAAATCAAAGTCCCTGATTTCCACATCTTCATTGCTTCTCATGCCTCGGGTTCTTACTCCCGGCCGCTGGGTTTTGGGCCGAGCCCCTCGTGGCATAGATGCTGCAGCAATGGGGGCCTGTCTGGCTCCTAAGGGGAGACTCAGTGGTCCACGGCACAGCGGGCAATCAGTGCGGTTTCTGAGCCATTGCTCCAGGCACGATTCATGAAAAGTGTGTCCACACTTGGTGGTATACGTGTCCTGGGCGGCAGCGAATGGCTGCTGGCATATGGAGCACTGAGCCTCCACTGTGGTGCCAGACAGATCCTCACTGCTGTGTCGCAATGGCATGTCAAAACTGTGAAATTTGATTATAGACGAAAATTCAAAGAAAGTGCACGATACTCGTGACTAATGAAATAATTACGCTTATAACTAAGGAGTTGCTGCAAATTCAAATGCAACTCTGCGCACAACGAGTGTGACTAACTCTTCCAAAGAACCTTAACAGATAACTAGGCAAAATATGCCAAATATTCAAAAATATATAAAAGAATATATATATATATATATATAAGTAGGTGCACACCATTGGTGTGACTAACTCTATCAGAGAGAAAAAAAAACTTAACAGCTAAAGGGCACAAGAATGCCAAGAAGCTATAATTAATGAGAAAAAAAAATATATAACTTCCAAAAAGTTTGAAAGACAATTTTCCAAAGTTGTCAACTTCCAAAGTTGAATCAAGAAAAAATCTAAATATAATTTCCAAGAGATGGCCTTCTTACTGGACGGAACCCGATCCGTTCTCCTCCAATTCAGGTCCGCTGGCTGGCTGGCTTTTGATTTTAAAAATGCAAGAAATTGAAATTCTAATTATGCAATGTTAGACTGGAACAATGTGAAAAATATTAAAAATTGTCAAGGTGAAGTGGATGAGTGATTGTGAAAATATTCAAATTTTAATTACAAAATGTTTAAGTATGAAAACTGTTTAAGTGTGATGAGTATTGAAGTTCAGTAATTTAATTGGGTCGATTCCAAAAGGGAATCGCCCAGTATGGGGGACTGTACTCTCACCCGAAATTCCTCGAAAAGAGAGGTGCAGGGGACCAAAAACCACTATGTTGCTGCTTGATTCAACTTCAGCAAATGGTTCAAGTCTGGCCAAGCTGCAGGGACGTGTAGGTGGCACCACGCCAACCCCACGTAATCCACTACAGCCTGAACCAAACCCAAGCCAAAAGCCGAAGCTGGATCAAGACAGCAAGGATATGAAAAATTTGGGACAGCTTCCCAACATAAAGTGGGGCAGGGGCCCTTCGGTTGACCGGGACAGGAGCGGCGGTAAACCACCACAACCTGTTATCCGCGGCCAACCTCCAGGTTGCACCCAGAGTCAAAAAAACTCCAAAGACGAACACAAAAGGAAGCTGCCCAAGAGGTAAGCTAAAAGGAAGTGAGTTTAAAGGGAAAGGACTGGGAAGGATGTTTGCGGCTAGTAAGGAAAGAACGAGCTAGGCAGGTCTTAATAAAAGGGTTTTGTTCTCTCGAACGAAGTATTTCGAATCGCAATGGAGGCGATTCTAAGACCTGCTAGTGAGAATGGAAATTTTGGGATTGAAGACGTAAAGTCTTGAGGGGAGTATGAGACGAAGCTCATAATATGTTTCTCACTTTGGTGTGGGTTGCCCAAAACAAGTTTCGGGCCCCACGTTGGGCGCCATTTGTAGCGATTAGGTAGATGGGATGGCCTTAGCACAACCTAGAACCAGACCGCAGTCCAGAACCCAGAGTGCTAAGGTCGGAAAGGAGAATGGCTAATGCCATTCAAGAGGCAAAACAAAAAAAAAAGAATTGCCCCGAGAGCAGGGTGCCCTAGAAATGGCCGTGAAGGCCCCTCGTCCGCATTAGCGGAGCACCCTTTAACCAACCCCGACGGGTGCTGGGGTGCCGCTTTGCTAGCTCGCTGCGGCTGGGGTGGGTTCTTTAAACAAAATGGGGTTAGTTTGCTCTCAAAGAAAACGGGATGCTACGTATTATTTCATCCGTCATAATACTGTAGCCGCAAACTGGTATATAAAAATACCCAAGGACCAAAAGGGGCATAGTTCCGTAAAGGAAACCACCCAGGCTCTGCAACATGGGCTGTCTAAGCAGACCCAGTGCTCGTGACAACGCACGGAGCCAGAAAATTAAAAATCTACAAAAGGGACAAAGGAAAAAGTGCTACCTCTCTTTACAAGGAACCCGGGTGAGGCAGACAGCCCCGGGCCCCCGATGTTAGTGGAGCCCTGACCCCGATGGTCTGGGGTCCTCCACCCTCTGATGCTGGCCCTCAATATTCAAAAATTCAAAAATTCAAAAAGTTTACAAAAATCACGGAAACTACTAGTTGGGCCAGTATCCCTCCCTTGTAAGATGCTGTAAAATACTGAAAAATTCACAAAGAAAACTATTTCATTATGGGCCAGCCAGGCCAAGCGCGGACCCTGAAAAGGAGAAAGAACTTCTCGGGCTTTCGCCCAATAAGAAGGCCAAATGTTATAATTAATACAAATTCATTTCATTATTTTTAACTATCAACAAGTTCTCCATTAATTTGTCTTTCTCAACATACAACACGTAATTAGATGCTTACTTTATTACTTGCTGATCAACAAAAAAAATATCCAACTTCTATGCTATTTCCATATGTTTCAAACAAATATCCAACTTCTATGTTATTTACATATGTTTCAAACAAATATCCAACTACTGCATAACTATACTCCTCACGATTGTAGTTTTTTTTCTTTTTTTTTTTTTTTTTTTTTTTAAATAAATCCTCCTCGTGATTATCAATTAATGTTCTAATACAATAATTCAATGTGACGTACGTCTATCTAACGTTAAAAGTAATGCAGCTGTGAATTTTTGTAAATAAAGTTTTCTCAATCTACTTTCTCAATGAAAATTATGAGCTTTAAATATGAATGCAATTTTCTTTCTCCATAAACTACTAAAGAAATATATATTGTTATTTTTCTTTTTAGTTGGTTTCGAAACAAGGATATTTTATCACAATGTTAATTCATGTTCTATTCTGTGTCGCGTCGATATTTTACTACACCGAATTTTCTCGGCAGCCTTAAAATAGAAATGAGGGCGAGGGTATGTTTGTGCGTGTGTGTGTGTGTGTGTGTGTGTGTGTGTGTGTAAAGGCGATTTCAAGCATCGCTACACATATCGACTGCGATAATTAGCATGAATGGTTTTCATCGAAAACAGCCTCTTCAAGTTGTGCTTGAATGGAAGTTTTCGAGGATATTCAAGTTTTATATATGTTTGCTATTAGATTTAATATGGTAAGAGAAATGCACATGTTTGCTGATAAGAATACGAGAGTAATGTAAGTACAATGTAAAAGCGTAAACGTCTTGGCTGTGTCAAAAGACCAAATATATATGTAGAACAGTTAGCCATTAGTTATAGTTTCATTGATTCAAGTGTGTGTAACATTTGGTCTAAGGATTAATTAATTCTGTTGAAACAGCTTCGACTTTACCGAAAACTTCCTTCGACTTTTCATGTAAAAATGCTATTGTTCTAGTACTATACTTGTTGCGAAACGAACTTTTGTTTTCTAAGATATTTCACATTATTATCATTATTTATTTTACTAAGGCTGATCTGTTTTTACTGTAGACTTACGATTCTATTTAAACGTTTTTTCATAATTCTCCCTAGCATCTAATCATTTTATATTACTTTGACATATTTTCGTGTAAATTACCAGTTTGAAAACATCCAGTTTTGAACGTTTAGTACTTGACGGGTTTGGCCGGGTGAAAATGCTTAAGTAATCAGGAGACCAGAACGCTAAGTAGCTTGTAGATTCCAAAAGCATTCAGACTGCCAGGAAAGGAACTTGGTTACTGTTTCGTGTTTAAGAGTACTCCTATGTACAGCAATCCCTCTTCAACAAGCACATCTTCAAATCTGCTCTGATTCCGGCACATGGCGAACTGTCTGCTAACTTCTCTTCACCTTCGCATCGCATCATCTTGACAGGCTGCTAGTTAGATACTTGTACCGCTAGAGGAAACTTCAACGATGTAGTTATTTCTAAATATTTCATCAGGAATCTCCTGCTGGGCTTATCTTGATTCACTATCTGACATTCGCTTTTCATTATGGTTTATTATCTTGAGCATATTTTTAATTAGGGAGAATGACCAATAGCTGCGGTTTGGCTTTGGTTATCGGAGAGAGTAGACTCCACGCGACGATTTCAAATTCCAATGTAGGTTTCGATAGTATTATTTTTGTGTTCTTTTTATTGGCCACTTGTCATTCGTATGGTATCTTCTATTAAAGGTTTGGTTATGGTTTAATGGTAAAGGTGTGACGTAGAAAAAAACATCGCCTCTCAATGTTTGATGTTGTATTTTGATATTTCACTGTTTTATTATCTAACTTGAACTTGCGAGATCATTGTTTGAACTGTGTCGGATTTTATATGGTGGTCGTTAAATTGATTGATAATCTTCAAGAACTCGTTTAGTAGCACATCACAGGCACCAGAAACTGACTTTCTCTTTCATGTTGATCGTACGATCGTTGTGGACCGGTGTGGCTGTCAGTAGCTACGAAAGCTATATAATTCACTTTTATTTTGATACCACAATTAATATTTATTTCACCACTTCCACTCTAAATCCGCGAAACAGAAAGGACTATCGAACTGTGCTTAGTAAACAAGGCAAACTTTAATTAATTGATAATTATCAATGTTGCACAATGCACTTGTGTTTCAATCACCAAGACGATTTTCAATCTTTCGCCGTTTTCTCTTCGCGGACGGGTCATCAACGACCCCTCGCCGCTACGATTCCGTTCAGACCGTCCGATTACTTGGGTTCGCGACTCAAACGTTACCGACACTGCCTTCGCTTGAGGCGATAAGGTGTCGTCCGCTCACTGATGGGCACCGGACCATTTTTCAATACGCTGATCTGTCGGTATTCGTAAAAACTATAAAGATTGGTAGAGCGGAATTCGATTTGCACTAACACAGCACCCTCGGATTTCCGTCGTTCTCTTTCTTGTCTTTGGCTGATGTGTTTTAATTTCGTCGCCAATGCCACCGCCAAACTTAATGAACTCGCGTCCGAGAAGCTATCACGCTATCTACGAAACTGCTCAAAATCAAACCAAACACGATTACAGCCGCGTAAAAATTCCGAAAGCAAGGTATTCCAAATTATGCTAACGCTCCACCTTGCACTAGCCCAGCGCGCGACACTACATTCACCCGAAATCTCCTAGTAGCCTTCTCGCCGCCACGCCGGCCCACAATCGACTGTCCCATAGCCAAGCTTATCGCGGCCAGCACACAGCCCAGTGCCGGTCTCGAAATTTTTGCACAAACAAGTTACCGTTAATACGGTAATTTGTTTGTGAAAAATGAAATTTTAACACGACATTGCTTGTGTTTCGATTTTTCGAAAAACAAGATGCCGTAAGGTCGTTTTGTAGAGGACTTCTGATACATTACGTATCAGAAGTCATTTGCCGTGAATTTAGAAAAAAATTCGAAATGGCAAATGCTACAACATCTAGGTAGCTTCCGTTGTTTTTTTTTTTTTGCGCTTTCTGACTCTGAGCGCAACCTAGAGGCAGACTTTGGGCTACTGAATTTGGTGGTTTACTGCCACTCCCAGTTCAAGTCATCCAAAAGGCCCCTGTTCTTCTTAATGTGGAAGCTACACCACTTTATGACTTGTTTAGTTCTGAGATTGATAGTTTTTCCGGGTTTAGCCCAAGCTGTGGTTTGGAGTTATTTGTTTTTGTATTAGATTTATTTGCATTCACATTTCACATATTTATCATTCTTACATCTTAAGAAACTCACTCTTGATCCCTATTTCACAGTTTTTAAGAAATTAGGGTAACTTCCATCGGCGGTGTGTTCAGTTGTGGGAGTCTTTTAACTTCCAACATTCCGCAGGTCAGCATCACTTTCTAGTATGCATTCTATTCTTGATGAAAAGTACTAGAAGAAAAAAATAACCACTAAATATAATTCACCGTTCAGCCACTGCGATGCAACTCTGCATCATACAATATGTGCATTGGGGATTGAAGGGAACTATTACAGGAACATCAAAATCGGTAAATTTCTAATTTCTGAAGTTATTCATTCTACAACAGTGTTCATATTAAAAAGTGCCTCCTGTGTTACATTTATTGCCCCCCCTTTATGGTGAATCGCTGATTCTGAGGGACCAACTCTAGCGTTAAAATGTCGTGACAATCCATTTGTGGTTTCCAAAAATATAATTGAATAATTTTGGTGCTCTGTGCGAATGTAGTCGTATTCTCTGTTGGATCTGATGAAAAATAAAAAAAATTATACGGAAAAAATTATAAGCTATTTCAACTCTTTCGGACTTATAAGCCACTATGTAGTTCCGTAATATTAAGATAACCAATAATAGAATATTTTCCGTTCTTCTAGACAATCATCGACTCGAAGTCCTGGCCTCCTACAATTCCAACATGTAGGTATCGGAGAAACTGCTGCCACCATCGAATTCTCCAACAACTGCTCTCAATCTCGCTGTTCGTATCTTACTTAGATATCTGGGGTCGTGAATACAAATATCGTTGTCAGCTTTTAAACTCCAGTTCGAAATTTTCGACTTGCAGAGTCGCCTGTCGGATCGGACAGTAAATGCAAATGTATAACGTCAAGTCACGTATTCCAGCAACAGTTTGAATCGAGCCCGGAAAAACTGCCAAATTTCGAACTAAAAAAATAAAAGCTGGTCTAGCTTCCACATAAGGAGGGGACACAGACATTTTTTAGAGAAACATGTTTCAGGGGCACTTATTTTTTGCCTCGTTGATAGTTCTCCATCCCAACTCTTTAAACCAGCAGGCTCTTGAGTAAACTTCGGTTTGGTGAAGAAGCTCCAGCCGAGCCCCCAATTCTCAAATCGCTATAAAGGCGGCGGCGGCAATGATATCGCCCACGTCACTAGCTTACTTAAAGTTGCAGCCTCGTGTGTACCGAGCCCGAAAATCATTTCAGGATCGCAAAAAGCATCACTGGCCTTTTTCCAGATGAAGCTTTCGTATATATTAAAAAGGGCCAAACGAAATAACAAACCTTGTAACTTCAGCGCATCTTCTTATTGTTTATGTAGCCGCCTCTCGCCTGCGAGCGCTGTCCCGGACCCAGGAAACATTTGGTGCTAACAAGGACCGATCCAGAAGTGAGTCGCTTTGTTATACGATTAGCCAACATTTTTGCCTTATTACTTATTTTCAATAATCTTGCTCCCGTGGACTTTTCGATAAGGATCTTCTCCATTCAAACGAGCTACATATGTCTCCGGGTTGCCGTAGCTCATTAAATCTGATGACCACACAATCACAATACCGCTTCCATATTTATGACATAGAAACATATAAATTTAATTTGAAATGGCACAGAAACTGAATGAAATTGTTCGTTGGTACTATGCCACCCGGCGGGGCTGAGCAAAAGTGGGATAGTAGCAAAAGTGGCATAGTAGCGCGAGTGGCATAGTACCCAGGGAAAACGTCTCGACGAACTGTTTTTTCTGAACAAAACTACACATTTTGGACTTGACTGAAACCAAGAATTTTTAATGTTTCTCTATCATTGTATAAATTTAAATTCAAAATTTACACTACAAAGATACACTACTGAAGAATGATACATAGTATCCGGATTTACTCTGTCAAGTTTTCTATCAGCTAAGCCCAAAGGTCTCACAAATTGTTGGCTGGCGCATTTTTCTTGAACGTGATGCCGTGGCGTTTTTTAAAATTGTCCAGCCAACCATCGCTCGCCATGAATTTTCGGAGCTGCATAAGCTCGGCCAGTTTAATTGCCTTCTCCTTTATCAGATCGCCGCTGCCATGCAGATTCTTTCCTCTTGCTTCTTTCAACCATATTAGCATACCCTCATCGAACTTTGGGCTGGGAGCTTGCGTTAGCTTCATGCGCTTCGATGGAACTCCAACTTTGATGGCCGCCTCGCTTGCATCCTTCTTCCTGAGACTGCCTTTCACGATAGTTCTCTTGACTTCGATGCCCCATTTCTTGCTTATTTCTCTGACAAGCTTAGACTAATTCCGCTCGTTCTTCGAGATCGGAGATCGATGATCTCCTTCTTCTCATTCAGCGTAAACTCAGTCCGCTCGAACTTCTGAGCTGACATTGTGGGCTACTTTTTGAACTTCACTACAGTATGAGAACACAAGTGCATGCGTGTGTAAGAGCGATACCGAAAAGATGAATTTGACTGCCTTCTTGAGTTTACGCGTGGCATAGTAGCGAGATTAGGAGGTTACATAGAAAATTTATTTTGTATGTATTTTTGCCGGGACCCTGCGCAACTGGCATAATAGCGAGAGTAGCATAGTAGCATGGCCTTCTGATAAAAGACCTATCGCGACTTGCAATCTGACAGGTATTAAGCTACTTTTTAAAATTGTGTAGTCCTCTCGGGATTAAAAGTTGTTGGCAATTGCACGATGATAATTGTTTGACATTTCTTTGACAATTAATAAAGTGAATGGTGCTGTTCGGTTAAATCAGAGAATAGAGTCTATTTTCCTATTATCCGGATACTGCTTTCGAAGTTTTTGTCGCGTAAAAGATATTTCGGATAAGTGTCGTCAAAGTGCTTTGTTATTTACGAGAGAACTTTGCAATTTGGAATACCTGCCACCTACCCCCGGCAATGTGAATAGTAGACAATTGCCGATTATGGTTGGTAGGATTTATTCCACTTTGAAAATCTTCAAATCATTATACAAACGATATTTCGGATAAGTGTCCCGATGGTCTGATGTTAAAGACTTTATATCTAATTGGCTTGTTACAGATCCCAAAACACATTGATTAACATGACATATGAGTTTTCTCATATCTCCTGTAGGTGGATCTCGTGAATTTCTTTAGAACCATAAAAAACATCACTGAGTGGATTGGTTGGGAAAAGTAGCTTAGGTCCGCCATCTTGTACGTTAATTGCTTTTGCGATAGGCCTTCTATATGAAGGCCATGATAGTGGCCACGTGGCATAGTAGCGAGATTTAACTGTATTTCTAACAAATAAGTATTGGTAATAAAAGTGTCATTGGAAAGATTTTTTTAAATCTGTTATACATGTATAAAATACCTTTAATAAATTTATATACCTTACAGAATACTTCACATTCAAAATATTACACAAAAGCAAGTAACATTATTATAAATAAGACGAAAATTCTGAAGTTTCACAAGATAAGAAAATTGCCTTCATAGTCAATTTTACTAAAAAAATTCAATTGTCTAGTTTTTGTAATATAATTAGAGAATAACTAATCTTTAAAAGATATCGCTAAGGTGTACTGACCTACTTTATAAATATCGCAGCACAAAAATATGCTTTAAGTGTCATAAAACAAATTGAATAAAATACATTTAGTTAGTTCGCATGTTCAATACAAACATAGTTTTAAAGGTGCTACGAGATACGAAAGAATAGTCTTCATCTTACTTATCTGAGGACATATACCCAGCGTTCACCTTCTGTTAAGTTGTGAACGTTGCATGTAAACGCGCTATACTTTCAGCAGTCTTTCTAGGTCTTCTGTACTCTTAGCTGACGGTGGAGTTCCCTTTTTTGTTGGGTCATAACCATACATGTAGATCGATGCTATAACAAGAGCTGCACCAAATGCAAACTGAGTCGTCAGATGAAATTCGAACAGATATATTGACGCAACGCACGATATAACTATAGCTAGGGATGTCGCGAATCCCTTCAGTATGTTATCGGCATACTTAACAACGACGGCTACAATCAATCCGCCGCCCGCTTGTAACAGAATTAAGTACCAAATGAAAAGATCATAGCCAAAGAAGAAGCCCAACGAGAATATGTCTTTGTGGTCACTAATGAAGCACGTGAGGAGTCCAAACGGTATGCTCAACATACTCAGTTGCACATTTCTCATCCATACTGAAATATCTGCTCCTTTTAGAATTTTCTCGAAGTAAATACCTGCCAGACCGGATAGGAAGCAAGCACCTAGAGCTGCAGCAAATCCAATCAGGCGGTTTTGTTCTCGTCCCGGAACAACTGCCGATGCTGCCTTGTTGTCCTGTGCAAGCTGAACAAGAACAACGCCAATCACAAGGACCACCAGCGAACCCCATTGGATCGGTATCAATTTTTTTCGAAGAATTATCACCGCAAACATCGCAGTGGTCAGGATCTTAAGCTGGTATGTCACTTGGTACGTTGCTGCATCGAGGTGAGATGCCGATACGTAGAGCAAATTGTTTTGCACGATGTAAATGAACGACGGAACGCATACTTTCAGTGTATCGACAGGGTTTTCGATGATCGTTCGCCGTAAAGACAATATCACACCTTCGATTCGTTTTCCTTCTTCGTTGAAAACAAGGAACAGGCACGTTACCAGTTTAACAATCTCGGCCATAAAAACAGCTGAAAAGGAGAGAAAAGACAACTTATTTAATATTTATTGATCATATTCAATAGATAAAATCCAATTACTGAATATAAAAATAAAATAAAAAGAAACAAACTCAAGATGAAAAAGCACAATTAAAAGTGAAAACGAAAAGAAAACTACATCGTGACGTTAAAATGGATTCCACCAATTCTACCAAACTGTAGGCCATTGTGCTGCCTAAGTAAACGCAAAAACGGAGAGTAAAAATAAATGTCAGTGCGCGCAAATGGCACACTCAACACACACGAAGAACGCGTGTCATGAGCTGCTGCACGGGCAGAAACGTGGCTACGGAGGTCAGATTGAACCATCCTATAAAATAACTTAAAGAGGAGGCACTCAACCAGGAAAACTCTTGGTGATTCGAGAGAAGGAATATGTGGGAACATAAAGTGATAATTTGAAAAACGACAGGGATGCTGAAATTTAAAGAACAAGGTGCGAGTAAATCTGCATTGAAGAGATTCCAACGCATAATTTAAATACACGTAATGAGGACACCAAACTGGACAGCAATATTCAAAGAAACTACGCACAAAGGAAAGGATCTTTAAATTTATAACCAACATTAAGAGGAGAGCCAAAAACAGAATGGGAGAACATCAAAGGGGACGTTTTATGATTGGCAGCGCACCAAGTATGCAAAGTATTAAGATTGTTTTGTAAAAACGTACAGTCATCTTGTGAAATGATCACTCGAAACATCTTGAAATCGTCAGCATATAAAAGACAAGAAGAACGGATCAAAGAATGCAGATCGTTTATGAATAATACAAACAGAAGAAGACCAAGGATAGCCCCTCGTAAAACACCTGACGCAGAATGAAAGGGAATTGACGAGCATGAATTAACAGTTGTAATATAGGTACGGCCAAAGATGTATGAGGTAAACCGGGATGCCATCATTTTTCAGTTTTTGAAGATGAAGCTTATGGCTGACAGAGTCAAAGGCTTTGGAGAAGTCAGTATATAGTACGTCAATCTGTTTTTGATGGCCAAGAGCGGTTGCGATCATATGTGTGAAGGAGAGAAGGTTGGTTAAAGTGGATTTACCTTTGACAAAACCGTGCTGATCATGAACCAGGGTAGGTTGGAAAAAAGAATAGACTCTCTTGAAGGCCACTTTTTCAAGGATCTTCCTAAAACAAGGAAGAAAGGAAACGGGACGGTAGTTTGAGACGCATATGGGATCACGGGCTTTATGCATTGGGAAGAAGTTGGCAATTTATCAGACCGAAGGGAAAGAGTCAGTAGATATACATATCTTAAACAAGATGGGAAGAGAATTTAGAGACAGAGATTATGAAAGAGATTTAGCTAGGATATTTGGCTAAACCCGTTAAAATCACTACCGGTATTGGTAGAAGTTCAGTTTCCAGAGGTTTTCTTCGAAATTCAGAAGAATATGTGGAAAGAAAATATTGGGAAGGAGGAGGTCATTGTTGTGAAAAGTAAGTGGAAAAGTAAGAAGCAAAAGCTTCACAAACATCATGTGAAGTGGAAGCAGCTGCATTACCCAAATGCATACCACTAGTAGATTTTTTTAAGGAACGGATGAATGACCAAAAGGATTTCAGTTAGTTGGTTCTGATTGATGCTTCAATGTTAGCAATGTAGGTGCACATCACTTGTTTGGCAGCATCTTTTGCCTTAGAAGCGTAGTTCTTTATACAAATTACGAGATGTATTTTTGGTTTGGAATACGGCTGTGAAATCAGGAGGCATATAGAGAAAAAGAGCAGCACATAACGAAAAAGGGATGATTTTGGAAGATGGTTAGGTTAGGTTAGTAAAGAGGGCTGCCGGGAACGCGGCTTGCATTAGGCCACCAGTTTGAGCCCATTTTCCACCCTCCGCTGGCTTTTTAGAGCTGCCAAGTGACCGCTTCGCCAAACTGGATCAGCTGACCCAGCGTGACGGTACTGGCCACCTCTGCTAACCCTTGAAATTAGTAAGAACCAAAAATCTTGAGGCGTTTATTATTTAGGGCCGGACAATCACAGTGAGTATGCTCGATGGTGTCTTCTTCCATCTCGCACCTCTTGCCTGAATTGCTGGATGTCAGCCCCATTCTGTTCGCATGAGATGCGGTAAGACAGTGTCCTGTGAGCAAGCCGACCGTGGCTCTCAAGCAGTTTCTGCTGAGCTTGAGCAGTTTCCTGCTTTTGCTTAGATCAGGTGATGGCCATAATGTCCTGGCCACCCAGCAGTCTATCCTGTTTTCCCATTCGGACTTTAGTTTGGCCCATATGGCGGTATCAAGTTTGCTTGTGGCGTCAGCGATTGACCGTGGTACAGTGATGCAGGGGCTATTGCTAGCTCCTGAACCTTTCCTCGCCAATTCATCGGCTTTTTCGTTGCCAATGACCCCACTATGCCCTGGCACCCACATAATCCGGATAGGAATATGCCTTGCCTTTTCAATGAGCGCCACTCTGCAAGCGTTAATAGTTTTTGAAGAACATCTGTAAGATGCAAGAGCGAGAATGGCTGCTCTGCTGTCGCAGTATTAAGCATGCAAGGAGGTCTGTACACTGATATTGTATAAGGGTCTGCCTTTCCGTTTGCAATTAGAGTATGTCGCGCCACTTTTCAGGGTGACGGAAAGACACCCGCCAGTAACCACTCATTATACATAAGTAGTAATATTGACGAGTGTCTCTCCACCACTGCTTTTAGAACTTCTATTGGAATGTTGTCTGTGCCTGGGGTTTTCGGATTTTTATTATGGCGTTTGCGCTGCGCAGTTTTTCTTCAGTGAACAAAGGGATATCTTCGTAGCGGACTGTGTAATCGTTTTATGCTCTCACGCATGAGTGGGTCGGGGTCCAAGCGGTCAAGCCTACCCGATACTATTTTGTAGCCTTGACCTCATGGGTCTCGGTCCACTTTTTCGCATAAAGTGTTCCACATTTGCTTTTTCCTGCGCTTTATAGCTATTCCCAGTTGTTTTTTTTTGCCTCTTTGTGGGTCGCCACGTTTTTGGTCATTCAGTAGACCGCTGTGCTCTGTGCCTGCACGCTAGAGTTCTTCGCCTCAGTTCCGCTATCTCCTCAGTCTACAAATAAATCTTCTATTTGCCCGGTAGTGACTTTCGAAGTGGCATCGACGCATCGCACGGTCGCCGAATTTAAACCATTTCGGACGGGTTTGCAATTGATTAAAATATTCTGCGCTCTAACGTTTCCAAAATAGCTGCTTTATCTGAATGAGATCACGTAAACGATTAGGAAGTTTTATTTCATCATTATTAACATCCGGTTCAGGTAAAGGATGAGCTATTTCACCGTTTAGAAAATGGTTTGGCGTGATGGGAGTAAGATTGTTTGGATCGGTGCTATACGGACAGAGTGGTCTGCTATTTAGAATTCCTTCTATTTCCGTCAACACCGTCGACCATTCTTCAAAGGTGAATGAACGCGTCCCACAATTACGCTTGATGTGGTGTTTTACGGATTTCACTCCGGCTTCCCATAGCCCTCCAAAGTTTGGGGCTCGGGGTGGAATAAAATGCCAATTAATAGACCGATTTGTGAGGTACGGGATAATATGCTCCCTAATCTCGCGCAACCAGACCGCTTCTTGCGATTTCAGTCTAGCAGCTGCTTCCACGAACGTTTTACCATTATCACTATAGATATTCTGGCAAGCTGTACGCCGTGCTAAAAAACGTTTTAGTGCAGCTAGGAAAGTGGGTGTAGTTAAGTCACCCACTAGTTCTAAGTGAATTGCGCGAGTTGAAAAGCAAACGAAAAGAGTGATGTAGCCCTTGTATGCTACTTTACCCCGACATTTGGAAGCCTTCACTTCAATTGGTCCTGCAAAATCAACCCCCGTCGAAGCAAATACTGAAGAAGGAACCACGCGTGGCGACGGGAGTGTCCCCATCCTTTGCTCGCCAGCTTGAGCTCTAGCTTTAAAACAAGTAATGCACTTTAAAAGTACAAATCCTACAGTATTACGAGCTCTCAAAATCCAATATCTCCTACGAAGCCAACTTAAAACTAACTGACAAGCGCCATGTAGTGTAATCAAATGATATTCTTTGATCAGCATGGTGTTAAAGTGATGTGACGCAGGAAGTATAATAGGAAACTTTTCATCATATGATAGGTGTGAATTCTCCAGGCGACCCCCGACTCTCATTAGGTTGTCTGTGTCGAAAAAAGGATTAAGATTAATGATTTTACTCTTGTGCGAGATGGGATATTTGTTTTGCAAAGCCCGAAATTCCTTTGAAAAGACCTGCGATTGTACCACTCGAATCCAAAACTTTCGAGCTTGTAATAAATCCCTTGTAGTCAACGGAAAAATAGGAACTCTGTGGAGAATTTTTCCGGGTATCTTTTGAATTACTGCTGTAGTTCTTATCAATCGATTGAAAGACGAAAATCTGTTCAAAATATCAAGCAGAGATGAGTTAATACGTACTTGATAGACATTCACTCCTCGAAGCCCAAGGTTACCAACATTTTGTGCGGCTAAAGTGATCTTGGGCCAAAATTGTTCCTTTTCTTGCAAAAATTGGGGTCCATGCCACCAAAGAGAATTAACGAGTAGCTCAGATACCGAGATACCTCGGCTGGCAAGGTCGGCAGTATTCTCTCCTGAAGGAATATGTCGCCATCGACACACGGGGCTAGTGTCCTTGATTTTTTGCACTCTATTAGCAACAAAGGTTTCCCATCTCTTGGGATCTCCTTGCAACCAGTAAAGAACTATTTCCGAGTCCGTCCAATTTACGTTGGGGGGGATTGGTGAACATTTCCAATTCAACAGAACCCTTTGCACTAGCTCCGACAATAAAACCGCTCCTAAAAGCTCCAAGCGAGGTATTGTTGTCGGTTTGACGGGTGCCGGCTGTGTTTTTGATGTCAGTAAATGGCAATGATAGTTTCCCTCTTGATCGTGCAGTCTAATATAAAGAGAGGCAGCGTATGCTTCCTGCGAAGCGTCGCAAAATCCATGCAACTCTATCTGTTGAGTATCTACTGATGTTCCAAGCCATCTTCTGATTTTCAGTTGTGACAGGAGTTGGAGTAGCTTTTTGTACGCTTCCCATTTCTCTACAAAGTCATCAGCGATTGGATCGTCCCAATCCAAGTTTGCGAGCCAAAGCTCTCTCATAAGCAGCTTAGCCCTGATAATCGTTGATGCGATAAATCCCATAGGGTCAAATAAGCGAGATATAATGGATAAAACTTTCCTTTTTGTTAAGGGTAATTCCGATGGCTGTGAGGTATCAAAGTTGAATTGGAATCTAAATGTCTCTGAAACTGCGCATCATTTATATGTTCTAGAATTTGTAAAAACATTCTTTTCAGATCTCCGGCGAACGCGATTTGATAGAAACGCCAGTTGGTCAGAATTGATGGTAAGTCATTCTGCAAGGCCGGACCTGAGTGTAAGATGTCGTTTAAGGAGTTGCCGTTACTTGTCTTTCTCGCAGCGTTAAACACTATACGTAAATTAGTGGTGCTGGAGTTCTTAAATATCGCATGATCCATTAAATAGCAACATTTCACATCAATTTGCCCATTTTGATACGCAGTCATATCATCCTCTGATTCAGTAACGAGCCCTACCTGATCACCATTTATATATTCATTGAATGCTTTAGAATATTCCATATGATATTCTGCGTTACGAACAAATTTCCTTTCGAGCTGGGCAAACTGTCTGATAGCTATTTTCCGCGACTTGCCCAGTACCCGCTGCGGATCTGTATAGCTTTTAAATGGTAGTCGAACCTGATATTGACCATTAGAACTAGAAAGAGTGTCGAGGTAAAATTGTTCGCACCATTTATCCTCTGAACTCAGCCCTCGTGCTTCTTGCAGTGTTTCGATTTCCCAGAAACGACGCAAGAGCCTGTCCACTTCGACGCGTGTGACCATGGAAAATATTTCCTTTGGGATCTGCTGCTCGTATATGATGGAGCCCAACAGAATCCACCCAAACAACGTATTCTGCGCTGTTGGGAACCCCTTTCGCTTTTCAAGCCCGTTAATGACAACGTCTGCATATACGTCTGCCCCCAGAAGAAGATCAATCTGCCCCGGTTGATGAAAATGAGGATCAGCCAGGCACAAATTTTCGATATGTGGCCATTTGGTATGGCTCAGAGGTCGTGCAGGAAGAATACCTGTGAGCGTTTTGATGACGTATGCCAATACGTCAATTTGGTAATCTCTCACATAAGATTGAATTGTAAACTCAGCTACTTGCTCACAAGACTTTGCGACGTTATTACCTATGCCTGTAATGTAGGTTTTGTCCGGTAATGTGGGTAACTTTAACAAGGTTACAGCACGTTCAGATAAAAGTGAGGCCTCACTACCACTGTCAAGGAGGGCTCTCATTCGTATAAGTTTTCCATTAGAACTTCTCACTTTAATTACTACTGTCGATAATAGCACCCGGCGTTGAAACACTCTCGCAATATGCGATCTTAGTGGATCTGAGCTTGGCGTTTGTTGCGATTTAGACGATTGAGAAGGTTCATCGTGCAATAGCGTATGGTGTCTTGCGCCACAATGACAATTGCGTTTGCTTGAACAATTCGCAACTAAGTGGTCATCAGCGAGGCAATTGAAGCATACTCGTTTACCTTGAATTATACTCCGTCGCGCTGCTGTGGTCATACCCAGGAACCGAGCACAACGTCGTACGTAATGGTTTCCCGAGCAAATGCAGCACTGTGGTGAACTGTCCGTATGTTGGGACCTATGTTTCCCGTTGAACTGCACATGAAATGATTTAGTGTGTTTGTTACTGTTAGAAGAGTGTTTCGTTTTAGGAACAATAGGGGTTGCAGTCTTACTTTCCATAATAGCATCTAAAGTTTTAGCACGTGTGAATAAAAAGGTTTCAATCAAAGCGAACGTAGGAAGTGTAGAAGTATCTCCCAGCTTAGTTTCCCAAAGGCCAGCAGTTTGTGGTGGCAGCTTCTGTGCCATAAAATATACCAGAAGGGGATCACAGTGCACTAGATCCAGTTCAAAGGTTTGTAGAGCTTGTCTACATTCTCGGGCAATATTCAGAATCGAACGTATTACATGCGAATCTTCCTTCTCGATCTTAGGTTGAGATGAAAACAAATTCATCTGTGATTTGAAGAGCTCCCGGGGGTTTTCATAGTGGGCTGATAGAAGTGACCAAGCCGCGCCGTAATTCCCATCGGTAGTTAATACGTGTTTAATCATATCGAATGGCTCACCTTTCAGACTACCTTTCAGATACCAAAATTTCTCGATGTTACCTAAACCGTTATTATTATGAACGAGAGAAAAGAACAAATCTCGAAAGCAAGGCCAATCGGTATATCTACCTTCAAACGTAGGTATATTGATTTTATTAAGTCGAATTGGGTTTGAATGTCCCACAACAGCCTGCTCTACTGTTGTGATCTCTGGGGCAGTTTTAGGCAACGGCGGCTTTAAGCAAGGAAATTTTAGATCACGATCTTCTTCAATCACACAAACCGTTTCTAAATACGTCTCTTCGAACATGTCATTTGTACCGTTTTTTAAATATTCATCAGTATCCGAAATACCGCTCATTATAAGCTTCCTATCATTTTCGCGAAATTCAGCAGCGATAAAAGAAATTCGCTCAAGACGCTTTTCATAATACGTGCGCGACTTACGAGACACGGGATCTTTCTTGAAATTAGTAATGACTCTCGAAAGAGACTCTAACAAGGCATTCTGCCGACTAACCCACGCGCCAACATCTACCGCAGCATCACTTTCACTCATTTTTCACGCCCGTGTATTTTAGAATATGTGTATCTAAAGTAATGTACAAAGCGTACCTGTAATACACGTGTTGTAATTCTCCCGGGTTTCGGCACCAAAAATATGTTTGTTTGTGGGATGGTGGCGCGTGTGAGGAAAGCAAAGGATGAGATATACGCTATACCGCTGGGCTCCTGCTGATATCACCTCGTGCTTAGACAAATTATATTTCTTCTTCTCGTAAGGTTAACTGGATGCGCTGCCGCTTCAGATACCGTAAGACTCGTGCCTGCACCACCTCGTGCCTAATACCTTGTAATTGCAGCTTGCCGGTGTCCTATTATTGCTCAAGTTGATGGTAAAACGCAGTTATGAAGCAATTCGTTCAATTCGATACGATTTATTTAAATTAGATATACAAATTAAATATGCACTGTTAAACAGAATATTAATGTCGCGATGCTGGTGGTCTGAGTGCTGAACTGCAAGTGCACTGCAATCGTCCGCTCGCTGCCCAAAACCGGTCCTCTCGGTCGGCCACCGAAACCAGTTGATTTTGAATCCAACAATAATCAACTAGCTTCAAAGCTTCTGTTTCAGTTCTACAACGGCCTTCCTCTGTTTCCTTGTATTCGGGGGAAATAAGATATTTTTTTTACGTTCTGAATCTCTTACTCCCGAATCGCTGCTGTCACTTCTTTCTCTGTTATAAGACTGTCAAGGGCAAGTATCCCAATTTCGGCTTTGAAGACGAGCCTTTTAACCTTTTCGAAATCTTCCACAGCTGCCTGGATTGCATCGCCCGAATTCTGAATTTTCACACTTTGCCAGTGTCACACGCACCTCATCGTCTGCCGTCTTCCTGATTTGGCGAACTTGTGGCCCCATTTTACTGGGGCTTTCTCCTGCACGGATATGCTGAAGGGCTTCCGCATAACTCTTCCCTTAGGTAGGCTTTATTACCACAGCTTCCTTTTTTGCTCTTAACAATTTCGTTTTTTTCGCCTAGGTTTTTTTTTGCGTTAGATGAACCAGAATTCGTCGGCTTTTTTCTTGTCGACCGTTGCTCTTTTTTTTCTTGCCGACCGTTGCTCTTTTGTTAATTTTTCCAAACGTTCACCCATAGGTGCTGTTCGGTGCGCTTACTCCAGTTCGTGTTCCAACAATGTTTTCATTGGGTTACATTCAGGCGTCCTTGCCCGTTTTTGTGCTTTGGCTTGCACAGTGCATAGAGTTTAGGCAGTATCCTTTACTCCATGCCCTCTAGGCTTAGCTCCTTCAATTTTCCTCAGCTCTAGCTCAGCCTTTCACCTGCCACGACATATTTTTCTACACTTGCGATGCAGCTGCCACGTTTTTAATTATATCTCGGCACTTTCGCAGCATCTTTTCTTCTTGCGCTCTTTTCCAGCAACATAGCTTTCCTTTGAAGAATTGCGTGCCGGCGTCGCTGCAGAGGAATCCACCACAACGCCATGCCTGCGTATGTTTTTCTGGATCAAACATCGTTCCGCACGCGGAGTTTCCTCACTCATACTACTTGTGGTGACCGCACTACCTGGCAGAGCAGAATTCAGGGAACTTGGTATTTCAGGCAGCCCTTGTTCTATTCTTACTTAATTTTTACCCACAAGTGGTGTTCTTTGCACCTTTGTCCTACCAATAAAAGGATTTACTTCCTTCGTCACTGGTGTCTTTCCAACTGTTTCGTTCACTTTATTGTTTATTTTATTGTCGATCATGTTATATGGGTGCTATCTGGGTCCGGATGGACAGTCGCCCTAATGATCCCGTGGTTATCTATGCAAGCAGGGAGGCCACGTGAAGGTTGTCAGATGCCCTTATTTGGTAGTCTGCTTAGAGCTAGATCAGGGCTAATCAGGAGTGTAACCCAACTGAACCTGTCCCCCAAACTCAACGCAGCGAACTATGTAATGTACTCTGAGGCCTGTTAAGGTTTTAACAGGACGGAGTCTGTTTGATATTAGCCTGGAGTCGTTGGCATTTGGATGTATCTCCAGTATTACTGGGTCCAGAATACCATAGCCACCAGCTCAAATGCATCAATTCCAAATCATTAGTCGAGGTCTTTGTCCGTGTAGAGTGAACCAATTTTTCCCCAATGTAAGGACACCATATCTGCATCGCTGCCCTGTTGGCGGCAGTGCTACGACGCATCAATGGTGAGCAATAAGGGAGTAGATTACCGTAGCCGTCAAATAATACTGGAAACATTAGCCGGGCCCAGGTATGCAGTTCTTTGGGATCATAATATCAAACATTCATGACAAAATCAAATGAAAACATAATATGTATATCTTATCTCAACTTACGGAGGTTGTAAAAATTTTCCAACTCTACGGACGAAATAATGCGATCTCAATGTCTGCCCAGTTTTGTCTAGATATTTTTGTATATCGTGTATCCCTTCTTTTGAATTCGTGCAGCGCAAATTCTTGTGTGCATGTTTAAGGTTCTGCATAATCAACCTTATTTGCCATGGCAATTTCGTTTGGTCAGCGTTGGGTAGTATGGTTGTGGGAGATGATAAAATTTGTAAGTAGCCCAGGATAGGAGAGTGTAGGAAGGAAGGGGAGGGAACATTAATATGTGTTTTCTTGGTTTTGGTCCACGGCTGCTTATTCGTAGGAACGATCTTTTAGCCATCAGGACCGCATAGTTAAACCAAATAAGCTGGCCATATCCGCCACCTGGAACGCGTCTGGTAGCAGACCACCAATATGTCCTAGACCAAACTGCCCTATACTACTAGTTAGTACAAGTACTAGAGATAATTGACGAATAGGTATCATCCCAATCTAGAAAAGAAAGCCTAAAATCACCACATAGCAGAACGTAAGTGGTGGAAAAACGACTATTGAGGTAAGAAGATACTTCCACAAGGAACTGTTTGTAAACTATCAGAGGAAGATCACAGGGGATATATATTGAAGGGACCACTAAAAATTCACTTGTAGGTCAGGAAATACACACAAAAATACATTCAACAGGAGGACAGAACGGAAAACCACGATAGAGTATTCCGTGGAGTGCCTTATTACAAGGGTGGGTCATTATGTTTGCGGAATGGGGGGTAAAAAGTACAAATAAATATCAAATTTATTTTTCTTTTTTAATATATTTTTCGGATATTTCAATTAGTTTATGTTTACCTTCTAAAAAAAAATGGGTTGTCTTTGTCGCGTAAAGTCAATCGAAACTGCGTCCACCATTTCCTCATCATTTCAATAATTCTTCCCATGAAGCTTCGTTTTCAATTTTGGGGAAAAATTTGGGGCTACGAGCCAGGTTAGTGATTAAGGTTTGATATATAAAATATTGAAGACCAATTTATACAGGGCAGCCAACGCAAAGCAAATCTTGTAAGCAGGCGCATTGTCGTGCAGAAGGACAGCTTTGGTGAATTTTGCTCTTCTTTTTTCTCTGATGGCATCTTTCAACTTTAGAATTGGAGCGTAGTATCTTCTGGTTATAGAGACGCTTTTGATTAGCTATAGCTTTTCCAGCTGAATGTGACACCTTAAACTTCTTGAGTGGTGGTATCCCTTTTTGTGCTGCTGCATGGAGACAAATCCAAGTCTTGTCTCCAGTAACCATTCGAATCAATGTTTCATCCTCGTCTTCACTACAGAGGTTCAAAAAACTATATTTTTAATATTTTTATTCTGTATATTCTATATTTATACTTCAGTGCTTGATCTATTAAATTTGTTTTCAAAATGCAACTGAAAATCTTATTTAGCTTGAACAAGAAGACCGTCACCCATAAATCGGTGACGGGGCCCCCACAGAAGCATACCTGTCACCCAAGTACGGGTGACGCGGCGCCGAAATTGTTAAAATGATTGTATCTGATACTCCAACCATTTTTGCGAGCTGTTTCTTCTTTAGAATATCGTCTAATGTAACTTTTTCGACTTTTAGAACAATTTCCGCAGTGATCACTTCGATTGACCGTCCTGACCGTGGGTCGGCTTCAAGTAAGTCCCTTCCTGGTTTAAAAAGACTGTGCCACTTGTAAATCATGGTTTTACTTGATCGAGAGTCTTCGTAAACGGATGTCATCTCTTCTATTATGGTTTCAGCCGACGTTGCCTGTTTCGTGAGGAACAGTATAATAGCGCAATACTAAATTTTCGCCCCTTGAGAGATCGTGTGGGGAGTTGATTGTCGCTCATTCGTTCGACGTGGCCAGCCCATTGCAGTTTTTGGAGTCGTATGACGGTAGAGACTTCCGGCTCGTCATATATGGTATACAACTCGTTGTTGTATCGGATTCGCCATCCATCTTCTTCCCGTATTGGACCGAGAATCCTTCGCAATACCCTTCTCTCAAACGTATTCAAGGCTTTTTCAGATGCCTGGGTCAGGGTCCAGGTTTCGCTTCCGTAGCATAGCACAGGTCTAATAATTGTTTTTTTTTTAGATGAGAAGCTTCGTATTCCTGTGTACGCATCGAGATTTCAAAGTGGGAAGCACCGAAAAGAATGTCTTATTGGCTAGTTGAGTCTGTCGTTTGATGTCGTCAAGCTCATTCCCATCCTTCGAGAGGTTCGTCCCTAGGTACACGAAGTTGTCTACGTTTTCAAGGTTATAGTCCCCTATCGTTGCTTTGTGAGAGAATTATATAGCCTTTCCAGAAGGTTATAATAATTATCTTTCACTGCCTCCTCCTTATCTTCAGTAGGGGCATGAACTTTAATGAACCAAACGTTGAAAAACTTTGCACGAATGCGGATCGCACACAATCTTTCGTTGACAGGCTTGAAGTCGATTATTTGCAGTTTCATTTTTTTGTCCACGATGAAGGCCACTCCAAATTCGTGACTTCCCGATGACTTCCCGCTTTTGAAGATTGGTATATATATATTTAATTGGATTTGATGATGGCCTCACAAATGGAAGTATGCAAAAAAAAAACAGTTTGGCTACGAAAAATTAGCGAACGGTTTATCAAAACAGCGACAAAGATTTGTGTAAAACAAAAAGCTTTTCTAAAACAGGCAAGTTTTCTAAAACAAACGGTTAGGCTGCGAAAAACAGTTTCACAGTACCAAACTTTTTCGCATCGGAAAACTGTACGATATATTCTGCCATACTAAGCATAAACGTTCTATCTGCAGTTTTCTCATTTTAACACCGGATTCGAAAACTACAGACTCTATTACATCATTCTACAAAATCTGAAAAACCTATCTTTTGTGGAAGTATGATAAAATCAATATTGAAAAATGCACTCTCGATATATCTCCATTACAAATCAAAACACAAATCATTGAATATCTCGAAAGTACTAAAATGTAGAAAGAACTTTTATGCTTAGTAGAGCAGTATTATGAATAATTTTTCGGTTCTGTTTTTTTCTCGGTTTTTGAAATGAACAACGATTTCACAATCGTTCGATCATTTTTTGCCTTGCGCTCCCAATTAACCTATTTCCGTTTGCATACGAAATTACTTGAACAGGTGTTTTGTGTTTTCTTGTTTACTTATTTTCTTGTTTTCGGACTCACGTAATTATGTCATGACCACGTATGTTGATTAATTGGCTATATATTATCAAAAAGTTGGCGAAGAATAAAATTTTAGTGGAAAATATGAAGCATGTAATTTTTAACGCACCTTGGAAGCATATAATAATGTTAATGAAAAACGCTGCCAGTGGTCATATAAGAGAAAAAAAATCAATTACTATAACGGCGTAAATTAAAGAATATTTGAGACTATTGACAATTTTTCTTAGTTGAACAATATTTCACTTGTTGAAATAAGAATACAAAATAAACAGCTTATATTGTAGGAAGTTTTGTATATATATTAAACTTTAAAAAAAACTAAGGGATACAGTTGCATGTCCAATTCAAAACTTTTAACTACAATTTAAAATTAGCCTCCATCTATTAGCTAATACTATTGTTACACTGATGGTATATACCAAAAGTTTATCACTCCATACGAGGCTAATACTAGAGATGAGGCGTATATACTGGAACAGGTATATGGAACAGGTATTTTTTTGGAACAGCCAGTACCTAGTACGAAATTCAAAAATACTAGGTACGAGTATTTTTGTGGACTATACATGTAATCAAGAATTTACACAATAAATTTCGTCCATTTAATTCATTTCAATCAAACAGTGACGTAATAGTATCCTAATATTAATATAAACTCGTATTTCATACTTGCAAGTGCTTTCATACTCACGAGTATCTCGTACGCGAGGCGAAAATACTTGCAAGTACGAAAATACTCGATACGAGTATATACTCATATCGTTCCAAAATACTCGAATACGAAAATAACGTATCGTTCCAAAATATTCGAATACGAAAATAACGTATCGTTCCAAAATACTTGCAAGTATTTTGGAACAGGTATTTTTGGAACAGGTATTTTTAAATACTTGCAAGTATTTTGGAACTATACGAGTATATACTCGTATCGAGTATTTTAGAACTTGCAAGTATTTTTGTATCGCATATTTTTGTATAGAGTATTTTCGTGCTTGCGAGTATTTTGGGACTTTAGGTTTAGGTTTTTAGGGCAAAAGTAGCTGAAATCGGACAAAATCGGCCAAGTTTGAGTTAGAGTTGTTTGGGACATAACGGGCCAAGACCTATTGCTGTGTTACAAAAATTTACGTTTTGTGGGGGAGTAAGGGTTTTTTTTTTTAAAGTGGTCGGGAAGTATGTTAGTGATATTTTAAGGACGAAAAAATTTTTGATAGGAGAAATTGGGAAAGTATTTTATTCAATTATTCAAAAAGGTTTTAGGGCAAAAGTAGCTGAAATCGGGCAAAATCGGCCAATTTTGGGTTAGAGTGGTTTGGGGCATAACTGGCCAAGACCTATTGCTGTGATACAAAAGTTTAGGTTTTGTAAGGGAGAAACGGGTTTTTTGGCAATAGTTTGGCAAAAACTGCTTTTACAGCGCTTTCGATGATTGAATGTGGTCGGGAAGTATATTAGTGATATTTTAAGGACGAAACAATTTTTGATAGGAGAAATTGGGAAAGTATTTTATTCAATTATTCAAAAACTTTTAGGGCAAAAGTAGCTGAAATCGAGCAAAATCGGCCAATTTTGGGTTAGTGTGGTTTGGGGCATAACGAGCCAACACCTATTGCTGTGATACAAAAATTTCGGTTTTGTAGGGGAGTAAGGGGTTTTTTGGCCATAGTTTGGCAAAAACTGCCTTTACACCGCTTTCGATGATTGAAAGTGATCGGGGAGTTCAATAGTGATATTTTAAGGAAGAACAAATTTTTTCATAGGGGAAATTAGGCAAAAACGTCCATTTTTTCCAAAAAAAAATTTTTTTGGTCTAGCATGAATTTGAGGATCTTTCTGAGTTGTTCCCATACAAATATGGGAAAAAGCGGCCTAGTTTCTAAGATATGGTAGAATGAAATCAGCCGGGAAAACTGAAAATAACACTAAAAATGTTTAGATCCTTTTTGGTTAGCCAGTTGGCTTCTCCGGCTGTGCTGAAGCTCTCCTCGTGACTGCACTCCAACCCTACCGGGGTTGTGACTCATGTCCAGCTTTACAGAAAAGGTTGACCCCTAGTGGGTTCATGTTTAATAGACATTTTATCATTTCTTAATAAAATTTTCGACAAATTCATGCTTCAGTGAGGCGAAGTGGAAAACCGACTGTTTTAGATTAGCCATATTAGGAAAAGTTTGGTATCAGGCATCGATCGATGAAAAGTCATATAGATGGCAACAGGATTAGTTGGTCCTATCATAGTACATTTTTCGACACTGGTAGTTTGAACGAATACATGAGGTGTTTTGTGCATATATTAAAATGAAAATCAAATTAAATTGATTGAATTTGCTTGTTTTCCCTTAGATGGCTCCTATATTGGAGAAACACTTGCCAAATAAGTGACTGACCATTGGATAGTTACGGACAAGCTGCACGGACTAATGGCTCGTATCTTTTCACGGTCAACTGCACCATCACCATTCTAGCCTGGGAACTTTGTCTCTGGTGGATGGGGGAGGGCATATCATACCGTTTCATTACATCACGGCAAATCGCATGTACTTGTGTGTATATATGTACATACTTCAAAAAATACTAGCTAGTATTTTTGGAACAGGTATTTGGAACAGCTATTTTTTTGTACTCGTATTCGGAATACCTAGTATGTAAAAATCCGAGTACGACCCAACTCTAGCTAATACTACCTCGGCGAAACTGTGCATATGTGGTATCTATACCGTTTCCCGGTATATCTACTGTGAAAGATTTTCCTATTTTGGAAACAATATTACCGCTAGCAAACACCTTTTCCAGCCAGCGGTGAAAAGAATAACTAAATATTTCAAAATCGATTTGGAACGTTTAGTTATTCGATTTTGGAATGCTAAGTCATACTTCTCCTTAAAAATGTTTAGTTAATTCACTGAATAGAAAGAAGTATTAGCAGTCAAATCTAAGAAAAGAAAAAGTCAATCTTCCACTATCCTCTGTTTTTAACAAAAGCCAATACAAAGCCACAGAACATGAGAGAATTATAAAAACTGTTTTTAAAGAAGGTATTCTCAAAAATATTTCAAAAACAGTAAAGAGCTGATAACACTTTTGAACCATCATATTTATCGTGGCACTACAGTTAGTATCGAGCCTTTTCCTCGTTAATAACGCATCTAGCCTTTAAAACGCCTCTAGTCTTTTCGATTCAATGACCATGTCCTCCAATTAGGTGCTCCTAAAAACTATCTGCTGTCAACATCTACTGCATTTTCCCAACGCTTCATACGCATCGAGTTTTCAGTGCGGGGAGCACCGAGAAGAATGTTTTATTGGCTTGTTGGATTCGTCGTGTGCTTTCTTTAATTCCTCCGTCTATTGGTTGTTCCCTAATTACACGAAGTTGTCCCCTATAGTTCTGTCATACTGGCGCCCCTTTTCTTGCTTGGATCAAAGCTTTTGCTTCGTGCTTGTTGATTTGAAGACCATTTTCGCTGGCGCTTTCGTCTAGACTTATAAATACTTCATTGGCGTCACTGCAGGAAAGTGACAAAATATTTTGTTTATTTATTATTGTCTAGATCAACAGATACAACTCCAATTTAAGACAAGACAAAGAAATAACATATATATAATATAGATAAAAAATAACAAGAAAAGAATGAAAATATGATAAGGTACAAAACTCTAAAAACAAAAGAATAAAGAAAGAAAAAAAGGCAGTAAACTCAAATTAAACAGAGTATATGAAAGGCGGTACATAAAATCTAATCATAAATTCAATAAAGAAATTAAATTTTAAATTCAGCAACATAATTAACTTATTTCGTAAGAAAAAACGCTTTTTCTTAATTTTTATTAAAAAGTGCGTAACGAAGGCGGAAGAGGACTTAAGACCAATATTCAAGCAAATATGCGCAAAAGTGGAGAGTAAAAATATGTATGATTACGAGTAAAGGGTACGTTGAGGGTAAATGAAGTCCTGGTAAAACGTATCGGGTCACGAACAGAAAACTGCGCACTGTGGATATATATGTAACAGAACCATTAATAATTTTGTATTGGAGACATGGAGATACACTCTGTGTGACTGGAGGGTAGGGATTTCAAGGATGGAAAGACGCATACTATACTCACAGTAGGGAATGCGGAACTTGAGCAATAACGAGCGAGTAAATCTGCGTTGCACAGACTCACCAGCATCAATTAGGAAATGAAAACAAGGACACTAAATTTGACACCAATATTCGAGGACACTACACACAAAGAAGATGTACAGGCGTACACACGAGGAAATATCAGTGAAAGGTCTGGACGCTCTAAGAATGAAGCCGCACAAACACGAGGTGTTAGAAGTGACACGCAAAATGTGGACGCCAAATTTTAGTTTAGTGTCAAACACAACACTAAGGTCCATGAAATTATCAATAGGACTGAGTAAAATACCAAGGATGGAATAGGAAAACGTGATTTGGGATAATTTACATGTAAATGACATCTGGAAGCATTTAGCAACATTAAGGTTAATACAATTGACAGAGCAACAGTTGCCCAGATCAGACAAGTCATTCTGTAGCTGTGAGCACTCATTTAATGATTCAATCAACCAACCTGAATATTTTCAGAGCGTCGTCAGCGTACAAAAGACACGGGGAGTTGAACAGGAGCAAAAGGAGAGGACCAAGAATCGAGCCTTGGGGAATACCATAAGTAGGATAGAAAGGGCAAGTAAAACAAGAGTGAACCGTTACAAAACAAGCACAATCGCGAAGCTATGAGAAAAACTAGCAACGGAGCTGACCCGAAATAGTGAGACCATCGAGCTTTGAGAGAGGATTTCATGGTTCACAGATTCAAAAGCCGTGGCAAAGTCTGTATATAGTACATCCACTTGCTTTTGCTGGTCGATGGCGGAGGCAACAGTATTGGCGAATGAAAGTTGGAAACTGTTGACTTACCTTTGACGAAACCATGTTGCTCAGAAGCGAGAAGAGGTTCAATTATAGGATATACTTTATTGTAAACAATTCTTTCGAGACGCTTACTGTAACAAGATAGAAGGGATATGGGGCGATAATTGGAGACGCAGGACGAATTTTTGGCTTTGAGGATGGGATAAATATTTGCGGATTTCCAGGAAGAAGGAAAAGTACAGGAAGAAATATTAAGGTTAAAGAGGATATATAAAGGAACACACAACGATAATGACAAGGACTTTGCAAAATTATTAGGTTAGCCTTCGTGTCCGCAACTGTCGAGGTTAGTAAGCAAACCTTCGACCTCCAATTGGTTCGTCAAAAATAAACAAAGATCATTAACATCTGAAGAGGACATATTGGCAGAGAAGGATGAACTAAGTTGGGAGGTAGCAAAAGAAAAGAAATGAGCAAACAGCTCACATATTTCTTGAGGTGAGGAAGTAGACAAATCATTTAGGTGCATCACGGAAGGCATAGAGGGAGATTTTTTAAGGGAACGGATATAGGACCACAAAGGTTTCTGGTGACACGATGAGATGGAAGCTTCAATGCGACCATGATAAGCATTCATCGCATCTTTAACCATCTTTTTAGCGTACGAACGTAGATTTTTGTATCTTAGAAGATCAACCTCTAAGCCGGAGCTTCGAAATCTGCGACGCACCATGTCTTTGGTTTTAAGAGCACGTATCACGTCAATAGTTAGCCAAGGAGGATCAACACCTCTTCGAACACGAAAAGTGGGATTGTGACCGGAAACAAGATTAGACCAAAAAAATAGAGAACGCATGAAGGCCATCATCACCATTTAGACCTCTGAAAAAAGCAAACCAGTTAACAGCCTTAATTTCATTGGACATGGAAGCGAACTCCGCTTTAGCAGAGTTATAACGCAACACAGATGTATTTTTCTTCTTGGGAAATGAGGTAAAGGAAAGTTCTATAACAAGAAGCGGATGGTGAGGATCAGGACTGACACAAGGTGACAGAGAAGCACTTAAACGAGCAGACGACAAAGAAGAATTAGCAAGAATAAAATCAAGTATTCTGTAATTAACATTTGGCACATTGTTCAACTGAGAAAAAGAGCAGAGAGAGAAAAAAGAGGATATTGCTAAGGAAATATTGCTCCTTGATAAAATTTCAGCGAAGTTTGTATTCCAGACTAAGCTGGGAATATTAAAATCACCACATAAAAGAACGAAACAAGAGGGGTCGATCATAAACTACAATAGGACTATTACATGGGATATAAATCGAGGATACAATTAATACAGTGGATGGAGTAACATATATACGGACAAGGATACATTCAACAGGTGGGGAAGGCATGAAGTCGGTACAGAAGGTCACGCTGTATTCCGAATAGCTACTAAAACACCACCACCGTCAGAAAAACCAGTGTCTGAACGATCACGATCTTTGCGGAAGACATTGAAGAGGTAAAATTTCGTTACTGAATATATCCTCAGTCAGTCATGTTTCAGTACGGCAAATAATGTCGTCAAACGCGATAGTTGAAGAAATTTTAAGTTCATTGGTTTTGGTCTTCAACACCCGAACGTTTTGGAAATTAACTATAAGATAGTTTTTACGTTATAGGTATAATTCTTCTTCACCGATCTTCGTTGAAAATTTCCAGATGATTTAACAAACTCTTTAACAAACAAACCAGCGGGCCAGAAATGTTTCATTAGTAAATCAGAGGTTTCAGCTGTGGCAGTTTTGCAGAAAGATGAGTTCTGCTGATGATTTAAGTTGCCACGGGTGAGCTTCGTACACATTAACAGCGAGGGAGTGTACCCGAGCTTAGCTTTAACGTAAACTAAGACTTCGTCGGCAGTAGTTCTATAAGAGAAGAGCTAGCCCTTATTGATATCATCAGCGTAAGCTACTAGTTGCGTCGACTTGATTAGTGTTAACGGGAATTTTTCTGATAACATATATAGTCAAGTGCTTAATTGAAGAGTACTGGAGATACCATTGAATAATGTTTTTGAAATAGTTTACATATGAGTCGAATCTGAAAGAAGCTTCATGTACTTCGAGTGTGAGCTTTAGAATAAGCTCTAAAGAATAACAACGCAACAACATTGTGTTCAATCTACCATCGAATCTTAATATCCGAATAAAGTCTTAATATCCCGCTATGCGGTAACTTTGTAGCGAGCCCCTTTTTCTAGCAATAACGGCAAAGGCTAAATTATCTAGAAACGGATGGAAGGTCACATAAGGCTTAGTGTGTCGTAAATATATCCCCTAAAAAGCTTAAATGGAAAACAAAATGTATCAAAATAATAAGCTTTTAAACATTTTTTTTTCTATGATAATGCCAAAGCTTAGGGCGGATGCTTAGCGATGGCGGTAGGGAAACACAGATGGGAGAAGCCGATATCAATTATTCCATTCTTCTTTTTTTAAGTTCCACATTTATTTCCTATTTTCTAAAGCGCTAGTGTTATGCCTAGTCGCTACTAAAGCTTTAATGTGGCACTTAATTAATGGAGCGCTGGTATTAGACCCAGTCGCCGACTGTTAAAGACAACACAAGACGAACAAAACTTCGGACTGACACGTTAGCGAGCTAAGCTACAACATTTTCTGGGTATAACAACCTGGTTGACAAGCCCTCTTAGATAAGACGAGACATAATGGGAGGCAATCAGTTGGAATTTTGGAGAACGTTCAGTAGTATCAATAGTTACAAACACTTTTCCACACTGGAATCTAACTAATAACATTTTTTTTTTTAAATTATAATTGCATCCCCAACTCTAGCTGATGGTCTGCGGACAATTACTTTGCCAGTTTGTCTCTTGGTTATTGCCTGTTAGGAATGTATTTGTAAAGGTCTTCCAATCTCACAAAAAAGAGTAACTCCTGTGTCGGGTAGAATCACATATGAGCTCCTAGACTCAATGAGTGAAGCAAGTAAAAACAACATTACGGCTGCCGTCAATGAACTAGTGAACTGGCTTACCAATCTGGAAATGTTACTGATAATCAAGATAGTGTCTCAGATAGTGCTTCAAGATAATGTTTCAGAATCATTTCCCTTTTGAATGTTTCCATGAAAATCATAAACAAATAGACTAGCCAACGATAATAACATTTTATCTAACATTCACGCAAATTTACTTCATAGGTAAATCATCAAATTCCTGTCTCAATCAGTTCGAACTCTGGGTCAGTAAAAGTAGAAACAAAAAACATGTTATCATGGATGTGATTTTAGAAATTGAACATACGTATGAAGGGGTTAATCTGAAACTTTTACTACATTTTTCTCATAATTTTCCGAGGAACATAGCCTACTAGTAATTTGGAAAATAATAATAATAATTATTTTATTTGGAAAAAAAGTCTTTATGTCTTGGGGATGAATCAGTTATTTCGAACAGTGGACTTCTGCAGGTGGATGCTCTGAGGCTGCCTGTTTTTATTTTACATATTTAACCTTTTTCTACTTGGAGAGATTCCCCGTTAAAGTTTGAACAATCTGCAAATGACTTTGAAATATTTTCCGTATCAAAAGACAAAAATTATTGCATTCACTCCTTACAACGCTCCCTCAATTGCTACGCTCTTCTAAATACAAGTCCACCTGTTACTTTCAATATACTTCTTACCGCTTGGTTTGGTTCTGCAGATTATTTGGGTAAATTTACAAACTGGAACTATGAAGTAAAAGAAAACATAACGGCTACATGTAATAATATCCAAAAGCCCATCAATATAATCAATATGCACATGGGGAAAAAACCCGGCTTACCGCCTCATAAATGTTTAGAAGTCGATCGGAGGACATGCTGGTTTGTTTCTTGCAATATATTCAAGCATGACATACCTGCAACATCATCGTGGCGGCTACTTTTATTCTTGACGCTGACTCTAATGTTCATCATGAAGTGTGGGGTAGCTCCTACGCAAATGGTCGAGAGGAACTCTTTGACTCCTTCATGGCCTTAAACCAATCCATCGCAAATGTGGGCAATGAACTGATCTTCCTCATCTCAAATCGAGGTTTTCAACGTTATTTTAGCCAGCAAGCATCTCACATGTCCCCTGTATGAATGGAAGGTCAGCCAGTAGTATTCGTTCTCTGTTCACTAGTACATATCCTTTAGTGTTGGCCGCCAAAACTCAACTGAGCAGGTAGCATTTATTAATAGAGAAAAAAAACAGACTGGACGAAGTTGAAAGGAGGTTCCTGCGCCTCTGCACTGACAGTTTCTACAAACCGGTAGCTAAGAAGTGACCAAAGAATCTTTTTCTGTATTAGGAGTCGAGATTAAAGCTACTACGGGATCAGGTTGTGGAATTACAGGTTTCAGTTAATCGACCGGTACTCCATTAGAGCCCGGGCCTTCCTGTTTTTCATTCCAGACTTAGCGGCGATTGGCTCTTCCTTCATAAAGAGAGCCAGGTCCTCCAGTGAACGATGAAGTTAGCATCCGTCCTTGGAGGATGCGCCCAGAACAGCGAACCAATTTGTACCCCTCTCACCATGTGTCTTTTCATGATGTCTTTGGCCAATTACTTTTTTGCTGCCGTGTGGGTTACAGAAAGCTTAGCAGTTTGCGGTCTACTTCCAGTCCGCTGTGCCCTGCGCCTGCACGCTAAAGCGATGAGTCGCAGTTCAGCGATTTCATGGTTCCACCAATAGGCTTGCTTCCTTCTACGGAAGGGTTTTCGTCGGGGCATTGAAGTATCGCAGGCTCTGCGAATAAAATCCATAGCGCTAGACACAGCAGCTTCGACTGCTTTACGGGTTACTAGAGCCTTAATGGCTGGAAGTTCTTCCTCCAGGTTCAGTTTTATCGAAGTTACCACCTCACTTCTGTTTAGCCTGGCTGCGTACCAACTTAGCGTTATTCACAATGAGCGGTGATGACTGCCGCCTCCGATTATGGTCGTCGATGTTATGGAGAATATCCTCCAGTGAACTGAAATTATCTCCCAATACCTGCATTGGGTAATTCGGAGAAAAGTAACAGCTCATGAAAGTTATCTCTCCGTATTTCACCCATATTTAAACCTCACTGCAGTTGCCACCACAGATACTTGAGCTGAAAGCTTCCGCAATTCAGATCGCCCTTTACTCTGTGGCGTCCGAAAATCAAGTAGGGAAGTCCTTCCTCCTATAAGGCCCACTGATCAGGACGATCTGATCTTTTTTTGCAGACGAGCTGCGTGAGGTCATCAGCTGCTCTGCAATGCTGTAGGTTTTCTTGGTGAACCCTCATTTTCTCCCCTGTTGCCTCTTCTTGGCGTCAAGTGCGTCTTCAAACAACTTGCAAGAGTTTGAGCCGACGACAAGCTTCTTGCCATACTTCTCGACTCAAATCATGCACTTGTGTTCTGCAGAGTAGCTTACTGCACGATGGCCGGAAAGATAGCATTTCCAGCAGCTTTCACTACGGTCTGGGGTATTTAGCTACTCCTTGTGTGGTAGAAGACCAGAAACCGTTAGCAACCTACCCACCTTCTGACTTTGGCGTATATCACACCCACCCTGACTCTACCGGCTGTGAGGATTTTCATGTCTAGTGATTCGTCCAGCTCCACCACCGCCATTGTACGGTTCCTTGAACGAAGCGGTCTTCACTTTGCTATTTCCTACCTCTCCTAAATCACGCTTAATAGATGCCGTCGTCTTCTCATCAGATGTGAGGCAATCGAGGTCTATAGCCTCGATTCTAACTCAAGGGGTCTTTAGTTACACGGCCCCTTGACCTTCCTCAGCTGTTCGGATCGAGTCTCGGAGCCTCATGTGATCATAACACCGCGCGATTTTCTGCATCTAATAGAAACAATTAACATTAACATATTTTCATATCGTTTTTAGGCGTTCAAAAACAGAAAACCCATTAATATTCGTTTTGAAAATTATTTGTTTTTTTTTTAAACAAGCAATAAAAGAACTCTAAAGCACCAAACCTGAAAACAATTAGCAGAACGGATTTGTGTAAAACATAAACGCTTGTTTCACTTATAATTGTACCCGTTTTGATCAATATGACCACGACAATGTGATCATGTAATGAATCTATTGTACAGACTTGAGAAAGATCTTGTCGACAGTAGCTACGACTATAAACTACAGAAATATCTCAATAAAAAGTATGAATAGTGTAGTAGATATCAAGAATTCATAAAGAAATGTAAAGGATCATTTTAAATCGTGGAAAATGACCGACAGTCGATAGTCAGAGACTCTAAAGATAGTTAACCACAGCGCAATCGATAGTATACACATACATATGGCGTCGATGAATTGAACCTCCATACGCGAAAATATTGAAGCATGTAACAAATCAAAACATTTGACTCGTTTTAAATTTGATGTTGTTTTAAACAAATTTTCGTTGAATTCACTTCAAGCATTTCTTACTATCTTTTCTCAGATATTTCTATACTATACAAACTTTAAATTGAAATCGAAACAGCTGCAGGCTCGTGAGCCATGTTAGCAGTAAACTTAGTAAGACACAGTAAGAAAAGTAAGAAAAAACACAGTAAGAAAAGGTACATAACAGTATCTGGCTTTGAAATAAAATCAATAATTGCTTTTCTAAAGTAATATCATTTTTTCACTGACTGGATGTCTTATCGACAAAAAAAACTTATCAACCTGTTTTAGCAAATATTAGAATAATTAGCATTTCTGGCTTTTATAACTTTTTCTGCTACGGTCGTAAATGTGCGTGATATTCATTGTTTAGGAAATTTGTGTTCACCGGTCTAAATTTAGATGTAAAACATTAGATATTATCTACTCTATGACTTTCGGCAGCCTCCGATATCGAGTGCGTCATTCTATGCATTATCTAAACATAGCATCGAAAATATTTCAACTTGTGCATAAAGCAGAGAGAGTATATAGGATGTTGATAATTAGAGACCATTAAAATACATTCCACTGATATTTTCAGGTTTCAAAATACAAAAATGTTTTTATCAATTCACAGATTGACGAATTTTATCGTACATGAACCAACAGACAGGAAAACAAAGCAAGATAAGATTAGGATGTTATTGGACGAAGAAAAACACGACACAAGCTGCTGCCGAAGTCTATTACAGTTAGGAAGCGTAATATCAGCGGAAAACAATCAATTAGCTTGCCCCAGTTTTTTTTTAGCTAATTAGATGCAAAAGTGCACTGACTGCAGCTGCTAGCAAAGCAGTTGCATTGTACGTGTCTTATCATAATTGCATTTGGGCAAAAGCGCGCAAATTACCTGTCGAACTGATAAATATATCGCCGGCTCTGGTGCGCGAGTACCGCATGCTAAGTCCCAGGATGGCATTCTGCAGCGTGAGGGTTACGAGGCTCACATACTTCAGATTTTTGTTGAAGTTCTCTACGTAAAATAGAGAAAGTGGGCACTTTAAGAAATTCTAATAGAATAACAGAAAATATCATTTTCTTACTTTGAACCATTTTGATGTGAATTTCAAGACACTGTTGAAACTACCGAGACATTCTAAATCTGCAAATAAATCGCACAGGGCTAGAAACACAATACACCACCAACAAAGTTAGACGTACACAAAACCACTTGTGGTATTTGCAACGTTGACAGTATATGCCGGATGCGAAGCTAGAATGTCAGAGGGTAATTGAAAACCACTTTCTCCCGTCCCGAAAGACTCGAACGCAAACGAGTGGAGCACAGCAATGCAGCACAGGGAGTACAAATTAAAAAATGATATGACTGAGAGAACGTCAAGCGTGTGGGAGTGAGAGTCGAACCGGTTTCATGAGATATCTAACAACTTTCTTGAATCATGAGACATATCTATGATATATTCCTTTTCTATCCTGGTGAGCTGGCGTTGCGAATATCTGTGCAGAGTTTAATTTATTAACAATATTAATGGCCAATATCGATTGATGCTATAAATAATGAAATGAAAAAGACAAACAGCTGCGCCCGGATGATTGAATGTTAATAGTTGCTCGAAATATATGAAGTTGGACACCTCTGCATCACTTGCACATTGCAATTGACAGCTTTTTGTGTTGACGATGGAAGATTTGACAGTTGGAGTTCTCCAACAGCTGATAGGCTGCTGATAGGTATCTGATTAGGATTTTGTGATCTCGTTGGTTTCGTGAATTGGTTTTTATATATTTGTAGATTAACAAAATAGAAAGATGGTTTGTAGAGTCAACTTTGAGGTAAAATACATACTGTCGCCGTAACCACGTAAATTCAATACTTTATTTATAGAATAATGAGAAACTGCCTCTGCACGAGTTGAATTTCCAACTCAAGGAAAATGGTGTACAATTAAAAATTCCGGCACTAGTAAGTATTAGTGAAATGTTTGCTATTTGGAAATTTGAAAAAAGCTGGAGGAAGATTAATAATTAGTGTTCAACATGGGGAACCGGTCCATGATGGATTTTTCTGCCAGGCTAACTAAATTAATCTTGTAAGGAGTCACGTATGCACAAGCCTGTGTGTGCTAAAAAAGCAAATATTATAATTTGCGAATACCACCAGATGCCGCAGATTAGTAGTGCAGGAATCAAGCGTTACAGGATGTAATGTAGCGACCGGGAAACGGATATTTATAGGCTAAAATTGATACATTTGTTACGTAGCATCGAGTCTGACATAGGCGGATATGAAGTGGCATAGCCTGAACTTAATAGCCGGCAACTTCAACGCTTGGGCTGAGGAGTAAAGAAGCAGGAAAGTCAATACTAGGGGGGATTGTTACTGGAGGATTTTTCGCAGCTAAATATCGACCTCGCCAAATAAGGGAAATGAAAACACCTTCACCTTCAATTTTTATTCAAAAACTTACAATAGCTGGTTAGCAAGCGTTACATCCTAGTGATCAGCACGCAGGGGTTTTCTCAGGAATTTATTTTGGGGAGTGTGCTCAAAATTTTAGGAGGGGTGTCCCTTTGTTCATTAAAGATATTGAGTACTTATCTTAGCAACGAAGGCTTGAATGACTAAAATGTTACTTTTATTTCTTTTACTAAAAATAACTTTTTCATCGTTTTTTCTACATGTAAAGCACCTAAATTGAAAATGTTCCAAAACGTAAATGAACTTATCAAAGAACGTTAGAAAGATTGACTTTCGCGAAAAAGCGGAGGTAATGTGCAGATTGCGGTTGAGATTTTATATGCTTGAAATGCTACCCAAATCACTTCTTCGTTCTGATGATCGGATCATCATGTCGGATGCTTAATTCCGCATTATCAGAACAAAAGTGGCGAAATCGACCGATTATCGTTGATAATTTGAATAAGTATATTATACCTACTCCATTTTCAAACCAAACTATCCAGTGGACTTTGGTTTAATCTGAAGTCTGCTTCGGAACTTATACTTAGATACAGAACGATTTTAAAGGCTACCGCTCACAAATTTAAATTTAAATATTATTTACAATTTTAAGTTTTCTTTGAATTTCATGATACTGTTTGAAAGCTATATCCTGTTGTATTACATCTAGCTTTAATCTATCCGTTCTCGGTTTACAAACTAAAAGGTTACTGGCTGATCTTGTTTCCCTGCTAGTTAACTCTCCAACAGTTCGAGGAATATCTGGCCATTTTAGCCTATTGTTGATTATTTGGTATATTATTTTGCCTCTTTCGAGATTAATAATCTGTTGGATGTTCAACAACCCACATTGAGAGGTACACGGCGCCCGTTGGTGTTAAGGTCGACAACCTAAATATAACTTTTATCGCCTTAGTGACAAGTCTCCCAATTAGCTCGATGTTATGCTTAGTTGTTTGGCTCCACAAGACTGCTTCATATTTAACAGTAGACAGGATAAAAGCATTTAAGAAAAGGAGTTGAGTGTGTTTTTCCAGGAAATCATGCCTTCTCAGTGTTGCGATAAATGGTGCGATTTTACTCTTGATGTAGTTGATGTGATGGGTCCAGGACATCTTTTCATCCAAAATCAATACCAGGTATTTTTTTTAATCGACCTTCTTCAGTTGAACTCCATCAATTTGAATACATGGATTAATAGGGTGTTTATTTTTTTGCTGGAACATAATGTATTTGGTTTTGTGGACATTTATAACGAGCTTGCTCTGCCGCAGCCACCTCAAGTATTTATCCAAATCCATATCTACTGTACTTTGGACGGCTGAATCATCTTTTCCAGCATACAACAGGAGCGTATCGTCAGCAAAGAAGACTATCTTACCAAAAAGCCTGAGATCTTGAACGCTGTTCACATAGATAAGGAAAAGTATAGGCCCTAAGATCGATCCCTGTGGAATACCTTTGTTTATAGAACATTCCTGGCTGGTGTCGCTTCCTTGTTTTGTCACTATTCTCCTATCCAATAGAACGGATTTAAATTTCCTGCAAATCCCATACTCTTCCAGTCGCAGAAACAAAATCTCGTGTTCAATGGTATTGTCAAATAAAACGCAGTACCTTGTAATTTATGACTTATTATTAAAACAAAGTTGAAGTACATTATTTATTTTAGCGCGGCGCGTTTCACTTCGTCTTTTGCCGTGTCTTGTCGGAAGATAACTGCGTGCTTTGATACTCAATTGGAATGAGCGGCGGTGCTGCCACTTTAGGATTGCTGCTAGGAACTGCCACCTCAACTGCATTATCATTTTTCGCGACATCTCCGGCTCCCCGTGAATCGTTTTGGGGGAAGGATTCACAAAATTCTAAGGCGGCTAGCCTTGCTGATGGGCGGCGCACCAGACCGTTTCTCGTCATGACTTCGGCAGATCGTACTTGTCCATCTTTGGCTGCGAATGTTTTGGTAATTCGACCTTTCAACCATTGTCCTCTTGGCTGACTTGGATCGCAGATTATCACCAACTGTCCTGGATTTAACGGCGGAGTCTCCTGTCTCCATTTTGATCGACGTAGCAGCCGCGGCAGGTATTCTACCACCCACCTCTTCCACAGTCGGTCCTTTAAATTTTGTGCTAATTTCCATTGTTTCCGAAGACATACGTTTTCAAGATCATCGCAGGGAGTTTGTGTTGAATTCAAGCAACCAAGCAGAAAGTGGTTCGGCGTTAGTGGTTCTTGTTGTTCTGGGCTCGTTGGTATATCTGTTAGTGGTCGGCTATTTATAATGTTTTCTGCTTCTATTAGTGCGCTTCTAAACGTCTCCAGCCTTGGCGCCTGCTCTTTGAACACTTGACTAAGCAGACGCTTAACGCACTGAACTAGTCGTTCCCAGCAACCTCCAGCATGTGGATTTCCAGGAACATTAAAAATCTACTCAATATTTTCAGTTGATAAGTTTTGTTGTATTCGGTCGAGATCAAAAACCCGATTTTCCTTCGTGAGCTCCTTTTGTGCCCCAATAAAATTCGTGCCATTATCGCTTCGAATTCTTACTGGAGTGCCTCGTCGATTCATGAAGTTCCTCAAGCATAACATAAAAGAATCGGTGGAAAGATCATCCGCGATTTCAACATGGATAGCACGAGTGGTGAGACATGTGAACAGAGCTACCCATTTCTTCTCTCTACGACGACCTACAGCAATGTGAAACGGTCCACAATAGTCCACTCCGCAATAACTGAAAGGGCGAAGATACGGTGTAAGGCGATCCAGTGGTAATTGTCCCATTAAAGGGTTTCGAGGTTTTGCTCTTAATGTAAGGCAAATCAGACAGTTGCTCCGAACAGTTTTAAGTACGGAACGAATACTGAGTACCCAAAACTTCTGACGAATCTCATTGATGACCAAATAATCATTCATGTGGTGACGCTTTCTGTGGTAATGATCTACAATAAGACGCGTGACATGATGGTCCCGAGGCATAATGATTGGATTGCGAGCACTGACCGGCAAACAATAAGCAGCATCAATTCGTCCTCTTAGCCTCAATATGCCACCGTTATCCACAAACGGTGTCAGCTGGTATAAATTGCTCGACTTTGAAACATATTTCTTGGATATTAGAGCGGTGATCTCTTCGGTGAAACATTCGTTTTGAACTTGGCGGCATACGATCAACTCAGCATAGGATATATCACTGGCTGTCAATTCTCCAGTATTTCGGTCACTGACATTCGATTGTTGTGTATTTTTGATAAATCGAAATACCCAGGCTGTTACTCGCACCGCTCTGATATAGGACGAATACTTGCTATAGTTGATAGCTTCCTTCGTCACTTTCACCAACATACATGACACGACAATATCCTCTGCAGTGTATTCGTTTATTATCCGTTCATTTTCTTGTGGCCATCTTTCTTCTTTGTACATCAGAAATTCTGGTCCTCGTACCCATCTAGCGTCATTTTCGACACTTGCTGGTAATTTAGCTCTCGTGGCTTCGTCGGCAACATTCAGTTCAGTCGGCAACCATTTCCATTGATTAGGCGTTGAAGTCGATAATATCTCCGCCACTCTGCAGGCAACAAATTGTTTATACTTTCTGGTAGTTGATCGAATCCACTGAATGACTGTCTTAGAGTCACACCAAAATATAACGTGGTGTATTTTAACTTCCAGGCAATCCTGTATCGTTTCTGACAGACGGCAACCTAACACTGCAGCTTGCAGCTCTAGTCGTGGTATCGTCATTCCCTTTGGAGGTGCACATCTACTTTTTGCAGCAACCAGAACAATATTGATCTGTTCTGCATGCTTTACTCGCAAATATGCAACTGCTGCATATGCATTGGAACTCGCATCAGTGAAAACATGCAGCTGCACATAATCTGCCTCAAAAAGTATTGGCGAATAACATCGCGGTACGGTAAAATCCTTCACCTCCTGAAATTTTCTCCACCAACCTTTCCATTGTACGTACAGTTGAGCGGGCAGCGGCTCGTTCCAATCGATATTCAACTTCCACGTGGCTTGCAATAGTAATTTCGAACAAATCGTATAGTTTGACAAGAGTCCGAAGGGGTCAAACACGGCCATTATGATCCCAAGCAGCTCTCTTTTTGTTGGTGGGCGAATCATTTTCAAAACATCTCGTGGTATTTTGTGGAATTTAAAATGATACTGCAAGGTATCGTCCTCGGTATTCCAAAATAATCCCAATACCTTGTCTGTCACATTTCGTCTCTCCATGTTGAATACGGTATTATTGTTGCTTTCGGTTCCGTTTAATTTGGACTGAATCTCTCGACAGTTGGATACAAAGTTTCGTAGAGTGAAACCAGCTTTAGTATTTATCTCTATTGCCTCCTTAATAATGCCTTCAACATCATCTTTGTCATTAAAACTGACAACTAAATCATCGACATATGTCTTATCAGTGACGATTGCAGCTCCATGTGGCTTCGTTTGCATGTAATAACTTGCATTTCGTTTTCGGATGTATTCAGCGCAACAAGGTGAACATATTGCACCAAATATCATCGACGCCATTTCATATACTTTTATGGGCTGACTTTGATTTCCTTCCCTCCATAAAAACCTTTGAGAACTTTGATCCGCTTTTCGAATTCGTATTTGTGAGAACATCTCACGAATGTCCCCAGCGACGGCAATAGTTCCCTGACGGAATTGAAATAGGATCGTCAGGAGCGGCTTGGCGTGTTCAGGGCCCTTTAACAAGACGGTATTCAGAGAAACGTTGCACGAGACAGCAGCAGCATCGAACACAATACGGAGTTTCGCGGGCTTGTTGGGGTTCAGGACTCCGAAATGCGGGAGATACCATGTCCTGTTCCCCTGCACCTTGGCTTCTTCGACAGTGAGAGCTCTCGCATACCCTTTCTCCAAATACTTTCCGATTTCTGCCTTGTACCTCTCAGCATAAACTGGATCGTTTAACATTCGTCTTTCGACTTTCAGCAGGCGTTGCTTAGCCATTTCGTAACTCTGAGGCAGAATAATTTCATCACTACGCCACAGTAGTCCGGTTTCATAGCGATCTCCTATCTTCTTTGTAGTGTCCTCAAGAATTTTCTTAGCACGACGATTCTCGTCAGATTCAAGTACTATGTTGGTGCTACGAACTCCGAAATTGTCCGTAGAGAAATACTCATTGACAAGGTTGTTGATTTCTCGAAGTGAGCGTGACTCGCGAATATGTAACACAGTAGGGACCTCTTGCAAATCTTGGCCATTTGGTCCAAATGCGATCCAACCTAGCTTAGTCCTGACGGCAATAGGCTGATGCTGTCCTCCTTCAATAACTTCTTTATAAACGCCAAGAAATGAACTTCTTTATAAACCCCAATAAAATCTTCGGCTGAGCGCGTTTATATTCCATGATTGGTAGAGCATCCATATGGCTATACTTTCCTGTACGTAATGTTTGTGCAGGTAGATCCAAATTAGCAATAGTGCAAATATTTTTAAGGTTAAACGTGGGTGCTGACTTATAACTGCCCTTAATTTCTACGGTAACCTTCCGTGAGCTTTCTGTTTTCTGCGCCTTGCCGTACCATTGCAGAGTAAGAGGGCTGACACGCCCTTGAAGTCCAAGAACTTTGGACACGTCTTCATCAATCAATGAAACCGAAGAGCCTTCATCCAGCATCGCAAACACCGAAATATTTCCTGACGGCCCAGATAAAACTACCGGTACGATCTTAAACCACTGTACTGTATCATCACTAACGCGGCAGTTAAGAATAGGTGACAATTTGACGTTTGACTCTCCAAGCTGGTTGTGCAATAAGCGATGGTGCATTTTGCTGCATCCATCAATTGCACACGATCGCCTTTTACGACAGTTTGACAGACTGTGCCCTTTTTTTAAACATCCGAAACAAAGATGCAGTTTCTTGACTTGATTCCACTTGTCGTCGATTGCGAGTGCAGCGAAATCTTTGCAATCTGCAATGCTATGTGATTGATTACACTGTGCGCATGCTGTTGTCGATTTCTGCACCACGACACTGTCACTGTGAAGTACTCTGCGAGACACTGATAAATGATTTCGTGATGATGCTGATGACGATTGATTTGGACGTGGTGTTGTGGCTGTATTTGTCAACATCATACTGACAACTTTGGCCAATTCAGCTATCCATGCGGCAAAATCTTCCACAGTTGGAAAAGATGGAATGCGAGCTGCGTACTTGGCCCATTCATACTGTTTTGACTGAGGTAATTTATTAACCAGCTGTTCTACCAGTGTCGAGTTGAGTAGATGATGTTCGCAGCCGGCAGACTTAAAAAGTGCGACCATATTTCGCACTAGGTTAGACAAATTTAATACTAATTCAAGGTGCCCTTCACTCATTGCCGGTATTTCCTGAATTTTGTTTAATTGTGCGCGTACTAGCAAGTCTACCGTGGACGACCAAAGTTAAATTCGAGCTCTTGTATAGCTTTTGGCACGTCATCTGGGTATATTAACAGAGCGGACACTGCAGATTTAGCTGCACCTTGCAGTGCCTTATTTAGACGCATTAGATTTTGTCTGTTGTTATAATGGAATTCGGCTGTTGTATCCACATAACACCTTTTGAATAAAGGCCATTCTTCCGCTTTTCCATCGAATCGGGGAAGATCATGGCGGCGTTTGCGCTTGCTTCTGCATCTGCACTGTTCTTTCGAACTGTGCAGGTAATGGCAGCGGCGGCGTCAATTTTGTATGCGTCTGCATCTCAATTGCACTTTGAACGTGTGTATGTTCTTGTGACGGCGGCGACTTTGCTTGTGTCTGTATAATTGTTGTCGGCAACACATACGGCGATGTTGCAACTGGAATCGGCGAAGCTATCGTTGTATTGGCGGCGTTTATTTGTAGACGAAGCTCGTCCATATTCCGTTTGTTTTCGTTCTTTATTTCGGCAAGCGCCATATGAAATGTATTCATGGCGGACAATATGCTACCTATTTTTTGATCGATGTCATTTGACGATGGCTGTTGGCTAGATAGACTGCCAGCGCCTTCCAAGTTCACGACGGTAACATCGAAGTCTTCTCCGTTGTCGTCTTCCTTTTCGGCGTGCTCATTCGAACATGAATTTTTCGTTTTTCGCGGCATTGTCACGATTTTCGGCAATAACGACAGGCGACACAGTATAGAAGTGAAAACAGACAAATAAAACGCAGTACCTTGTAATTTATGACTTATTATTAAAACAAAGTTGAAGTACAGTATTTATTTTAGCGCGGCGCGTTTCACTTCGTCTTTTGCCGTGTCTTGTCGGAAGATAACTGCGTGCTTTGATACTCAATTGGAATGAGCGGCGGTGCTGCCACTTTAGGATTGCTGCTAGGAACTGCCACCTCAACTGCATTATCATTTTTCGCGACAGGTATCAAAAGCCTTTTTTAGGTCGACGAAAATTGCTGCCACGTAATTACCTTTATCCAGTGATTGATTTATAAACTGAACCGCGTCAAGGGTAGCCGTAATAGTGCTGCTGTGCTACTGAAAACCATACTGCATTGGAGCCAAAACTGATGTTTCTTTGAGATAATCAATTATTCGAGCATTTATGACTCTTTCAAACACTTCGCTTAGAACACTGATGACTGCTATTGGATAGTAATTTGAAGGATTGGAAGGGTCACCTCCTTTAAAAACTGGTGTTGATCTTGACAATTTAAGGCATGCTGGGAATGTACCGGCTTGTAAGTGGCTGTTAATGATTTTCACTAAAACCTTAGTTATTTGCTGCTTAATCATTTGGATGTCTCCTGATATTATATTATCGATAACTGGTGAAACGCCGTTTATTAAATTGTCGTTTATTTCTGCTACTTCACTAGGTATTGTTGGTCTCAAATGTGCTGTCAACTCTATCCTAATGTTGATACCTTGGTAGTTATAAGACAGAAAGTTTTTATTTGGTTAAGAGTTATTTGAAGATATTATTTCAAGAACTACTCGATTGCAAGCATATTCATCAAACTTTTATCACATCTGAATTGATCCTACTTAAGACCAAAACATCTTGTGAGTTTTATTTTGTCCTGATATTTCAAATCTGGTCGTGAGTTGTCGCATAAACAAACTTTCAATACCCGAAAAATAGGTAACTTAGTGGAAGGCTACCGTTCTTGTGCGATAAATAACTATGAAAATTTCAAACTGGGAAAGCATTTAATTTTCCTTAAGAGCGGATAAATTTCAGTAAAGTCAATAGTTTGAAGGATTTTTTTCACGAGCTTGCCGTAGATACAAATTTACCAGCACATTTTCCCAAAAAGAACTCATAGGCTTATTTGTTGTACGCGTTTATATGTTTTTATTGTACAGTATTCTGTTGTACTAGGAATAGATTGGCTTATAGCGTCACGTTTCAGTCATTGGTTTAATTAATTCCAATTATGTGGGTTCGGTTTTCATAAAATTCTCACAACTACTCTACCGTAATTTAACTTATTCTAACCTTATTTTAAATAAATCATGCTAAATATTTTTTTCTTCTCCTTTTTAATAATGCACATTGTTTGGTTCCTAGAAGTAGCCAAATTCGGCCACTTCTAGGAACCAAACAAATTCAGTTATGTTCTTTGTTTTCTGAATCAGTCAAATAGAGTCTACCAAGTTATAATGCTGGAAGTTTGAAAATTCAAATCTTAGGTTCCAGGGTGATTGGTAGAGAAAAATTTGATGGTCTAAATCATGTACTGAGCTACAAAAACGTCAATATACGAGTATCCTGGAAATTTCGTAATGTTATGCTGATTCTGTCAGAAGCTATCGCAAGTGAAAATTAGAACAAAACTATTGCGCATAGACACCGCTAGAAAGACCGATAAACGAAAAAAAGTAGAGGAATTGTATAGATTTTGAATATATGTGCCAATAATCGTGCTCTTGACTACCACCAATCTGTACCGAAGGTCATGAACGACTTTGATCCGATGACAGCATGGAAAGCCACAGGATAGAAAGGCTACCAGGCCTAGCATTCATAAGAGTTTCAATATTACAGAAAGTCAAACATTTGTTGTTTACTTTCATTATAGGATGCTTACTTATCATATGGAAATTTGAGGGCAACATCTCCTAGTACAAAAGTGATAAAAATGCTCACTGCTTTCAGCACTTTGCTGACACTGCATTTGAATTTAGTTTTTACCCGTTGAGTGCATTGGAAGTTATTGGGGTAAAAGGATTTTTAGGGGTACCGCCTGCGAAGCTTTCAAAATGCTCAAATCTGAAGCGCTTGGCGCTAACTTTCACTATAAGATCATTATATTTTCCAAAAGATGATAATTCCTTGTAAATTTAATAGTAGCATATCTTAGTGAATAAAATGGAATAATTTACCTTAGCAGGTAGCTACATCCTATTTTTATCCGAAAATAAATTCCTGCCAAACGCACTTTACAATAAAGTTCACGTATTGTTTGAAATGCTTTAAAATCCGAGGACAGCATCGGAAGTTAAAGGGCATAAAACATTTATTTTTCGACCAAATATCACTAAAACACAACTCTGTATCGGGCATCTCAAACTATTCGCAACAAGGCCAAAAAACTAGCTGTCTCGTTCGGAACCTCTAAGATTACATCTCTAAAGTATCTCGGTGTTGATTTCGCTGAATTCTTAGGTTTACTCCTTATATGGTATAAATCCGCATTTGAACGCATCATATATTTTTTTGCCCAAAAGATGGGCATGACCACCAAAGCTAAATCTATTTTCTATCAGACCCTCATACGGCCTATCGAGACTTATGCATACCAATCCTGGATTAAATGCTCCAAAACTTCCATGGCAGAAGCGTAGGTATTTGCAACTGCCTTTGCACTGGTAGGTTCTACAGCTCGGTAGCTAAGAGGTGGTCGAAGAACCTTCTCCTGTATTAGGAATCGGGACTGAAGTCACTTACGAACCGGGTTGTAGAATTAACGAGAAGATTTTACGGACAGACAAACGGATATGAGAACGGACTAATTCAGTCCAGTTGGCGCCAATGAGCCGTTTATACGTCCCGCGATATCTGTGTGTCAACGGCAGCTCATGGGCGCGCTATTTATTATGTAGGCCACCGAAGGATTTAATTTATAATTATAAAGGCCACCCAAGAAACAGGAGGAGCTAGATCTAAGACCTAAGATAAGATTTAGGCCTCATTAAGTTAATTGTAATAAGGTATAAGCCCGATCTAAGTCATTGCGTAAATGTTTATAAGTTCGTGAAAGGTGACATAACTTATATCTATGCGTATGAGCCCAAAAACAAATGGCAGACGCGCCAAATCCGAAAAAAATGTTTCGATACACGAAGCAAATGGTCGGTTGTTTCTTCGAAAAAAATGGACATGGTGCCAGGGTTCCATTAGAGTAACGTATGAGAGTTAATTCTAAATTAATTAATTCTCTTGCCATGAGTGCTCAGAAAAATAAGGAAAGAAAAACATAAAGATGGATCAAGTAACCAAACGACTTATTTTTTTCCGCATATCAAAAATAAATCGCTAGGCCAACGTTTTCGTCACCTGGAAAAGCAGCTAACACCCTCGAAACACTTGCTTTGAAAAATAGTTCAATAAGTGTATTGATCTTCATTGAGATGTTTTCAAAAATAATAAATACATTTTTGGTGAAAAATATTTGCTTAGGTTTTTTTTCTATGGTAATCCCAATGGTCAAGAGATACTCTATTATGCTATAGCACAACCTTGACGGAAGGATAGTTAAGGAAATGGATGGAGGAAGTGTTGAGATTGCAGGAGATAGCTGTGGACGTTTCGTTTTAACAACTGTGATTTATAGTCGGTAGGAGAAACAGTAAATGGTAGGCTATTCCACAATCGTCTTGACTTAGATGAAAAGAATCGTGGAATTTAACGGTGCGACTGGCACTAACTGAAAGAGTTTGAGAGACCGTTAAGAGACACTGGTGAAATACACGCGTAAAAAGTGCTCAGCAAGAAATTCGACTTAATATTTCGTTAAAATAATGTCCATAATAATAGTGATAAAGAAGTGCAAGACAACCCACATTACGTCTATGATCAAGGGATTCAATACGTGAATTAATTGTTTCATTGCCAATAAGCTTAAAAGCTTTGCGTTGGACTTTGTCTAGTTGCAGTTTTGGCTGCCCCAGTCCCATATATGAGAGTTATACTCGTGCTTTGGTTTTATGAAAGTCTTGTAGATGTCCGTTATGTCTAATGGTGTAAAGTATTTCTTGTCGCTCTGAAGGAAATTGAGGCATTTTATGACAATTTTTATAATTTACAAAATGTAGTCGGTCGGTGTTAAGTTTGTTGGAGGTATAATCCAAGCTATAATTCTTAAAAAGTCTCAGTTTAACGAGGTAAACATGTGATCTCTGGTAACAAAAGGAGCGTTCCCACGAACGTCGGGCACACTATCAAAAATGTATGCAAAGTCAAAGCTGCTGCCATCAGTAAAACTATAAATTGAATAAAAAGTGAAACAAAGGAGGTCGGTCCTTTATTAATAAAAAGGAGAATGTTGGTGAGAGAACAGTAGATACCTTGCTTTACCCCGGCATTGGTTGTGTATACACAAAGTTTGAGGGCAGTGCAAATTAGAAGGATGGATCTACGAGAAAACTTTCAATCCACTTCAGAAGGACGGGGTGAAGAAGACCAAATGCACAAAGCTTTGGCAATAGGGCCTGGTGTCAGACGCTGTCAAAGGCCTTCGAAATATCAAGAGAAACGACCATGGCTTCACCAAAGATAATGCGGCAACATTTCAATCTCTTAGGAAAATATATGTAAGCTTCCAGTGGTTCGCCCAAAAGGTAAATTATACTGGCTGTCGTGGATAAGATGGTTTGACTCTAGATAGTTCATTAATTTTGAATTTTCAAGTGATACCGAAACGATTGCAATATTTTTGGTAGTTCGAGCGAGTTTTAGATATGTTCTCTTCCGTGCGTATTGTTCTCTGTTCTCGAAATATAAAAGGCAATCCTCGTATTGTATAAATAAAATTCATACATCAAATAAAAGTTTTTATCACATTATGATTTTCCTTATGAATACGACCTTTCAATACACTCGTCTTAAAAATATTTCAGAATAGTCGCTGGCTTACACCAAGATGCTTTACAAAATATCGTGGCATCGCAGTCCAAGACGGAAAATTTACTGACCCGGCCGCAATAGACGAATGGCTAAATGAAGCAGAGTGGTTCAATAAAGACATGGAATATTTACTGAGCCTCGAACACTTTCGGTAATATATCTAATTACTTTTCGAATTCTCTCAAAATTACTAACATCATTTTAGTTTCTGGTCAACACTCGTGTTTGATCCGAAAAGTAATGAATCGATTACATCCTTCTTGCAAGAAGCTACTCCTCACTATGTTCCGATCACATCAATCACTTCTGACGATCGTGTGGTGACATTGTATTTAAAAATCCTGAACAATGTCCTGAAAGTACTTTGCCGAATGGTTACGAACAAAGAGTCAGACACTGCGTGGATTCGCAAGGAGAACATGAAAGAGATGCTCTATTCGAAATTCTTGATATCGGTTCCAATGATTTTCGACATGATTGTAGCTTATGGTCGCTCAAATATCAGTATCCTTGCAAGAATCATACAAACCATCTTCAAAATTGAACCAAAGTACAATGATGATTTAAAGATGGGACTGCAGTACCTCCAGAGTTCGTTTAAGGTGATTCAGCGGAAAACAGAGAACGAAGGCATGGGAAATAACAACGAGCCTGTTAGTTCACTGGACGACTTAGCACTGTATACCCTCGACTGCGCCGTGACGTTGTCTATCTTTCTAGAAGCGTATCCAGAGGCTCGGCTGCTTTGTAACGAGTTAAATTTTGAGCAAAGTGTTGCGCAATTTTATGACAACGGTATACCGCTGCTCTACAAAAACATTTTTGCTATCGATGAGACGTCAAAGAGTCTGGAGTATTTGAATTTCGCTAGAGTAGAGTTACTGAAATCGTTTCGATATGTGATTTACACATATATTGAGAATATATTGAAAAATCCGTAAGTATCCTTCGAAAGCTTTGAAGGCGATAGAGAATATTTCATTTTTTTTCTAGGTCACAAAGTTTAATACCTGCTGAGAGTTTTATAGCAATATTGACAGAATGTCTAGCTGAGAGAACTTTTGTCTGTGATTATGAAAAGTACTTCCCCATCGTAAACGATATTGATATATTGAAACAGGCTTGTCACGAATTGTATCCTTTACAAAAATCTACTCTTTTAGTAGAAATGGAATGTATTCATTTCTTATTTTTGAAACACATGGTAGCAATAGATTTTCCTTACATGCATTTTTCAGAGATTTATTCAAGGCAGACTTTATTCTACATGCTTATTCATCAGAAGGCGAATCTTATTTGATGGATTTGATGGAAAAAGAAGAGCTGTATGAAGAACCGACTGAAGGTAACACATATTCTCTTTTGCGTAGTTTTCATGGCCTTAGTGTTTTTTTTTCGCTCAGATTATAGCAAAGATTCGTCACCTGAAATAGTTGAAAGTAACGAATTTGAAGAAGCGGCAAAGCCGCGTGATATTGCCGGTGAAGTCAGACAAGTATTAGAACTGCTGCCGCATCTAGGAGATGGATTCATTCGAAAAGTACTGGAGAGGTATGATGATCCAGAATCTACTGTGGCAGCTATTCTCGAAGGAAACCTCCCGCCTGATCTTATGGAAGCAAACCAGAATGAAGTTTACATTCCGCCAGACATTCAGGACCAGGTATACCTTGAAACGGGTGTAAGAAGATTGAATATCTACGATGGTGACAAATATGATGTTATGACGCAAGATAACCCTAATTGCATTATTAAGACTGGCAAGGGCTTCCCAGGTCAACCCAAAAGCGTCAAGCAAATGCTGGACGATAAAAGCTATGTGAAGCAGATGAGAAGTCGATATCAAGAGTACAGCCTTGTAGAAGATGAATATGATGATGAATACGATGATAGTTATGATGCTTTAGCTGAAAGTGAAGCGAAAACGAAGACGTTGAAGTCAGCTAAGAACATTGTTGCCGACGAAATAGATGATGATGAAAGTGAAGAGGAACAAAATGATAGTAATGAGAAAGACAACCAAGATGGTCGTGATAGAACCAGAGACTTTTGTGAAAATCCTGAAGATGTCCGAGCTCGATATGAAGCTAAAAGAAACATGTTTCTACATAAACGGCCTCAAGCTGCGAAACCCACAAACGTTGTTGGCAAAGCAAAGGGACAAGGACAGGAAAAGGATGTTGTGAATAGCCGTCGAAAGAAAGAAGCGAATAAATCGACGCGAGGTAACCATAATCGGAAGTCAGGTGCTACGTGGAAACGAAGCAGAGGAATGATTCCCTCATAAAAGTAACAAATAAAATACTATATTCTTGTAACAGTTGTTTTCCTTGTTTACTTTCAAAATTTTATTATGTTTTCAAAAACTTTAGACGCCAAAGTAAATTAAAAGATGAACGCAAATTTATTCAATTTTTGACAAAAAACGAGTCGTGTGTGACAGAGCTCACGGCAGCCATTTCGAGGGAGATTTGAAACTTTTATCAGCGTAAAATATTTCTTTCGAATTCCCGGCAACGTTTGTTTTCTTGTTTTTACTTTTTAAGTCCAAATAGAAAATTAGGTTACGTAAAATGCTATTTTGGTTTTTGGAAAATTTCTCACCTGTAACTGAACGTTTTGCAAGAGGCGTTGTCGATTAGTGACACTTTAATTGCATTATGGAAAATGTGTGAGGTTTCAACCAACTGATGAGCGAATTGAGAGGAAAACTTAAAAAAGCAAAGCATAAGCAGCTTCGCGGAAAATACTCATTGTGTTATTTGCTTCTACTCCGTATAACTTTCATAACGCGGAAAATGTGCTCTCGTGACAATCTCCAAGTTTATTTATTCGCAACAGAGTGAAACTACCAGAGAACGATTTTTGGCGGTGTCGTGTTACCCGAGTTGCGAAACCATTGGGGTGTGACTGAATGCCCATCGAGATCCGCGCAGTTAGCCGATGTATCGATAACGTTATTCATACAGTTATTTAGTTTCAATTCCATTTACAAGAATATAGGAAAGCTTAATAAATCAAAATAGAAAATGCAAAGCCATAAATGACAGAAAACAGAAGCTAAGTTGATCAGAATCAAATATTTTGTTGCGAATATAACTGTTAAAGGTGGCTATAGACTGTATAAAAGGACCGAGTTGGAGGCTGTTATGGATTTGTAAAATGCGCAAACAGGAGAACGAAAGCATCTATACAAGCAAATGGTACTTAAAGAACCAAATTCACCTCTCATGTTGCCGTTTAATAATCAAAGATGCTATAGAAGAAATTAAATAGCCGAGGATGATTTTGTGCAGCAAACACTCGTCAAAGTAAACTCTACGCTTTGCTAAAAGAGGGGGATTAAGGAGCGATAAACGCTCATCATAAGGCATAGAGCGAAGATTATATTTAAATAGTAGAGTGCGAGTTAAGCTCCCCTGAACTGACTCAGCAAAATCAGAAGAGTATGTGAAACGAGGTGTCCAGACTTAAGTACAGTATTCGACTTTGGCACAAATAAGGGTAATGAATACCTTATCACATGCTAAAACATATGGTAGAAACGTATAATAAGGAAAAAACATCATGTTTCAGTTTACAGTTAAAGGTGAGCCCAAGATCAGCAAAATGTTGGACAGAGATAAGGATAGTTTTACAAATACTATAAGTCAGAAGCATCCGAAAAAAAGACATGGCAAAACATTTGGAAACATTTAAAGATAAGTAATTAGAGTTAAACGAGGCTGTAAGATAATTCAAGTCTGAAGAAGTATATGACCAGCAGAATTTTCGATTGCTCAAAATATTTAGATACAGTAGAGTAGATAAGATAACGAAAAAGCATTGGAAAGGCCGCTGATGAAGAAGTTGAAAAATAGAGGTCCAAGCATGGACCATTGGATCACACCAGAAGACGAGGGAAACTGTGAGGACGAAACGTCAGGCAGGGAGACAAAACAGATGCGATTCATTAAAAATGAAGAAATTCATGAGAGTAAATGTTCATAGACATCTTAGGGATATAATTTGAGTAGAACTAGCTCTAAATTAACAGAGTCAAATGCTTTTGAGAAATAGCATCAACTTGGCAGTTCCGATTTAAAGCCGCGGCCATTGCAAAAGAAAATTCAAATGAACAAAGACATGTTGCTGAGATACGAAGACATAGCTAAGTGAACCATACATTTTATTGAACACGCAACGCTCAATGATTTTGAAAAAGCACGGAAGGACGGCTAAAAGGCGATCATTTGAGTTACGTTTGCGTTCGCAAGCTTTCAAAATAGGGAAAATATTTGGCAACTCCCAGGAAGAAGGAAATATACTAACCCAAAGATTAATATCAAAAAAAGTTTATAGGGAGACTCATAAGGAAGTTGCGAAATTTTCCACTAACAAGTCTGAAATGTCATCAGGGCAAATGAAACAAGAGAAAATATAAATGGTGCTTTTTGCACTTCAGATCAGATCAGAGTTAGCTGGCTCATAAAAAACAATTCACATCAAGTAGGTTACTGCATTCACTTGCTGATTTCACAGTAATTTTTAGATATTTCATCAAACTGTCATCGTACATGTAACTGTAGCAGTTGCCCCAACGACTTTAGACAATTTCTCATTTTATTGTAAATCCATGAAGCTTTTACTCAAACGGTTTTGCAACCCAAAAATCCGCCTCAGCGACATCACTGTGGCAGTATTTTGTTACTGTTTTCAATGCTACTAATCTAACTAGAACTCTATAGAGTTATTTATTTATTTTGTATTATTGTCTACATGAACATATACATATATATCCAATTAAAGATTAGACAAGGAATAAACCGCAAATTTAAGAAAACAATAAAAATAAGATAATAGAAAAGACTTAAAAAAATAAGGAATAGAAAAAAGATTATGAGCTCAATTGGTCAAGTCATACAAAAAGCAGTAAATGAAAATAATCATTATTTTATTCAGAGATAAATTTGAACGATAATTACCGGAGTAGTTAAATTTCAGCTCGGCTGGACAACACAATCCCAAATCAAAGAAAATACCAGAAATGAAATAGAAACCTGGCGTCGTTGCCTACCCTCTAAATCTCAGATCAAATACATTGTCATCTGCTTTAAATTGGTTGCGATCTCGGCTAACTAACAATCAGCCATCGTCATTTTCTGCAGCATCGTCTGTTTATGGTGCTACTCCCTCCAAGCCACTTAAAATCTCCTTTTATCTCTTAAATTCACAGGTAATGTTTTCTCTTCGCTGGTGTCCCACTTTCCGCAGGAACAGTTTGACGGCAGGTATGTGATTGTTGATTGCATCACAAGCTTAATGCTACGGTGAATGGAGGCCAGCCGATCGGACAGTTTCAGTTAAAAGAGACCAGGTAAACGTTATCAGAGCTTCGACTTTTGAGTCAATCACCTGAAGGAGCAGCTGGAATCTCACCAATAACATAGCGGGACCATTGCACCGCATCATTTGCATGTGCTCATGTTGGCAAACAGCTTGCGCTCTTCGCGGAAAGCTGCAGTCCCGCATATGAATCGATTCCTCGACTCGTCACTTTGGCTTCGCGGAGTGGTGGATGGAACCTGTTCTGTTGTTTTTCTTAAGGCATTGGAGTGGTAATCGCGATTTTACCATTTTCGTGGCATTTACTTTCCCATCGAATGTTCGGAGCGTTTAGTTTGGTTTCACAGTGTTCGACGGCAAGTTGCACAGGCTTTGTTTGTTTCTTCTGCATTTGGTTATACCATCGCGTCTTCTTGCGGTGTTGAAATTGATTGCTACCACGGAATTGGTCTCTTATGTGCGCGCGCAGATCGTTAGAATCGTCGTTAGTATTAGCAAGTGCACGGTTGAGTTGAGTTGCATTAGTGATCGCAGCTGTGTTGTGTTGTGCTTGTGCGATAGACCGGACCAGGTTGCATTTCTAGAAAGAAAGTAGCGATCGGCTCGCTGACATTGCAAGAAAGCTCATCCCGGAAGCGCACCCGTGTCTTCGAACGATTTCTTGGAATTTTGTTTTTTTCGGCGCGCTTGCAGAGAACTCCTTTTGTGTTTAACGGTTGTTTAAGGTTCTGCGGTAATTTCGCGGCAATCATCTTGGCGTGACTTCTGCCGGAATCGAAGTAAATGGATAAGTGTCAGAATTGGGCGGCTTGGAGTTATTCATTGTTTGCCAGTCGTTAGATAGCGATTGGTGTTAAGACTGACTACCTTTGTATCTCGGGCAGTCGATATCCGGTAATTTCGTTAATACACTTTGCGTGAGTTCCGCTTCGTTGTTAATCCCACCGGGCTTGAATGAGATAAGTGATAAAGCTAATTGGACCGGAGAAGATTTTTCGAGTGTTGTGCGTTATTGGAAAATGTGAAGTATTTTTGTTGGCGAGCGCGAATTGAGGATATTAACGATTTTTTTTTAGAAAGAGTAGTGAGGTAAGTTTGGATTTATCGAGCTTAGCTGTATGCACTGTTTGAACCACTAGCCAGGTAGATAATTTCTCAATTTGATCAAATGTGCTTTTAGAAGTGTAGGAAATATTTTTTAAAGCTATGTAGCTACCTAAGAATGTTATTTTTTCAAATCGTTGTAATAACACAGTGGCATGTGGTGCAGTCTTAATTAAGGGTCAACCAGGTTCATATACCTTACACTCGTAAATTAAGTTTGATAAAAATAATTTTTTCTGAGGATCAGCCTCAGTTTTTGTTTTGGCATTCTTTGAAATTAGATGAGCATTAGGTTCAAATCAGGTAGGATGAACTTTTATTGACACTGCAATTAAACCAAATAATCAATTGCTTGGTTACTAAAGTCGAATATATTTGCTGGTATTTGTTAGTTTGAACTAGAAGCTAATAAGAAAACAAGTTGATAGCAAATTGTCTTTCATGTAGCGTTACTTCTCATGAGCAGTAAATATATTTAAAATACTAAGCAACACTCTCATCGCAACACTATAATATCCAACATTTTCTTCTGCTTATTAAAAGTTTAGCAAATGTGAAGATATTTAGTGAGAAATATATAACAAATATTTTTATTTAAACGCCGATTCTTCTTAAAAACCATATATATTTCAATTTTTTCACATATTTCAAATTTTGAAGGTATTCTGTCCTCTTTTTCATTGCTTATAAAACGTTTTTTTTTACCTAGGTTAATTCGTTTTCCAAGAAACTTGGTTGGCTTTTAGTGTAAGCCATCGGATTCGGATAGTAATATATGCTCCTTATCCACTTTCACTTCATTGTTTTTTAAGGGAATTATCCCTCCACTGATTTAGTGACCCTAATATATTTTAATTAATGTTTTTTTTACTTATCCCCTTTGTATGGTGATAGCTCCGTTTATATATCCAATTACCATAGATTTGGTACAGTTAGGGCAATGGCTATTCGGGATGTGGACATACGCGAGAACAGTGTACTGCATGTATTATGTAACTTTATCTTGCATTTAGGTACAGTAACTTAGAACTAGTACTAATTACCGCTAAAAGTGCGAAATTATGTCTAATTTTAATACCTGAATTTAAATGTCTGAATTTAATTGGTCACTGTTGCTTAGTTGCGTATTACTAACGATTTCAACGTAAGGATTCTTCCTTATGTTGAAATCATTAGTACTACTAATATTATAGATTTGATTCCTATTGTGATTTTAATACTACCCAGTTTCGTAACATATGTGTTACAACATATATTGTAGGTAAAGACATTGCCAAAAATCATTTTAGTTACTATAGTGTAAGGGGCATATGAACTGAAAATAAATCTTCCTATTTCAATGTTACACGTTTGTTTGTGATCTATAAAAAGTCTCCTTGAAAAATTGTATCTTTTAAAAAACTAATATTTTTCTCACAGCTGTATGTTTGGGGCAGGAGAAGATTCTGTGGTCTATTGTATCCAATTCCCCACAATGTCCACAATTTGGGTTCTCAAAGACTCTGAATTTGGTTAATCTCTGGTTGTTGAACGCTTTCTGACACACAAGCCTGTTGCTTCATTTAATTATCTTTATAGTATAAAATTAGGTGTTTTTTTCTGAAGTGATCTGGCCTTTCAACCCATGGACACCTTTGTAGACTACTGGTTTTGTACGAATATTCATTTTGCCATGCCCTCTTAATCTGAATCAAAATTAGCATTGCCACTTCATCGACATGGGGGTTCCTTCAATTATTTTCTTCTTAGCCAAATCATCTACAGAATACATTATAATAAATATCTATGTTCAGGAGCTCTAACCTTCACCTTTCTATTATTCATCCTCAATAAATTCACATGCTAAACTGCTGTCTGAGTAAACATAGATTGTAATTGATCGCCACATTGAGTTCCATACAGATTGCCAATAATTCAGCATTAAGTACACCAGAGGTGCTCGGTAGTGAGTGAGCACTATTATTGTTCTCAAATGAAATTGCTGCTCCTAACATACACCTATTGACGGTTTGACCCCATCAACTTGTATGACTGAAAACTCTCTTGTTTGTCTATATAAATTAATTCGTTAAAAATATATATAAAAGAACTGCCCAGGTGGTCTTTGGTGAGGTTTTTAAATGGTCCATGGAATTTGTTTTTTAATTTTAATATTTTTGGAGAAGAAAGAGAAGCAGGTGGGGATTAGCGAGCTATCATGTGTCTAAAATCAAATAATTCATTCATTCAAACAAACGAAAATAAGCTTAAGGTATACATATTTCAAGGACATAAATTATATATAAAGCTCAGATTTTGAAGCGGTAATGAAAAGAGTTCGCTGTGCTTCTATAATGTCAATCGCTTCAATATACAAAAATTACACATTCTGTGGAGAGAAACTTTAGTTTTCTGAGAAGTCTTTTATTTTATCTAGTTGACAGCACAGGGCAGCAAGCTTTAATATTCGCAAAGTCTTTAACTAAACAATCACTATTTAATTCGAAGACAAGTCTCTCTTCTATGGATTAAATTGCCAAATTTACTAATCTTTCTTACGTCATCGTAGATCTCAAATAATTCTTTTTGAATTGAATTGAATTGAAAAATATTTTATTTTAAATTAACCGTACATTCTTAGCCTAACTTAAAGTTTAATTAACAAAAAAACTTACAATCTAGCGGCTATACTATTTTAGCCTGCTGGCTCTGGTTGTTTTTTTTTGTTTTTTTTCAGCACAAATTTTATATTCTTACACTCTTATTGTATTGCCCAGCCTGTACAGCAGCTGGGATTGCCCTAGCAATGATTTTCTTAAAAACTACCTTACGCTAAAATACGATCTAACTTATACCTAATTTATTTAATTTATTTAATTTATTTACCAAACAAGGCAACATACATTAACAATTTAATATAACAACATAACAACAACATACATATATTTTTTTTCCAACACATTAGAAAACAAAATACATCACAACTTTTATTTTAGTTACTTTACTTTACTTTAATATATTTTATTTTGATTTTAGCTAAATTGATGGGCAAATTAAGTGGGATTAGGATGTTGATAGGGCCTTTAATAAGTTTGTTCTAAAAGTGTGTTTAGAGATCCCCGAAGCGTAGTTGCTGCTTATAGAGTTGAATATTCTACAGCACCTATTTATGGGCTCGTTATATGCATAGTTAGTGTGGTGATTGAACTCCTTGAGCAGAGTTGCATACCTAGTGCGTCTTGGTTGGTCATTGAAAATAATTTTGTTGGAGAGAGCTTCAACATTGATTGCACCACTTATAATATCAAAGGTTAGGCATGCACTTAACAGTGTTCTTCTAGAAGAGAGAGGCATTAAATTAAGAAGGCTCAGTCTGGTTTTGTAAGAAGGAAGATGCTGGAAGTCTTTTGGATCATAGAAGTCCCTCAAAGCGAAAAATAAAAACTGTTTCTGAACAGATTCTACTCTCTCACTATGTAGCTCAAAAATTGGGTTCCATATTATGCAGGCATACTCCAATAGAGGACGCACCAGAGTGATATATAATGACTTGGTAACCCATATGTTCTTGAACTCTTTAGCACGTCTCTTAATGAATCCGAGCTGTTTATTAGCCCTGGCAAGCATTTTGTCATAGTGGAGATTGAACCGCATCTTGTTGTCCAATACTACCCCGAGATCTATAATATGATCAACCCTATTCAATATGGTGTTGTTAAGGCAGTAAGAATACTTTTTGATCGTATTCTTACGGGGAAAACTTATTACATGGCACTTGTTAATGTTAAGATTCAAATTATTCTCATTGCACCACTGTTCGAGAGATTGAAGTTTGGATTGTAGAAGAATTGCGTCAGATTGCGTGTTTACGCTGTGGTAGATTTTTAAGTCGTCTGCATAAAAGAGATGGGGTATACCAAGCAATGTCTCAGAAAGATCAGAAATGAAGATGTTAAAAAGCAGGGGACCTAGATGACTGCCTTGCGGTACTCCAGAAGATGCGAAAACTCTTTTAGATAAGCGGCCCTGGAATTTAACAAGCTGAGTTCGATCGCGAAGATAAGACTGGAGCCAATCAAGAGGAGACCCTGATATACCAAAGTTGCGAAGCTTGTATATTAGAGTTTGATGGTCAACCCGGTCGAAAGCCTTACTAAAGTCCGTATATACTGCGTCACTAACTTAGCCTAATTAGACCTAAATCTTAACCGACGTCTTAAGTCTAACCTCTTCTGTTCGTCGGGTGGCCTGTGTAGGTGAACAGTGCATCCGTGAGCCGCCGCTGCACTGCTATCTTCGCGGGGCGCATAAATCGCTCATTAGAACCACCTGTACGCCCTAGTGACCGAATCAGTCCGTTCTCATGTCCGTCTGTTTGTCTGTAGAATCGGGTCGTCAATTCCACAACAAGGTCCCTAAGTGGCTTCAATCCTGACTCCTGATATAGGAGAAGATTCTTCGGCCACTTTTTAGTTACCGGGTTGTAGAACCTGCCAGTGCAGAAGCGGAGGATTCTTCAAATAATTCTTAAAAAATTTTAATTTTGAAAAAGATCATTCTCCCGCTGTAACTTTAAAGACTAAAGCCAACACTATTTTCAAAGATCTTCAATATTTTTACTGAAAATGAATTCAAGGATATCATTGGACGAGTCGTGTTCCTTAATTAAAGTTGTAAACATGAACATTTCTTCATAAAATTCCCAACGTTCAAATCTGAATATCCATTATGCGTCAACGCTTCTTCAAGCTTTGAGCAATGCCGAAGTGTGATTTGATTTGGGTTAGTTTTAAGCTTCTCTATCTGATACACACAACTTAATAGTTCAGTATAGTGTTTTAGCTGCTCAAAGCGTTCGGTCAAAGAAATAATTGTTTGATCCGAAGCATTAAAATAAAATTCTACTTTCAACTTTTGTCGAGGGTCTCGAATAGGCGCATTTTTTGCTTCATATCTTAATTTTGTATCTAGTATTTGTTGCAGGAATCTTCACTTTGGATCCACCTCGAATATTACCCCAAAACTGAACTGAATCCCGCAACAGCTTCCACCAACTTGAGACAATGGTTATTATCAGGCCCATATAATGCGCCTCAGCTTCCTTTAAACGCTGAAGATTGCGAGGTTAGTAGTTGCACGAGAATAAAAAGCCGTGTGGGAACACATCATTATACATCCACAATCCACAAACACTTTACGCTGCAACAATATTTATAAACACAGTAGGCCAAGTAAAGTGTAATTTGATAAATTATATGTGATATTTTTATTAACATATACACAAGAAGGAAATATCAAAATTTATACAATTAAAGAAAATTAATTGGAAGCATATATCACTTCCAAAAACGTTTAAGAACATTTTTCCAGTGCTCAGTTTCCTTTGATATTTGATTTTGTAAAAAACAGTCTGTGGTACTCCCTGTCCTCAATTCTACCTCAAAGTCCCCCCATCACTTAAAACTCGTCATGTGAACTACACTAGCCTTATGTTCCTTGGTAGTTCGACTTAAATGACCCCAGCCCCTATAACCTGTACTAGAAAATGAATGACTGCTTTTATGAATTGAAAATGTAAGGGAGCAAAAAGATTTGCAGTAAATATAAAAACAGATAAATCGAATATTTTAACTTGGACGGAGCCTTTCTGTACAATTATTTATTATAATTATTTTCTTGATCAGTGTGGGCCATTAATAAGGATCCTCAAGCTCTGATTCAATTAAAAAACTACACACCTCTCTTGACATCGAAACGGAAAAGCACGGACTAGAATTATTTGGAAGTCTAGCGACCCGGTCCGTAAAAAGGTTTTTTTTCTCCCGATTCCGTAAGGGAAGGGAAACGTTCATCTAGCACAGTATTCCGCACGTTTGAAACACTATTTCGGATTAAATATATTAATTCTGTGGTTGTCACGAATTCATTTAGTATAAAGTGCTTTCGTTTTTGAAACACTTTCTCTTTTTCCGTTATGCACTACCAGACAATTTTTTTTTCAAATTGAAATCATGATAGAGTGAAAATTGACAAATGAGCGCTAAAATTAATTTTACAAAATAATTTAAGAGTAAAAACAATCAAATTCAAGCCAAACAATTTTAATATATCATCAAACAATTCAAATCAAACGTACTTCAGTTAAGTTTTAAAACTGTAAGTTCCACAATTGATTTTTCTCCTCAAACTGAAAGTATGCCATTAGGAAATTCATTCCCTAATAAAAAGAAAATATACTATCATATACATATACTATACCATCATATCTGCATATAAACACGGCCTACCTACACACATGAGTTTGTTCATGCTAACGGACAAGTGCACCCAAAGTGAAAACCGAGGAAAAATCATACTTTGGTATGTATTTTTTCACTGGCGCAGAAATTATTTCTGCGCCGATTTTACCGATATCAACCTGCTTATTGCCAATATCAACCTGCACACTCATCAGTAGCTGAAATGAAATGAAATCAACAGAGAAAGAGGGAATACGGACTTGGGGAATGAGGTAAACTTATAAGTAGAATGCTTGAAAAACGTTGATACCGCTGGCGCAAGAATTCAGCCCGCACAAAAATCATACACGAAAATGCATAAAGCGAGTAGTGATAGAAATGAAGTCGTGAAAGGAGCAATGTAAATTTTCGCGCCAGAGTGTGGAAAAAACACAAATGGAGGAGAATTCAGCATACAAGGAAGTAAAGTAATGAGTAGAATGAAGTAATCTAAATTCATTCATAAACATTAATGTTGTGAATTGCGTAATATGCCTCAAACAACGATCGTGTTTGAAAATTTGGCTCTTGCAAGGCAAGTGTGACATGTAACGATCTGTGAGAACAAAGTTTGCATTGAAGAAAAAAAAAAAAAACTCTAGCGCACCTGAACCGCTAGAAGCACTAATGTTCGAAGAATAGTAGAAGAATCGTGCAGATTTTCAGATCATATTCTACCACACGAGCTTCTTATTACAGCCAAACTAATTCAAACGCCAGGTTTTACTTTGGTCCTATAACTCATATGGTTTATGAGAGCAAAACACTTGTTAATTATATTCGCTATCAGATTATATTCATTATATTCGCTAAACATTTTCAAAGCAGCATCTCATACAACATCAATGAAGAAAATGCTCAGTGCCTGCAGCACTGTAACTGAAGTTAGTGTTTGGGGCTGCGATCCGAAAAATTTGCGGAACTTTGGGAATTGAAACATTGGTTATTTATTTTCATTGTAAATGTTTCCGGTATGAATACTAACTGTAAGCATTTATTGATATAAAAATAGCACTACCAACTCGTGCTGGCAACCTTTTGCCAGAATCAAAGCAAAAGATTACATCTGCTTCACGTTGAAATTAACCTACCCTGCGAATTTCGTCTTGGTCCAATGACTGCGTTCGAAGTTATAGGAGTATAAAGAAATTTAGGGCTACCAGCCGCAAAATTTTTCAAATAATCAAAAACTTAATATTTGCTGTTTACTGTCACTAAAACAACATTACCATTTGAAAATTTTACGATAAAATCGCTTGATAATGATATTGCAAATAAACACAAAACCAACAATAGCTGGCAACCCTATCGTGACTTTTTAATCAGATTCGGTCTGAATAATGTCTATAATAGAATCCATTAATTGTATGAAATTCGTATTGATTTCATGACTGCAGTGGAAGTTATAGGGCAAAAAGCTTTATTTTCCTGAGCGAATTTTCAAAACCAAGGACACAAAAATTATCATGCTGGCAGCACCAATCGAATTTTTCAACTTAATTTCTACCAAATACAGCTTAGAGTAAGGTTCAGCTACTGTGTAAATTTCATGAAAATCTGGTAACTGAAACAGAATTCATAGGGCGAAAAGCAGTTTTTTTTCTTCGTAATTTTTTAAGCTGGCACCACTGGCACAGAGTTACCCACAATTCAAAATCGCTTCTATCAGACCTGGTCCTACTTAAGTTCAATGTATTCTGTAAATTTCAACTGCATCTGATTATTGGTTCGTGAGTTCCCATGAGCAGAAGTGTTTGATGATAAAAATATAGGTAAATTGGGAAAGGGTTACCGTTCTTGTTCGACATGAAATTTCCAAAGTTTTACTTTGACTGCGTAGATAAAGCATAAGATTTGTGTATAAGTTAGTTTTAATTGTAAGAAACGGAAATTTTTTAGGAGATTCGATGGTTTGAATGTTTTCACTTTCCGTGCCTACTGTAGCTACAGCTCAACTAAGCAGGTGTGCAACTTAACAACATTAATATGTCCTGTAAGTTTCATAATAATTTGATAATCAAGTAAAAAGTTATCGCAATTCAAAAATTTTCAAACTTTCCTAATCTCATTTTAGGCGCCTAGTGCACACATAGGGTTAAAAAATTCAAAAACATCATATTCACATTGAAAACACGTTCAGAATTCATTATATAAACTTTATTTTTGGAAAAGTTATTTTTTCACAGAATAATAGGTATATTTAAAATATCACTAAAATGGCCGCCGGCGCCAAAGGGTTAAAAATTATTAACTTTTTGTGAATTCTGGCTCGATTCTGCATATACACCAATGTATCCTGAAAATTTCAGTTCAATCGGATGGCGCGTTCCTGAGATTTTTCACTGAAATTTTTTTATGATATATATATATATATATATATATATATATATATATATATATATATATATATATATATATATATATATATATATATATATATATATATATAAATATGAATTTTTCGCCAAAGTGATTTTAATACTAATGTTCTTCTTCGAACATGACTAATAGAATATAAACTGCCAATTGAATAGAATGAACTGTCAATATTTGTGTATTTCGATATTTTTGTTATTATGAACTAAAGATGCTATGAACTTTGAACAACTAAAGATGCTATGAACTTTCTATTATTATGAAATTTGCGCCCCTTCTCACGTGCGCCCGGCGCAGCTGCTCCATTCGCTCCAGAGGAAGATCAGGCCTTGCTAATTATTTAACTTAACTTCTATTAAACTAGGTTTATAGTAAGATCCAGCAACTGCGTGAATTTTGTTAAAATCTGGTGACTAGATTGGAAGTTATAAGGCATAAACCAGTTTTTCTTTTAGTGAATTTCTAAGATGGCATCACTGCCACAGGGTTTCCCACTTTTCAAAATAATTTCTATTAGGCCTGGCCCTATTTAAGACCAATATCGATCTTGTAAATTTCATATTGATCTGATGACCTCGTTGTGAGTTCTCGTGAACATAAATTTTGAGTGCTCAAAGTAGCGGTGATTTGGTAAAGGGCTACCTTTCTTGTGCAACGTGGAATTTCAAAAATTTTAATTCTACACAGAGGAAAAAGGATAAAAATCATGTGCCTTCCATAGCCGGAGTCAGAGATTTTCCTACACCCCCCTAACACCCCCGTAATACCCCCCTGGAAAGTGCATACACCCCCCCTAACACGGACAATTTTCCTACACAAAGAGACCTTTGTGTCCTTTGTTCCAAAGAGATACCCCTCCTAAAATTCTGAACACACCCCCCAAGAAAAATGCCTGAGAAAACCCCTGGCCGGAGTGTTGCCCGTAGACTGCCTAGCATTTTCTAAAATAGGTTTGCTTGCTAAAATATTGTTTATCACGTTTTCTTGGCACATCATATTAAATTTCATATTAATTATATCCATATTAAATTTCAAGTGAAACTGTTGCAAATTAATTGGACAAAGCATGGTTTGCGTGTTATCTAATTCAACGTGTGAAATATTATTGCATTCATTTGCTATGGAGAAACTTTTATGAGGAAAACATCAGCTTAGTTTCAAGCGACTGCTAATCATATCAGTGAAACCAAAAACCTGAGTAAATCAAGCATCTAATTCCGTCGCTTCAATCTGCATTTCAATGATAATCACCATGAAAATCCATCACTTTCTTCAATATCTTCTTCAGTCGCGGAATTTATAATGACAATAATTTCCATTCTGCTAGTTGCGATGGCACCTGCAAGTTTTATCAGAAATGCGACACAAATCAGAAATGTAGGGAAAATCAAGTCAAGTTTTCTGTGAAGAGTTGAAGCAACCTGCCGCTGACATTTTCCAAGAAGCTAGTTAGCTATACTACTCTGTGAACAGGTTTCCACGTTGTGCTGCAGTGAAATCTTCACTTTGATCGATGATTGCATTCGTTACAGTCGACGTAATTAGGGCTAAATTTTAATTGCATTAGGTTTTAGCGGTCTGTGATACTATCAAACAATATGCAAAGAAGAGAAAATGACTCATGCACATTTCTTGGGTAATATTACTATGATGCTAAAGGCATTGGCGTTTGTTGAACCCAACACATTCGCTTTTCATTGTTTTTCAGAAAAAAAGTACATAAGGGAAATTAATGTTGCGTGAGCTTCATTTAGGACGGCAAAGCTGCTGAAATCCATAGTAATTAATTAAGCGCATGAAGACTTATCTGGAAAATGAAAATTTAAACTGCAGATTCAAATACGGAATCGTTTAGTTGGAGGACCGACTATTTCGTCAAAACTGTCTCTGATCACTACAACAAGTGTGAGAAGAAATTTCATGAAAAATGTTATTTAAATGGGAACTGTTCGATTCCATCAACTGCAATTCGAACTTCCAGTCATGTCTTGCATGGGTCACACGAACCTTTTTAATTTTTCTGATCAGTACCTCGATTCTTCTTGATTGCGATTCGTTGCCCTCGACGACTCGATCTCGCTTCGAATACAATTTATAATTGAAAGTAAAGTCAAGCGACTGACTGCAACTTATCGTTTTGCACTGCGAGAAACCAGGAAATCGAAACCGACAAAAACAGTATCTTTTTAATCTCGTATGTCTGTCTAACTAAGATACTTTTCGAGAGTAAACCAGTTTCGAGTTCTCACATCGAAATATGTAGATGAACCGGAATATTGTGGCCATTCGATTTGTAACGTACAGAGATCGACTCAAGGTGAAATATGTGCAGGAAATTACCGAGTTTGTGGGATTGGAACGTGCTGTGAGTTTCTGTCGAATCTATAAGATCTTTCTTACTATGCTACTATGTAATTACTACTTTGAAAAGGTTCTCGTGCCTAAAAGAGCAGGTGAATGGGTTAAGCTCTTAAATACATCTACCTAGATTTGGAGATTACGAGATTAATTCGTTTTTAACTATGTATGTACATGCAGGGAAAGCAAAGATAAATGGATGTTAAGAATATAGGTTATTGGCAATTGAATTCGTAATTGGCAGACATGAATACATGATTGGCCTACACAAAAGTTTATGGGAATGGTCCCCTCCTGATCTATGGATAATTGGTCTGCACGAAAAAGCTATTTACTTTTTGCTTATTTGATCCTAAAATCGTATCAAACGTTCTTAAATGGTATATGCATAAGATTAGTACCTTTGTTTTATAGAAATTCTAAAATAATTAATCCGAAAGAAAAAAATATGTACAATGAAAAACTGTTAGTAGCAACGTTAATAGAAATAAAAACAGACAGCAAAGAATTCTGTATTTTTTTTGCTGGGAATTACTCGTTGTAACAGATCGTCCGGGTCATTCATATATTGTAGATATTAATAGGCGCCTATCACTCATCCGCTCAGAGTTTGACAATTATCTTTATAAATAACTCGAGTCAATGTCAGGAGGTCCATTTATTCCTGCACGTTCATTCAAGCTTCAATTTCTTGGTTATGCCTTATGCCTAACTATACATTGTGTCGAAAAATTGCACGTACACCATCTTATCATTAATTAAAACTCATTTATCTTTTAAACAAAACTTCTTCAAACAATTTCTTTATTTTTTAATATTTTTGTAAATTCTACGCAACTCAAAGTATTTAAAATAAAACAGTATTCTGTTATATTGTCGTTAGTTGTTTAAACTCAACTATAATTCATTTCAAAAAATTGCACGTACATCAAAAATTTCCACATACATTCAGAAATTAATACTTCTAATAGCGTGTGTGGTGTCCTTTTGCTGAAATTACATCCTTTAAGCTATTGTTCATTGAATGGACTATTTTTTTATTAGTATTTTCAGGTGTTATATTTTCCCACTCCTCTAAAATGTCCTCGCTCAGGTGAGTTCGAATTGTGTTATGATGTTCCCGCCCTTTTTTCCACAACATCCAAAAGATGTTTGATGGGATTAAGATCTGGTGATTGGCATGGATGAGGAAGCACATATTTCATGAATATCACATTTCCAATGCCATTTCCTGCTGTCGCCTCCCAAATCATAGCATTTACACCTCGGTGTTTCACAGTGGGACGCAAATTTTTTGACTGCAATGCTGAATTGACTTAGTGCCAAACAAATTGCCGCCCATCAGACCCAAAAAGACTATACTTACTTTCATTCATGAAAATAACATTTTTCCAAAATTGGCCTGATTTTGTTACATACTCTCTGGCATACCCCAAGCGCCGGGCAACATTTTTCCTCGAAATGAACGGTTTTTCTTCTTGTAATGCACCCCTTGTAAACGTTTTTGTGGCGAAGATTTTGGGCATTAGAAATCAAAGGAGGTCAAAGTTAATTTAATAATTTTTACAGAAACTACAGATAGAAGCCACTTGAATTAATTTGAAACGATTTTAAATAATTCTGTAAAGTTGGATATCTATAGACCGAAGCCTGTGTTGTGATGGCATTTTCCCAACTCTCAAGTAAATCAACTGGCGTTTCCTAGCGATCAAACTATATGCATCCCCTCTACATTGTGTTTGTACAGGAGCTATGGGCCTTACGCAGCATATCTACGGACTCAGCTCAGTCAAAGAGATAAAAACATTATATGATGAAAGACCTGAAAAGCCCAGACCTTGTGCTCTGGCTTTCAATCTGACTGACGCTCGTGTTAGCGTTCATTATGCGTTTATGGGTTAGTGATGATCACGCGTGAGATTGCCGCTTCAGTTTATCTAAAGCTGCAGAATCTGGTTTGGTATGCTGAATTAAATAGACTGAAACCTCTAGTAGGATGCGATGCTAGCTCCAGCTAACGCAGCAACAAATATAAACCCTGAGCGGACAGACTTTTTGATTTCTTAATTTATATGGGGCTAATGATTCCAAGCACTAAGAATTCTCTCATTTTTGTTGCCTCAAGCATAAGTGTGGTTTTAGGTATTTCACTATGTTCAACTGGAATAGCTGGATCAACAACTGAATAGCCCGTATCGGATGATAAAAAATACTGGTTGAGCTAAGTTCAATTGAATTCTTGTGGACGAAGTTTGTCCTAGTGGTAGAAAAAAAGACGCTAAAGTCAATACAATCCTGATTGAGCACACTGAATAGATCCATATTAGACAGCAATGAAGAGGCCTGCTCCATCAACAAAAGCAGATGTAGCAACACGGTTCCTTGGTGAAACAGAGAACTACAAAAGCTCACGGAAGATACCACAAAATTCTTCAATTGAGTTTGCAAGAGCAATATTGAGGAAGATTAGATCTTCTACAGAGCTTTACAGAGAACTTAAAAAAATTTCATAAAGCCCTCCAGGAAAACATCATTCAGATCGTTCTGTGAGGGCCTAAAAAGTGCACAAAAAGTTCGATACTTTTCAACAAAACTGAGCTCTCTGAAAAGCCCGGATGGTTATTTTACCAAGTCCAAAAAGGAGTCTCTACCGACTTTATTTAAGACAAATTTTCTGCGCACTCTAGAGATTGAAATGCAAAATTTATCTGTGCCTCTGACCGAATCTTCAGCTCTTTGAAACAGCTGGAAATGCTGGTATATAGCTAGATCTGTGGTTAACAGTGAAAAAATCGGTGATGCAATCATGTCCTTTGAAAACTTCAAATCACCGGGTCGAAATTACATTTCTAACCGGTTATGCTCAGAGAGGGAACTGACCACCTGGAGGCAGATTTAAAGGAACCTATTGAGCATACCTAGCCCGGGAATGTATTCCACCACCTTCATGACAGGTTCAGATAGTTTTTATACCTAATTTGGAGGGAGATGACTATTTAGATTCCAGGAACTTTAGACCACTCAGCTTAATTTCTTTTGTGCTGAAATGCATGAAGAAGCTTGTTGAAGGACACATACATATTAAGGTACTTCAGTTTAACCCCTTCAATGGGAGAAATTGCATAGGAAATTCGCTAGGAATTGCAGTCGCTAGGTTATTTGCTCTGGGTATCGCGACTGAACAACGTCAGATGCCATTTTCAGAAATGGGTAGTCGATACCCATCTTCTGATGTGACTAAGCACACAAAAATCTTACTCTCAGAGCCTAGCTATAATACTGCATGATTTCTCTTCAAAAAGAGTAGGAAGATTTGTAAAGCCGTGACAGGTATACTGACTGGACACAATCACTTTGGAAGACATATGTACCGAAAAAGCGTTATGCGGTATAGACAGGCTGCTGAAAGTAGCCTTTTGTCTCCTATCAGTGATCTTGGACTTCATTAATAGATCCAAGAAACTATAGGTTATTCTATCCTGAGTAAGGGCACCAAGTGCTTCTCTCCCAGCTCACACGCACTTACTTACTCATATTTATTTATTTAATTATTTACTATCCATTGCGCTACAGATATACTCCAATTACAGCGTCAAGAATGAAAATATGACATAGTAAAAAAAATATAAGAAAGAACTAAGTAATTTAAAAGTAACAACAAAAATCTAAGAAAATTGAAAAATTAAAATTAGCTTAAATTGGAATTTAAGATAACATTTTCAATACATTCTTGAATTTTAAAAAAGATTGCGGTAGAGGACCAAGCTTAAGAGCATTATTCATTCTAGGAAGACGCAACAAAAGCGAAGGAAAATAGACTTCCGCACAATCAAACGGAACAGAAAATACCTCTGAAGATTGACTAGGCCGACTAGATTCACGTCTGGTTATCTAGGAACCAAGATCTGATTAAAACAGCCCTTGGCGAGGTTAAGTTAGGTTAGGTTAGGTTAAAGTGGCTGCCGGTCCACAGAGGTCCGCCGACCGACACACATAGGCACAAGAGAGGTCCGTTGTGATGCAACAATAATTTATGACTCTCTCCTACTCACTGAACTCGGGAAACCATCTGCTTCCCTTGACAAATCGCGTTATCCTCTTTAGATCAACCAGGGACAACTCGGTCAGGTTTGAGATATAGGGAGCACCAATTGCCACCAACCTTCTCCTTGCCAATGCCGGGCACTGCCACAAGAGGTGGAGGACGGACTCCTCGTCATCCACAGAGCCACAACTCTGACAGAAATCGTTAAACTACACTCCCAATCGTTAGGATAGGAGGATAACCAGGAAAAGAGGGGACCATATATACTAAATGATCAACCGCATGGTTTTTGAAAAAGTCGTTGAACTTCTGCAAAATTGACAGCATTAGTCTCCGTCGTTCTCAGCAAAATAAAGAAAGGATGCCAAACTGGTGCAGTATTAACTGACTTTTGCGAAGGTTTTGTTATAGTTGACCTCCTACCTTGCTCCCATACCTGCGGAAATTCAGAGTTGCTGGATTCGTATTTACCTAGCTTAACTTCTCTAGTTTAGCTCCAAATTTCAATCCAATTTTCAAAGATGTTTGTGAAGGTAGCCGATTTATTTCTTGTCAGACGTATTTGCCTCACCTCTAGCTCGAGCTGATAGAATGGTTGATCTCGATACTACCTTGGATAAGAAACTACAATTCTCCTTACGCTACGTCAAAATTCTTTCCCGTGTGAGAACAGCTAGGCTTTATGAGACGATATACCAAAGAATTTTGAAACTTATGGACTACCAAATTTTTATACAGTTCACTTGTACGTCTTCCACTCGAATATTTTTTTTGTTCCGTAATCCAGCTTTTCAGCTACACAGTGATGAAAGCGAGTTATTATAAAAAGCAATTATTACTCTTTCCTTTAAAATAAATGTAACACCCTACCAACTTCAATAGCCTAATCTCTTATGAATTTCATTTAAGTCATTTAAACTTACTTCCATTGGGTTTTGAATAATATGATAGAGGTGGAGAACAACAGGTCCAATCATTTACTCAAGAAATATCTTCATCCAAGCGCTAACGCAGTCAATAAGCCTGTAAACATATGCTGCAAAGTGCAACATTCAACGGAATCGCAAATTCTCTTCCCCAACAATTTCTAATTATCACATCACAATTTCACCCTCATTACAGCCCTTTCTACATTCAACTTGAAACTTTTGTAATTTTTTTTCATTACATGGCTATTTATTTAGTTGTTATACTGAAAGCCTTACCTGGTATAAAAATAGAAAATAAAATGTAATGTGACATTTTATTTTTTCACCGTAATTATGAGTTACATAGACATCTATCTTCAAACAGTTAGTCTGCAATGTAATAGTAAGGAGTTAAAACAAAAATGTTCTCTACTTACACATCGAAACCACCTGCAATGCAATTTTATAGCCATTGCTGCTGAAACCACCTGAGATACCATCTCCATCTCATGCGAAAATATTGCATAAATCATCAACCCTCACCCTTAAGTCAGTTGCAAACGTTCCGCTTCGACGCATTGCTTCTTTAACAAGCCAAACTTGTTTCCTAATTTGAAAATACGGCAGAAAAACTTTCGAATAATTAGTTTTCGCAATTATATTTTGATAAACATATTCACGTTTCATTTAAAAGCATCGGTAGCAAAAAAAAAAATTCAAAAAAAAAACATCAACTCCCTTGCCATACATTTCTTAGGAAAAATATTGTTACCTTGTCACTTATGCATGAATTTGACATTAATGTGATGCCTTGGTTTTGTATTTTCTTTTCGGACTGTGAATTTTCCATTCTAAAGCATGACTTTCATTCGAAACGCTAATAATAGTCGCATATCGTTAAAACGAAGAGTTAACTGGCGGTCAACGTTTGGGAAAGTCAGGTGTTTTCGTTGCCGTTCTCCTAACATCAACATCGTTAATAGTAATATGGGAATATCTGTGCATAGAAAACGCACTTTCTTAGATAATACGAACGTGAAACCAGATTCATACGGAAATAAAAAGATGCGAAAAAAGGCGCTAATGTTTCCTATTTCGGTTTGTTGTTCTGTTTTTACGATGTAATTAATTATTTCTGCGAATATTTAATTAATTAGGTTATGTATGCACTGATTTAGTTTGGGTTGATGTTTTGAATCTAAAACGAAAAGCGGAAAAGCGTGTGAAATTTACAAGTATTGTTCTATGAGGGTGTCGTAAGTGTAATGTGAGCTGGGAATGTAAATTAGGCCGACACCGGTACGAGACACTTCCATAAATAAATAAATAAATAAATAAATAAATAAGTACAGGGCCTATTAGGGCAGAATTGATATTCTGATAACTTAAAAACAAAAAATTTGGAAGAGTCCAAATCAGGAGCTGCTCCTACAAAAAGTTGATCTTCTTATTCTATTACACTAACTAAAATTTCAAAAATGACAACACAACGTTTTTAGTGCACATTATTGCTTATTGCACCTACAAATAGCTAAACATTTATTTACTTCTATAGTACTATTTACTACTCTACTACTATTTACTACTATACTGCTATTTACTACTATATTCACTACCATACAAAAAATAAAGCTAATGGTATGGCATGGTAATGGCATAAGTACTAATAAATAGCACTGAAAGAACGTGATTGATTGATGGGAGAGATTGGCAGGGAGTGAAGGATTTACCATCAGCTGGCACGTAAAAAGAGACAAAACCAAAATAAGTTCAGTTTATCACATCCGAAAGTGAGAAAAGCATACTGACAAACGACAGGTGAGAATGTATTTATCCGTGTGACCTGATAGGTGAGAGTGTGTTGGCGTGCGTATTATCCCATCAAGAAACAGTAAGCGCTGCGAACATTCGTTGGCAGCAAACGAAATTCCCTGTATTGGGTTGCATAAAAGTGTCGGAGATATTCCTTTTACTCGCCATATGGTATCGAAAGTAGTATTCCGCGTTAACTACCTTATCGCTTACCATTTGAATACTCAGAAAATACTTTAAGAAAATCAATATTGTATAAATCGCCATTCGTTAAAATAGTCTCTTTGGCAAAGCACATGTGAATTGCCTTGTGGGAAGGAGAAACGTATTTGATCGTAGCAGGGTTGCTTGGCGGGGTACTTTGTGTCTTTTTCCAACTTGGACTTGGATATTGCTATCTACTTCTTGCAATTGTATTGTACACGGTATGAAATTGGTGCTATTTGCTTCGTGCTGTTTTTGCTTTCGCATTATAGGTGCTTGTTATAAATAAAAACGCTAGAATATTGATGAAACGTAGATTTTCGAGCTCCTGATCATTCATTAATCTTTATGGTTGAAATAGGCCTTGCGATTCTTCTTTCTGCCCATTTCTTTTATTTTCTTGGCTGTTATATCATTTCCCTTGGAGTTGGTCACTACTTTCCAAACTTTGTAGGCACTAAAGCTGGAATTCTTTTCTCGGCTGACAGTTTACTGTGAAGTTCTCGCTTTATAATAATATATAATATATAACAAATAACAAATTATAACAAATTTCGGGAAACTGATTTTAAATAAGTTAGCTTGCAATAATATGTAATGTGACAAACAAAAGATTGAAGAACAAGCTTAGAGTATTTGAAGTTCATTGAAACAGTGAAGGTACTTTGGAATGGCACTTTGGAAACTGACAATGTCAAAAAATTGAAACCATAAGGATCAGATGGCGAAAAAATCTATTAACTCAGTAACAAACGATCGACATGTAAAAAAGGACCTCTCAAACATATGTTTTGTTGTTTAGAAGGAAATAGAAATTTGAATTTTTTATTTTTTCCTCCTTTATATATATAATTTTTTCCACCTTAATATAATGTATAATTATTCATCCCGTTGTGAGAAAGCTTTCCCAAAGAAAGATATAAGCTTTTCATAAGAAGAAAGATATGAGCTTTTCCTAAGAAGAAAGATATAATGTTTTGAATTTTAGGCACCAACACTTCTGCACATATCTCTTATTTATATTTTTACAAAAATGCTGCAACACGAGCTTGATAATATTTTGAGAAAGCTTATTAAATTTCAACCCCGCTACCATGCCCTTTTTACTAATGTTCGAAGAAAGTGGATAGTGGATAGTCGAAGAACTTTAACAAAAAGTTAATAGTCTTTAACCCTTTGGCTCCGGCGACCATTATATACCTATTATAATGTCAACAAATAACTTTTGCACAAATAAAGTTAATGGAATGAATCTCGAACGTGTTCTTAATGTGAATATGAAGTTATTTGTGAAATTTTTAACACTATGTGTGCGCTAGGCGCCTAAAATGAGATTGAGAAAATATGAAAATTTTTGAATTGCGATAACTTTTGACCAGATTATCAGGTCATTAGGTACCTTAAAATACATATTGGCACTAAACAGTTGTAGACTCATGTTGAAACTTTTTATGAACGTGCTGGCAACCCTGCAGCTTCGGCAGGCATTGAAAGTGAAAATTTTCAAACCATCGACTCTCCTGAAAATGTTTCGTCTTTTACAGTGAAAACTAGCTCATATAGAAATCTTATGCTTTGTTTACACAACCAAAGCAAAACCTTTGAAATTTCACATCGGACAAGAATGGTAACAATCCACCAATTCACCTATATTTTAAACATCAAAAACTTCTGTTCATGAGAACTCACGACCCAATTGTCAGATATATCTAAAATTCACAGAATGTATTGGTATTAAGTAGGACCAGGTCTGATTGAAGCGATTTGGAATTGCGGGCAACTCTGTGCCAGTGGTGCCATCTTGAAAAATTATAAAGAAAAAAACTGCTTTTTGCCCTATGAATTCTTATTCAGTTACCAGATTTTCATGAAATTGACACAGTAGCTGAATCTTACTCAAAGGCGTCTTCGCTAGAAATTAGGCTGAAAAACTCGGTCGGCGCTGCCAGCTATGGTAATTTTTGTGTCTTGGGAGTTGAAAATTTGCTCAAGAAAGTAAAGCATTTTGTCCTATAACTTCCAGTGCAGTCATGAAATCAAAACGAATTTCATATGATAAATGGAACTTAGTATAGGCATTATTCAGAAGGAATCTGGTTAAAAATCCATATAGGGCTGCCAGCTACTGTTTTTTTGTATTTATTTGCAATATCTTTATTAAGCAATTTTAAGGTAAAATTATTAAACGGTAAATAGATATTAAGTTTTCGAAAATTTTAAAACCTTTGCGACTGGTAACCCTAAATTTCTTTCTATCCTTATAATGCAGTTATCGGTTCAAAACGAAATTCGCAGGGTAGGTTGATTTCAATGTGAGGCAGGTGTGATATATTTTTGGCTTTGATGCTATCGAAGGGTTGCCAGCGCGAGGGGTTTTTTTTGCTACTTTCGTATCAAGAAATAATTACATTAAGTATTCATATCGTGAACATTTACAATGAAAATAAGTTACCAATGGTTAAATTTTCTAAGTTCTAGAAATCTTTCGGTCCCAAACATCTTTCGTTTTTTTGATCCCAAACATCTTTCTATTCCTGTAACTTTTGACGAAATCTTCGGATAAAACCGATTTTGGTAGAGTCTTTTGATTTCAACGTGAAGCAACTGTGGCAGACTTTTAGTTGCAGTGCTGTTAAAGTGATGCAAGCGCTGAGCATTTTCTTTGTTTATGATATGTTATGCTGCTTTCGAAGATTTGCAGTGTCTGGATTTCCTAAATCTTGAAATTCATGCAAGTGGTAGTCCTGAAATCCTTTCCATCCTATGAGTTTAAATGCATTGCTAAGATCAAAGTAATTTAGTCCTCGAAACAGGTTGGAGCACGTGTGGTAGAATATGCACTCAAAATCTGCACGATTCTTCTATCGTTCATTGAATATTAGTATATTTAGCTGTTCAGCTGCGCTAGAGTTTTTTCATTTTCAACAGCAATTTGGATAAAGATTTTCTTAAATTTTTAGCTCTAGAGTGCTATTATTTATTTATTTATTTATTAGCAAATCATTTTAAAAGACTATTGTATAAGACTATTGTACAATCAGAAAGATACTAAGAAAAATAACAATACATAGAATTGAAAATATACATATTTCAAACTTAGTGAAATAAAGGAGTAAAAGTAAAGTGAACCCACGACAACCCTCGTACGGGTCTAAAGGAATACATAAGTTAAAATAGAAGAAAGTATAATAATGCTAAAATATAATCAAGCATGATAAGAAGTTTTGAGAATTGAATGCTTGATTTGAGATTTGAATTGAGAGCGTTTGTGGAAAAGAACCAAGCTGAAGATGGTTGTGTTTCCTGGGGATACGCACTAACGGCGACTTAAAATAAACTTTAGACCTCGCTAAGGGCAGAAAAAATATAATTGAAGATATACAAGTATCTGATCGATTAACGTTTCGTAAGGTCAACTTATAGAGTATAGAGCAGTGGATACAAGCGGAGAGTATAGAGCAGTGGTGTAGTTTTAAGAGCAGGCACTCTTCAAGGAACACTCGTCGGGAATCTAATGAAGGAATTTGGAATAAGGAAAGATCATAAGGTATGTTGAATTTAAACAAAAATGAGCGAATAAGCCTACGCTGAACGTATTATACCGCCCCATTAAGATATTTATGGTGAGGAGATCCCACTTGACAATAATAACCAAAACCCAAAAAAAGGAGCAGAGTAGCTAAGGTTGAAACAAGACAAACAAGAGGTTTGGGCGGTTACGCAATGTGCTAGTCAAAATTGAGCTTTCGATCAAAGAAGTTCGCAAAATTATCAACAGATGTAATAGAAGATCCGTACAGAACGTATGAATAACTTAATGGTAACATTTTATACTTTAAAAAATTTAATGGCACTTTGATATGTTTAAATTAAGTGAATTTTTAAAGCATTAGTTGCACAGAGTACAAAGATCATGTTGTAATTGGAAACAGTCGTCGGTAGATTCAATTACTCTGAACACATTGAAGTCATCAGCAAGCAAAAGGCAACAAGAACGAATAAAGGAAAGAAGATTGAAAATGGAACTCTTTGAGGAACTCTGGAAAGCTGACAGCGAGGAAAAGAGGTTGTGGAATGCACAGTTACAGCACAGACATGACCAGAAACATAGGGTGAAAATGAAGACAAAAAACGACCAGACAGCCCATAGCCTCGAAGCTTTGCAAGAAGAATTTTGTGATCCACTTGGTTATATCACATCTACTTGTTTCCGTTGGTATAAAGCCTAAACAACAAAGTTTTGATGTTTGAAAATGCAGCTTGGGTCGTCAGATTTCTGAATGGATGAAATGTAAGCAGATTTCCAACTGATTGGGAAGGAGCTTGAGGAGAAGCTGAGGTTAACCTACATAATACTTAAAGAAACACACAAGGACGATGAAAGTGACTTGTCCAACAGGTTTGGGATACCTTCAGAGCCACAGCCGACATTGACATCAAGACAATCGAGTAAGGATGTAATGTCTAAAGGTTTGGTGCGAACAAAAGAAAGAGAAGATGAATCAACAAGGAGAGCCTCACAAGGCAAGATTGAATTACGTTGCGAAAAGAAGGAAAAAAAGATTTTGCAAAGATATCACAAATTTCTCGTGGTTTAGAGGCAGTAGTATTGCAATCGAGAAAACGCTGGGAATTTTCGAGAGAACGGTCATTAGACCAGAAAGGTTTTTGCTGATTAGAAGAGATAAAGGACTAAATGCTTGCAAAATAATCGCAAATAGCCAGCTTGACGGTAATTTTGGCATTAGAAGGGAGCCTTCGAAATTCGAGGATGTCATCGTGAGAGCGAGCATTTGTAAATATAGCTCGCGCTTCATTCTTGTCCTCGAGGGCAGACGCCACAATACGCTGAAAACAAGGAGCGTCATTAGGCTTGCGAGAACGATTAGAAAGGGTAAAGTAGTAGATAAGGTTGGATAGGAAGTTGTGGAATTTTATAAAAGTTCATCAGCAGTGAAGCCGCGGGAAAAAGAGAGCCAGTCAATCAAGCTCATTTCAGCCGTCATACTAGTGAAGTTTGCTCTATAGAAGTTAAAGCGCATCACTGGAGAAAAAACTCTACTGGTTTTAAAATCAACATCAAGTGCAACTGAGAAAAGAGGGCGATGCAAGCCAGCTTAGACGTAGTGAAAGGGAGCAGTATGAACATTGATATTATGAGAAGAAATATTAGATAGGACGAAGTCTAAAGCCGCGTACACATAGGACCAAGACCAACGGCCAAGCCATTCGTTGGCTCGGATTCGCTTAGTGCGTACGAAGAGCCAACCTTGGCCTTGGCCTTGGTTGCTGTTCGCTCTGCTGGCGGTAACTTCAAAGCGTTGGCGATGTATTGGCCTTGGGACTCCGTTGTAGTGTGGATGGTTGGTCGAGTTGACTGTCATTAATATCGAGTAGTATGTTGAGCTAGGCTGTGTTTTTTTGTATATTGTCATATATACTGTATGGTGTCGAAATGCGTTCCACTACCATAAATGCGTTACACTTTACAACCCCATTTTAATCGCTGTCAATCACTAGGTGTACAATGACAATCAACCCGAACCGCATCCATTGCCTTGGCTCCAAGCCATTGGTCCGAATCTGTTCCTGTGTAGACGGCAGGACCAACGCCAAGGCCAACGACCAAGATTCGATCAAACTGTCATTGGCCGTTCGTTGGTTGTATGTGTACGCGCCTTAATGTTTTGTTATTTATATTAGGAAAAGAGTTGAATTGAGAAAGAGAACACTATAAAAAAAAGGAAGAGGCTATCAAGGAAAAGTTGTTGGATAAGATTAGGGTCGAAAAGCTATGACTCCATACCATAATCGGTAAGTTGCAGTCTCCACAGATTAACGCATTGTTGAGGTAGCTTTTTCGTAAATGGGGGACTGAATTTCTCTAAAAATAAAAACGCATGTTTTCTTGCTAATTAAACATACCTCACATACCGAGAACTCTTGCTTGTGGCGTCCCTGGTGTATGGACGGGGGACTTTGCAGCGAGCTTTGAGCTAATTTAACTCTGAGTAGGTATGTATGGATGGATCCAAAGTAGATAACAAAGAAGAATGTTTTCCAGTGATCTAGGTCTGAAGGTTTATTTATACTTGGTGATTTTCAAAACTACCAATTAACTGTTATGCAATCAGATGTTCGGTGTCAATATACAGTGGGCCCTATTCTGAGAGTCACCTCACATGACGAATGAGGTGACGCTCATGATTTCGTATTCTGAGAGTCACGTGAGGTGTTGTTATTTCACCTCAAGTGACGTTTTCGATCTGTTGGCTATTTTGAGAGTCACGTGAAGTGACGAGCGTCACGTAAATTAAGATTTTCAGTCACTTGATAATATCTAGTGACTGTGGTCAGAAATGATATAAATTGATATTTTGAATAAAAAGAAGAAGGATTTTCACGAAGTTTGCATCGTGAACCATAAAAAAAAGTAAAAAAATCTTATTTTGAAGATAATGCGGTTAAACTCAACTACGTGTTCGCCATAGCCGTTAGCCGTTTTCTAATAAATTTTTGGCTCGTATGTTTGCTATTTTGTAGCTTTGTGTCAATTTTTGGGGAGTTTTATGTTTGATTGGTTGTTTTTGTTTCTGTGGCTTTGAAAATGCAGATGGCATTGATACATGTCTACAATCATTTCACGCCAATTTAGTATGTGCAGCTCATTTTTTCGAGCTAAAAAGAGACATTTGGTGTTTGAATATGAAAATTGAATTGTGCAAATGTGTTTCCAATAAGAAAATCGATCAGAAATTGACCTGTAAAATACCAGTTTTAAAAAATAAAGGGCTGCACTGAGATACTCGTGAAGTTAAATTTTTACAACTCTCCATTATCTCGTCATTCTTTCGATCGAAAATTTCAACAATGGAGAAAAACAGATGCACAGCTTATTCCTGACGGATAAAATGTGAAGGATATCAATTTTTGATCTATTTTCTAATTGGAAAGACAAGCGACAATTCGAATGCCTTATTGGACTGATGAAAAGTCATCCACAAAGCCTGAAACAGCACAGCGAACACATAAAAACCACTTCTAATATTCACCAATACTTCTTACTAATCACTATATTTATAATCTTGTATAGCAAGTTTAAGTATACCTGGTACACTTGTAAACACCGTCCTTTTTTTTATTTCCCAAATCAGTTGCTTATCCCTGGAAATTTCCTGTTTGCGTTCGATTTTCCTTACTTTCTATTTGACTTTTATTTTTTTAATAATTCCACTCCCTCCAAAGTAAGCCGAACTTGTGATATAAAGGTATGAAAAGTTTGTGCGCGCCAACGATGTGCAAGCCGTCCCCCATCTAAGTACTGACCAAGCCCAACACAGCTTAACTTTGGTGATCGGACAAGAAACGGTCGATGCCAGTGTGCCATGGACGTGGTGAATTTCGAGCGATGATAAATTTTAATGACATGATAAATTTCAAACGCTCAAGCGTTGCCATTCAAACACAAATTCATAGTCACCTCACCTAGAGTCATGTCACGTGACTCTCAGAATACCGATTCGTAAGTGACGTGACTTTCCAAGTGACGTGAGATCTCACGTGAGATGACTCTCAGAATAGGGCCCAGTGGCTCACAGCTTATTTGATACAGTGCTTCTTTAAAAAATTAAGTTGCAATAACTCAAAACATAATAACAATATCACAAAAATTTGAGCGCCATTTTGAAGAAAAATGTTTGTTGTTTATTAAACAAGTTTATATTTGATACAAAGTTGCTGTTTTACATCTTAAAAAACAAAAAACTAAAAGTAATAACGAATTTCATATCACAGCTTATTTGATACAGTTTGATTAAACATTAAAATTATTGTGAATTATGAGGTTTCCAGTTGGTTTCAATACTTCGTTTGATAGCCCTTAGCCTTAAGCAGAGCCTGGAGCCTATTCGGCATTGAGTCAACGAGTTTTTTTGTGATGTCAGGAGTAATTTTTTGCCATTCCTCTAGCAGTGCTTTCTTCAGGTCTTGTTTATTAGAAATCTTGTGTTTTCTAATGTTGGTATCCAACAAAGCCCACAGATTCTCAATGACGTTCATATCTGGTGACTGTGCCGGCGGAGATATCAAATGAGGGTACTCCCAAATTGGCAAGGACTGCACGATTCCCGACTTGTGCTTTGGATCGTTGTCTTGGTACAGCCGAAATTGGTTGCGAACACCGAGTTTTTCAGTGCTTTGCAGCAAATTGTTTGTGAGTACATCAAGGTGCTTTGTTTGGCCCATTGTTTCCTCAATAAACTTTAAATTTTTGACTCCGGCTGCGGACATGCAGGCCCAAACTATCGCATTGCCACCACCATGCTTCACAGTAGCTTTGAGGTTCTCCCACATGCTCTTTGGCAAAGGCAAATCGGCTTATTGTATTTGTTTTGGAAATGAATGGCTTCCTACGAGCTACTCGCCCGTTGAAATCAAGGTCGTGAAGCACTCGTCGGACGGTTTCAGCACTAAATGACTTCCTTAATTCACGATGAACCTCAGTAACCAATTTTGGAGCGGAAATCGTTGTGTTTGCTTTCACTTTCCTTACAATGTATCGTTCGTCGAAAACGGTGAAAATATTGTTTGGCGCATTTCTCCTCTTATTTTCTACCCGATTTTCGTGTACGAAGCACTCAATTATGTGCTGCACTGTAGAGACACTCAAATTCACACTTTCAGCAATTTTTCTAACACTTTGTCCTTTTTTAAAGTGGTTTAATACCAATTCGCGCTGTTCAATTGTGGTGCGATGACCCATTTTACAATTTTGGCTCATTTTGGCACTTCAGCTTACAAGATCTTGCTAAAAACTACCTAAGCCAATGTCTAAGCAAAGAAACAAAAAAAAGCAAAAAAATTCAAGAAACAAAAGCAACACCGCGCGATAAATAGAAGTTTATTCGCATTGAAGTGTCTGTATCATATAAGCTGTGAGCTGCAATTATTCTGCGCCAGTGGTATTTCTCTTTTATGGGACGCCGAGAAATATTGCTGGATCATTTTTTGTTTGCATTGTATTTGTTGAACATGCATCTAGTCAAATACGTTTAAATTTTTTGGACCGGGTTCTTTATTTCAAAGTTACAGTGATTTGCATTTTTAAATAGTCACTGTATCAAATAAGCTGTGAGCCACTGTATGTATGTATGTCGAGACATTCGATGCTGTAGCTGTTTTGAGTGCTAAACATAAGGCACTACGTAGGCACATGAGCTTGAAAAGGCTAGTACACTTTTATCGGAAGGGCCGTGCAATTCCCCGATGGTTTCAGTTAAACTGATAATCATGTGAAAACGTTAAAAAAACACTATAAAGCTCTGGATTGAAATATGTACCTATGCGATTGCAAAATCATTATGAAAACTTTTGGTATTGACCGCACTAGGGAACTACTTAAACTATTAAGGAGTCCCAGCACGTAACGGTGGCTATATTAGCTGAACAGTATTTCTTTGGCAGACAATCGCTGCGGGTGGGTGCCCCTTACAATGATTTTTGGTGGATTTGTGATTGCTAGAAGGGAAAGGAAACTGTTCTACAGCTCCTGTGCGAATGCCCAGGCCTTGCTAAGAAAAAGAAGCAGCCCATTGGCTCATACTCAAAAGTCTCTAAAGTAATAAATACGGGTCTTAAGTCTATTACTATGCAACTTTATCCATATTATCTCCTTATGGTTTGCCTAAATGAGACAAAATTTGTAAAACGCCATTTAGGAAACAAAATAATTAGAATTATTTACTTGAATGGAAAAAGTGCTGCACCGAGATGCACCTGCGCATATACTTTATTTGCGATAACTCACTCATAAAACGCTATTAAAATAAAAACTACTATGAACATTTCGTTCGAATTGACCAAGGTAACCTTGACCTTCTGCAACATCAACGCGATTGTTGAGTAATCGAAAGTGTATAATTACATACATAGTTCAAAAAAAAAATCGCGCCAACAAAACACCATCTTCTGCTCGCTCATACTTCTAATTCAAACATTTCAAACTCTAATTATAGCACTCCACAAATTATCACCTTCTTAATGACCTCTAGTCGTTTTGCTAACGATAAACAAACATAACAGGCCACTTTAATGTTTCATATAAATCATAAATTCTTATAAATTATCCAAAGAAGCAATTACATCTAGCCTGTCTCATTTGCTCAGCAAAGACTTATGAGTATGATAGATACGTATGCTCGTTTTTTCGAGTACTTTCAAGTATTTCGAAACTCTCAAGAAATAAGTTGGCGATAAATCAGCATTCTTTTTTGTCTTTTTCGTTTTTGTCTGCGATATTTCTACGACCGTCACCAGAGTTTTACGTTGTGCGGCGGTCGGTTTCTAAAAGAAATTTTCGAAATTCAACCTGTTGCGGCCAAGATGCGCCCAGATTCGCCAACTTTTACGTGTATGTAAAGTGATCGTAAATTGTTGTCTTTTGGTTAGATGTTAAGAGGAGTATTTGCTGCGTTGAGCAAGTAGATATGAAGCTTTGGATTTTTTCGATGCAGAAGATGATAATGCGATGATGAAAGCGAACCGGTTTAAGAGCTTGGAAAATTCATGAGTACAATGATGAGAGGGTTTACTATTATTCTTAGCATGGTTTTTTCTTAAATTTTGTACACTGCAGGGATGCGAAAAACGGTAAACTTTTTGCTAATTTCAGTAATTAACGTGAACGAACACTTTATGACTTGTGCAGATATTCATGGGCACGTTTCAGATATTTGCATTTATTTGAGATTTAACACCATAAAAGTGATGGCTTTTTATCCGAAACGAATTTCTTGGCAACGTGCGAAAACATAGTGTGATAAAATCGTTGCCATAAACGAGCGATTTTAACCCCATTTATCATCGCGCTTCCCATCTCGAACGGGCATACGAGTAAGCGGTAGCGGCAAAGTGCCGGCGAACCTCAAGAATTATGAGACATCGATGGCATATTGTTGCGGTGTGTACGCTACGAGTAGTTACTGAACCTTTTCAGCTGCATAAATTCACTTGATTGCTTCAAGTACATGACCCACTTTTTCCTGAAAGTACTTTTCAGCACAATTTAGCATTTCGATGTAAAATGAAATTAAAACGAGCTATGACGAGACGACCTTTCGATTTCTTTTCTCTTAAACTTTAACACCTTTCTTTTTGTTTTGCAACTGACTGGTTAAGGCTGGACAATCAGAAATAGTTCACTAGGTACTGTATGTATGTTTACCACTGCTTTGTGTTTTGTTCAATTAGAAGCCGGTAGTTTTGGGCTCGCTGGTGAAATTATCATGAACGTAGTTAACGAATAGTTATCGTTCATAGAATTAATACAAGTGCTATTGTGTATGGACAGGCAAAAGTAGAATGTCAAGTTTGAGTCTAAGGTGGTCTAATTTTAGCTTTCTTTATATTTGTAGATATAATCGCATACAGTGTAGCATATGTTTATTGAAAAAAGTAAGCAAAAAAAGTTTGTAAGCATTCGATAAAAATATTTCTCAGATAGCTGAAGTTAAATATATGTTGTTATAGTACAAGCTCTTAGTGGCTAATAATAATAATTAATGATATATTTTTTTCTTGATGAAAATTTTTGACCAACTTAGAATTTATGTTTATTCTATTCCTCAATGACATGAATTATAGGCCCTGATAAAAATCAATATCTCATTTCCATCCGAGCCTGAATTTGAACTGAAAACCTAATGGCTTAAGAACCAGTACTCTATCAGTGGAACTTTTTCCAATCCTGAGGTAATATAGGCGCATATGTTGAAGCTTGTATAGCCTAGTGGATAGAGCATTGGCTCCTGGCATGTGGAGTCCTTGGTTCGAATCCAGATACGAACGGAGAATCGTCCAACAAATTGTTAGTTAGCTCAGCCCTGAATAAGATACTTAAATACCAACTAAGAAGCCAAGTGAAGTGTAAAACAATCATTTTACACTTCTTAAGTTTATACTAAGGAATGGACGTATTGTGAAGTCTAAATGTGGATAAGTTTTTTTTTGGTGAGTGATGGTTGTGTATGGTGATTTTAGCTCAATCATTTGAATTTTTCGAGCTCACAGCAACCTTTCGATCTGAGATAAATAATATATTGTTAATAACTGATAGATCAGAGCAAACAGTTAGAATTGCAGTGTTGTCAGCGAATGTTGCTATTAAGGGGTGAATCTTCGTGCTTAGATCCAAAATTAAAAGTTTGTATCACTCTTCTTTTAGGACCACTTATATCGTAATTATAATATTTTAATGACAATATCCACCCCGTCAAACAGGATGATGTGATGAAAAAAGACGTACATGCACTAATCAGTACTGCATTTTACAGTTTGCATCTGCAAAGTCAGACCTTATTAAAAAAATCAAATACATAGAAGAAAGAAGTGGAGCTTATCTTCGAATACTAGTTTGCTCTCAGAGGTGAGCTGGTGAATCTACCCGAGAGTACTATTACGTCTGTGAAAATTAATTTAATTTGTGGTCCGGTGTGAGGTTAATGCGCTCGAGGGCCAATGTCAGTTTCTCGAGGAGAACCTCTACGAATCTATTAGAAATACTTACATACTTGCGCCATTTGATTTGCGTTGAGCCGTTTCCAAGTTTTCATAACATCACTATTGGCTTTATTCTAAAGTATTCACGAAAATAACTTATTTATACGATAAGGCTTGATATGAAAATCAGCATTCTGGACCCCTTACATGGTACACGCTATGGTATGGTTGGTGCTTTTCATGGTTTGATGATGGATTGCTCTAACTTAAGTGTTTGTGAGTGATTTGGCGAAGGGCGGTTGACACCTTTAATCACTTAAACCAAAATACCTATTGTACTCACAGCCCCAGCTGTCCATAGTTTCCCAGATTTTTTTAACGAAATCCAGGATCAATGATAGTCGAAAAGTTCACAGAAGAAATGCTTTGCATAGCCAGAAAGTTCCAGGTAGGAGACAAAGGTCATCCTCACCTCATCAACACCTATTCGGTAATGTGTCTTCCTAGCCAATTGTGTCCAGTTAGCATGCCTTTCATGGCTCAGCAAACTTTCCAATTCTTGTTGAGAAGAAATCCTGTAGTCATGGAAGACATAAATATGCCTGGCCAAATGAAAAACATACATTTCTCTTTGTGAGCATCAACTTTCCATTTTCGAAAAATGGCATGGAAACAATGGCGTCAGCAATTTCATTTCCTACACCACTACAGTGCATCGGTGCTCAGAACAGATATACTTAATTGAATCTGGCAAAAGAATTTCAATCGTGCTCTGCACTCTCGGGAATTTTTTTAAAAGTAGTCAGTGATCCACGTAGCGCCTGTAGCGCAGCCTGATTGTCATTGCAGATAGTAAAACGTTTTCTCTTTCACTTTTCTTCAGCAGGCAGCTCTCAAGTTAGTGAATATTTTTGCTTGAAAAACAGATACGTGTTCTCTGAAAAAAAAGCCTACCTGTCATTTGATGAATGCATATAGACACCACCTCCAGATCTAACATCTGTTTTCGAGAAGTCCGTGAAAAATATCTCAGAATATTTGGGTGCTCCCAATTACTTCTGCTCAACAAGGTTACTTCGTATCTTCTCTCGAAGTTGAGTCAGATCACTTGAGCGTCCAAAAGCATCGCGAGCATCGCAAAGATCTCTTGTTTCCTACCCATAGGCCAAGTTATGTTAGCTTATGGCAAGTTTATGTGCTTGAAGGTATCCATCTGTCATCTCCGTTTGGAAGTAGCAATCGGCTCTAGTCTGTGAAAGCAATAATCTCTGCATCAGCGTGCCATGTATCCATTTAACTGGGACATCGCCTACGCTATGAGCTTTTGTGCCTTCATATAGTTCCTTCAACCGCCACCGTATACTCACCATGAGAACTTCAGTGTTGCCCTTACAAGCTCGATTGAGGATCTTCCTGGTATTTTCTTTAAGATTCTGCAGTTCCCACTTCCATCAGGGAACCGTATTGCCACATCTACTCTTAGTGATCAGCTAGCTCAGCATCTTGCGGTGATTGTCCCTGAGCACCGACAAACTTCTCTGGTCAAGTGATATCAGCAGATTGAAACCATCTCCATCAGTGGTGATTTCCTCCTGGAATTCATGTTACTGATTATCAAGTGTTTCACATCGATACCAGGATTCAGTATGTCGGTAATGACACCCACACTCTGCGGAGACTAGGAAAGAGTTTGGCAGTTTCGGTGCCTAAAATGATGAATCTAAAGGCGGCTTTAGATATGCGGTGTTTGTCAAACACCTCCTATTCGCCAAATACCGAACAACTAGTCCAGTCATTTGGCTTGGTGATTGCGAAATGATAAGCACATTGAATTAGACATTCGGGCATTGCTGAATGTTTGCCAAAACTGGAACATGTACGAGCTGCTCGTCGTTGTTTCCTCGCGCCATTTTCTTGTAAAAAATAACGAAATAGTTGCTGCATATCTGAGTAAATAATTAAATAAATTTATGTCATTTAATAACATTACGCAAAAAATATGTTGCTAACCGTGCCACATTTGAAAATTTTTACTCGCGCCACACAGTTTGACACTTTTCAGTATTTATCAACAACCGCACCAAATACCGAATGTCTAAAGCGGGGATCCGAACATACCCAAACACATTGCTCGTTTACTTTGATTTGGTTGAAAGTTCCACAAACTACGGGAATAGCGAGCACCCGAATGTTTGTGCTTGGCCTAGGGCAAGCACTAGGTGAGCAACCCAACTACACATGCGAAGTTTGCCAAACTAGGTGCTCGGTATTTGACAAACACCGCATATCTAAAGCCGCCTTAAGCCGATTGCCAATACCCAATTTCAGAACGATTCGTGTGAGCTGCTCCTTCGATGTTTGATTGAAGTAGGTGACCGTCCACAAACCCTGCTTTCATGAAGTTGTAAACTGTCTTAACTGCGCTATCTGTCCATAGCTCGTTACGAAAAATAGCGCAATGACTATGGTCAGTTTGCAGTCCTTGTTGATTACACCTCTCACACCAAAAAAATAGCTTCTGCATACTTTCGTGGATGATGTGCCTGTGCCTGAAAGACCAGCCTCAACAAGATCTCTCTTTCTCTTTATTTTTCTGCCTTTCTCTTTCTTACTCTTTCAATCCCCCTCTGTGTTTTTGGCACTTTTCGATGCCTTGCACTCAAAAACGCCATCATTGGCTTTCGCTTTTATCTTGCGTTTCTTTCCCACACCGTCGCTGAAAAATTTGGTATCATTGCTAGCCGGTACAGAGGTCTCCGGTGTAGACTTGCCTTTCAGGGTCAGCTTTGGCTCCGGATTTACGTTTGAAAGCATCAATTTCTTGTATAGATATTATAAATCTCCTTTCAGCGACTGAGAGCTTTCATTGGCTTACAATATTCAGTTGGCGTGGCTTTGCTCACAATCATCCGCTCTGCACATTTCTGCGCCCAAATTGGTGGCATCGGCATCAGCAGCCAACCTTTCTCTTGCCTCTGCAGTTAGGTTTTGAAGCTATACTGGCTGACATCTAGTTTCCGGGAAAACGCTTTCAGTTTTTATCGTATTGATAGAATTATTGTGTAAGAAAATAAGTCAGATATTGGTTTCTACAGAAGCGCATCGCACCAGGTGAATTTTTGTGCCAGGCAGGAAAGTTTTTTGACAGAGAATCGCAACTACAGCTCTCTACAGCACTCTACAGCATTATAATGCTATAACTTATAACGGAACACTCTCTACAGCATTATAATGCTATAACTTTAACGCTAAAGCTTTTTTGATAGGTGAATGTCTTTGAAGAAAAAAATATATTGCGGTTAGCTGTAGTCTTCAATGATGTTTTCCAGCCCGTCCTAGTTCTTCTGTCAGCAGCCAGATGAATGGGTTGACAGACTAAAATGGGTTGACAGATCTAAAGAAGTATCCAGATCCAACAAAATCTTCTCTATAAGCCGTTAGGAAAGTAGATTGTCATATTTTAATTTTCTTTTCTGTAGGTCCCTCCCAATAAAGCAGACACTTTTCAAACTGCCGCTACTTCTGTGACCTGTTATCTTACCAATCGTTAATTTTTAACTATTGTAACAAAGATCCATTGGATTTTAGTATTTGATAAGTAAAAGCACTTAAAAGTAGCAGAGCAATTATCGCCAAGGTCCAAATAAATTCAATATTTTCTATCTATTATCCTACCTAGCTACCCACCTGAAAAGACAACAACTGTTGTGATTTGTTTTTCTATGAAAGACTCACTCTTTCTAGGAATCAGTTTTGGCCTTATCCTATCGGCAACGGACCATCGGATTCGACTTTTTGTTTAGTTTTTCACTTTTTCACGTTTTATTTAATTATGTAACATTTTTTTTTAAATGGGACAAAACACAAAACACCAATGCGTCTCGACAACGCGCTGATACGACGCGTAGTTTTGACACGATGATTCACGTATGGTCAATTCTGGAGAAAGATCGCCCTTCGGAGAAAAACAAATCGCTTTGCAGTTCTCTGGCTACAACTTTCCACCACAAGAAACAATACATGAATGTACTGTTGTGATTACCAAATTCGCTGTCACTGTCACACGTTAGCAACAAGGTGTGGTGAATAGTGGTAGTTGCGACATGGTGGTGAATAAGCTAACTAACAAATATTTTAATATTTATTATTTATACCAAATCCATACATTCAAAAGTTGTTGTTAAAATGTTGGTATAGAAAAAAGAACATATTGAATAAAATTCAGTTTTAATCGGTAAGCAGCGTCTTTAGAATCTAGCTCTCAAACTAAGCGGCGTCTAGTTGGCCAGGTAAGGGCAATATCTGTTGACGCTTGTGGCACTGTCTGTAAAGGCTCGTATCCACCAAACGCGCTGCGTGCGTGCTGTTCGCGTTCAGCCAGGAAGCTATCGTCTACACCAAAAGCTGCTCGTGCACTGAGCGCAAACAAACAGAAGAGCTGTGCGTGAGCTGCTCGTGAGCTGCATTTGAGATACTTCTCCACCGAAAATGTTCGCGTGTTCGGATGAAACGGTCTGTTCGCCAGCAGACACACTTGGTGTGGACGAGCAAACATTGCATTTCGATCGCTCGTCGAGCTGCTTCCTTGCTTTCCGCTCTCGTTGAAAAGCAGATGTGCAAAATGCCATTCAGTATGGAATGGACTAATGAATTAGCCATGAAGTGAATCAATAAAGAGGAGGAATATTCTATTTTCTGGGATCACACTAATAAAGATGATAAATTCCAAACGTAAAAATATAAAATATTTTTGGGAAAATCGGAAAAATTATGTGATGGGATAAAAATAGAGAGGATGTAGAAGCGAGGCTTTCATCGTGGATATTTTTTTTTTTTTTTTTTTTTGGAAAATTTAGACAATATTTTGTAGGATTCTGCACGAATAAGAATTTCATCTTCATCACAATCCATTTTGCACATTCACGAGAGTTTTTTTTAGATGTACTGATATAAAAATTCTGATCGGAAAGCAAAAAAGCAGTGCGTGTACAGAACGCATTGCAGTAAATGTCTACACTAAAAGTGCCAGCACGCAAGCTACTTTTCTGTTTGCGTACTTGATGTTGACGTTGCGGATGGAGAGTGCGTACATTGTTCGCGTTCAGCTCGTGCACAAGCATCAATGACGTCAAGTCTGAGCGCGAGCTGTGTGCGAGCTCTGGTGGATACGAGCCTTAACAATCACAACGACGGCAATCATTTATTCTGATAGAAAACCGAAAGTAGGTTAAAAATCACAGCTCAAAAAATGTTAGGTAAGTGTTGAATGTTTTAAATATCTTTGTGGGGCGATAGGATTACAACATAGGTGAATGCTTCTACATTAAATTGCTGAAACTTATGCTTTCAATAACTTAAAAAAGTGATTGAAAGTATTGACAGCACAACTAAATAGTAGACAACGGATAATTGCTTCTAAACTATGCCCTCTATCGCTACCAAAATAAGAGAAGTGAATAATTATGCCTTCAGTCTTAACTTATTTAAATTCCTGCACCAAATCAAAGCCAAACCAGAGTCAAATCAAACACAATTTCGGTCACGACTCAATAGGACGTTGATTTTCTGATTGCATTTAACCTAATCTGATCCCTTCACTGGCTGCCTATGGAAAAGACATGCAATATTTTCAACATAACTACATACTGCCTATGGTTTGTTGAAAGCATTAGAAGTAAAAGTGTTTCACTCTTACTCTACTATCAAGTTTCGATTCTGTCCGCAAATTGGTACCCGCGGCTTTATACGAACTTTATTTATCAAAATTACTGGTGTTCCTTCTTTGAGCTATCAATGGAACCAGTTTTGGTTGCTTTGCTTCGGCTTCAGCTTGCGCCTACAGACTGCATGACCTATCCATTTTCGCTCGCAATTTCTGTTCACTCTCTACAGATTCGATTTGTGGTGCTGGCAAACAATTCGCAAATGTATTCCAAGTGGTTAAAGAGTTTGAAAAGTACGAGTTTGTTTGTTGCTAACAGCCAACATTTTCGTCTAGACCGTGATTTGCCTCCAGGAGATATTTATCGAGCGATGATGGCCGAGGGAGTGTTACCAATTTTTGATGAAACGAAAAGATTGATTTGATTTGTGTGGCTGATAGAAGATAATTGGCATACAAAAAATGTTTTAAATTGTGCTTCAGAGTGTGCGGCTGACTCTTATGTTTTCTCATCTTCCATTAGATAACTCGGTCACATGAATTGTGTTAATTAAAATGTAACAGATATTTTCACACATCAAGCACGTTGCCCGAAAAATTAAGTTTGTGTAAACACTGCCCACTCCAACAACACTGACCGTCATTACCTGGCATAGAGCACTGACGATGGGTTGAATTGATGATGGCATTTCTTGTTTTGATAGCGGCACTAGAAAAGCTGCCACTGTGGAGTCACTTCATGCTGTTTGAACACTTGACCCCGATAAATGCATGATATTTGTAGGTCGTTATGGACGACTATTACCACTTTCGGTATTCCATTGACACAATGCGATCGATGGAACGCCGATCATTTTCACCGAAAGCTATTTGCATACCTCATTCACATACTCAGCAACAGCACAATGGGCAACAGTGGCTCAGGTGGAATCGTGTGTAGAAGTGAAATTATCAATATAAATTCACTTCATCGACGAAATGCATCTTCTCTGTGAAGACATACGAACGTAACAATGTTTGAAACATACACGCTAATCCGTAAATATACTTCAGAAATTGGGTGATCATAGAAATGTTTCTTAATATATGCCGTTTCTATTTTAGGTTACAATGATTTTTTATGAGTTTTAGTGATTGATTTAGTGCAATCGAGATGTAAGCTATGATGACATGCAGCTATCATTTCATGTAAATTATTTAAATTTGTATCGAATGTGAATTCGGCCTTGCTTTTGGGCTTAGTAATTTGTAGATTGAGTAATTAAATCTCATGTATGTTTAAGGGTCTATTACTTAATGAATGCTGAAGCGAATCAATTGCGGTAGAAAAAGTGACAGCTCGCAAAATTAATGATACTTCATAGCAAATGGGCAAAAAATAGGTTTCGAGTTTTTTAGACATGCTCTTGTGTCCTGCTAACATGTCAAAAAACTGACGGTACATATCGTGAGAAGCTTGACAATCCATTTAATATGTTTTGCAATGCTCTTGGTAAATTCGTATCTGAAATGAATTAAAATTCATAAAACAATTGCTTTTTAGTGATCTGCAATAAAATAACCTTTAGTAAGTCGCATGCGTCATAGTACTTAAAAATCGCTATATTATCGAGAAAACCATAATTGATTATGAAATGAAAATATCGAAGAATGTTCACATGAGAGCGAAATGTTGCTATTATCTGCAAAATCTGAATACGTTTTGCTTCAGTACCTCTACAATAGCTCTCTCTTGAAAAATGTCAGCAAAATATGCAATTGTTGACTGCGAAGTGGCCCTTGTTTCAGTGAATGTGAAAAATTCTTATACTTTCCTAATCATTTGAAGCCTAATAGCTTTCAAAGGGCTAGGTATCAACGAAAAATATAGACATCTCAAAATCGTTGTTATTGAAGAATATCATTATCTTAAGCAAGTGAACAAGGAGACCAAAAAAAACCTTTCAAATTTACGGTCCGATACCTTCAATTCGGGGAATTAACCTCTTGGAAAACCATCTTTGTCAACTTATAATGCTGAAGGATTTAAAGACATTTTTTTATCAGCAAGAGTTAACCCAAGTCAAAGAAGCGTTAGACACTAGACGAAATCATTTTTTTTTTGGTAAATTGACACAAAATAGAACTTTCAATACAATGCATGATTAAAATGGTATGCTGGATTATGATTTGACATTTGATCATTACGATCAATGGGTTTTAAACGTATTTCGATGCCGAAAGCGAATTGGATAATTCAGCTTTTTTGATCAACGCCCCTGTATTAATACCTTCTGGCTAGATTCTGTGCACGAGTCTCCAAAAACTTACAGAACTGAGATAGTACGAAGCTTTATTTCATTTGTAATATTCTTTTTACAGTTCATTTTCAGATTTTCACCGATTTCTACGTCATACATTGGGCAGGCATAAAGGATATGGTTTGCAAAGCTGTATCTTTCATCAATTTTCTTATGTCCGGACCAACGAATATACCTTTTTTTCAGTTTAGCTTCAGACAGAGATGGAAAAATTTGGTGTAGATATTTTAAATCTTCTCCTTCTTTGTTCAGCACCTTATTAAATTGTTTCATTATCCCCAGTTTTATGTGTAAAGGGGGTAGCAAAACTTTTGCTCGGGGGCAAAATTGTCTCTCACAACATTTTATGTTCCAGCGACCAAGTCAGTCCTCGGTGGCCACTCTTTCTTCGTCCAATGTTGTCCTCTGTTTCGAATATCCCACTCGCAGAGAAAGCAAGGGTACTTCGTATAGCCACCTTGTTGACCGAGCAGTATACTTATAACTTTCATATCTCCACAGACCATCTAGCCGTGTTCTTCGTATTTTATTTTATCTAACACATTTTTCACGTTGTCGTGGCATTCCTTTAAATATCCAGATTGGCGACTGGCAGTGAAGCGTACTTATTGCCATTATGCAAAAGGACTGTTTTCAAACTTCGTTTTGATTAGTCTATGAACAATCTCCGTTCGTTCGCGTCATATTCGATGTTAAACATTTTCACTAAGCCAAGAATGTCTTCACAATACACTAGATCATGATCTTCAGCAAAATGTGGTACAAAATCTTTTTCTCTGTTGTGTTACCAAGAAAATGAAGTGCCAGGAGCAAGCATATTCTTTTCAGATAGTCATGATCCGAGGAACTCAGCTGCATCTTTTGGCAGCTTTAAATCTCTCGTTAAGTCGTTCAGCTCTGATTGTGAAAATAATTGTGTTCCACTTGCACTTGGTTCAAATTTAGCATCAAGTTGAGATACCTCTTCGACATCACTGTCACTGTCTTCAGCTTGCAATGATTCCAAGTATAGCGATGATGGCAATGCAACGATCTGGTCGCGATGCACAGTAGGTGTTACTGATTGCAATGTTGGATATACCAAATCCGTTTTTGTTTTGAACTGTAGCTTGTAGCTTGCAGCAGCAAAAATAACAGTCTTCAGTGTGATTCTGTGGTTCTCTCCATAACACAGGCGATATGAGATCAAAACTATTGTTCTTCCCTTTTGGCCACTTTCGGAGTTCACGAACGCACGTCGTACAAACTTTATACGGGTCCCAATGTTTATCTTATACGTATTTTAAATGTTATTTATGAATTCGGTAATGCTATTCTGCTATTTTCTCTGCATAAACTGCCCACAAATGTAACGAAAATTGTCCGAAAAGTTTAAACACTTTCGCGATGACATTTTTCAAGTGAGCGTTACGAATTGCACAGAAGTACTGATTTTGTAAAAACAATCATAATGCTATTTATACAAAAAAAAATGCATCTACCTTCATTAACCCTCTTATAACGATTTAAGTCAATTTCTATAAAAACGCAACATTAAGTCTACTAGAAATGAGGTCTTTAGCAAATGACTCAAAAATCTATATTTTTACTAATTTTCAAAGAAAATTAGTATTAAACTCGTTTCGCCCTAAATTTATATTTCTTTATATATATATATATATATATATATATATATATATATATATATATATATATATATATATATATATATATATATATATATATATATATATATATATATATATATATATATATATATATATATATATATATATATATATATATATATATGTATATGTATATATATATATATATATATATATATATATATATATATATATATATTAGGTTGCTGCAGATGAAATGGCCGATTTAGTTATAAATTATGATATATATATATATATATATATATATATATATATATATATATATATCAGCAAAATGGTTAAGGAAGATAATCTCTGGAGTGGAAGATCCGATTGAGCTGAAATATTCGGGGACGTAGATGTATATAGTAGGTAGGTTAATGGTTTGCTAAAATTCAGATATCCCACACCTTTTGGAGGTGGCGAGCGTTTTAGTGAATTTTGAGGTACTCCTATATTTCCAAGCAGTGTAAATTGTTGTTAATATAAATGTTTACGAATGAAAATTTATTATGTTTTAAGCTTGTTTATGTTAAAAAGATGGAAATTTTGAGCCGTGTGTGGGTGCAGCGTGCCTAAAAGTAGGCAAGGATTTTTTTTCAAATTTTGATTTGTCATTACTTCTGACAAAAACATTTGATCATCGTGAAATTTGCAGAGCGTATTGATGTTGACTAAGATTTAACACACATGGATTTTCAAGATAGTACAGGTAACCTTGTAGCTACGGTACATAAGTACATTACATAAGTAATTTTGAAATGCGGGTAACTCTGTGGCAGTGGTACCATCTTGAAAAATCACTGAGAACTATATAACTTATAACCTATAACTTCCAATTCAGCCATCAGATTTTAACAAAATGCACACAGTACGTGAATCTTACTTAAGATAAGACTTGGTGAAAATTTGGCTTAAAAATTAGAATAGAGTTGCCAGCTATGGTGATTTTTGTCTCCTAAATCTTGCAAATTTGCTCAGCAAAATAAAGCTTTTTTCTCTATAACTTCAAATAAAGCTTTTTTCCCTAAAACGAAGTTCATGCAGTAAATGGACTTTAATGTAAGCCAAATGTCGTCGGAATTTCATATAAAAATCATGAAAGGGCTGCCAGCTTTGACAATGTTTGTAATTTTGTGGAATTTCTTTACTGAGTGATTATGTCATTAGATTTGCAAATGGGAATGATCCTGCAATGAAAATTAACAACAAATATTAACGCTTTAAAAATTTGAAAAGTTTTGAGGGTGGTAACCCTAAAATTCTTTTCACCCGTATAACTTCCAGCGCAGTGATTCAATCGAAACAAAATTTACTGGTTGGGTTTAGCTTAACGTGAAGCAGATTTGGTATATATATTGCTTTGCTGCTGACACAGGGTAACCAGCATTAGCCATTTTCATAAATATTGCACCAACAGATGCTTCAAATTACGTACTCATATGCAAATAATTTGCAATAAAAATAAGAAACCAATTTTTAAATTTTCCGAGTTTTGAGCATTTTTCGGATGGCAGCCTCAAACATTGTTTAACCGCTGAAACTTTCGATGAAATCCTCCGATGAGAACGAAATTCAAAGGATAATTTGATTTAAGTATAAGCTTGTTATGGTAAACTTATTGCTCCTTCGTTGGGAAAGTGTTGCCAGCACTGAACATTTTCATCATTTGTGTTATAGTTGAGTTTTGTTGCTTTGGATAAGAAATGGTTGATATGATTCTACAAAACAGTGTATTACGTCTTTCCACACTTTTTTGTCACTCAAAGACAATTTCTTCGAAAATTAGTTTTCTAGCGGTTCTGATGCACTAGACTTTTTTTTTTGATAATAAGGATATGCCACTTAGTTAATTAAGTTATATATAACTAATTATAATTGAGAAATTATTCATTAGATTCTAATGTAACCATTAACACTGAAAGAAGAAAACCATTGCAGACTTGTGTTATTGGTCCACAGATTTATTCCCTTCTGCCAAAATACCATGCCAACATGCCCAGTACAGGGTTCTACTAAACCTGTAAACACAATGTTTCAGACTACATTCTGACCACCTGACCTGTAATAGTATCGAAACTACACCGAATAGCACCGATTAAATTCACAGCAGCTAAACAGAATTCGTTTCCCTAGTATAGCAGGATATACGCCACCCTTCTGACATCAGCATCCCCTACGATCCTCTTCACTTTGCATGCCATCCTTATGGCAATTACAGATGTCTTGACACCATAACCGTTCCGGATAGATATAGAATTTTCATTATAGAAGACTTATGCCATGGGCTATGTACAATAGACCTGATTACAGCCTACCATCAAATGCCAGTTGAACCAGGCGGTATTCCTAAGACCACAATCTGCACATCATTTGGATTTTTTGAGCTCTCCTGAATGACTTTCAGCCAATGCCATGCGGTGCTATCATTTTAGTCGGCTGAACGGCTACGAACTGAAACGCTGATTCGTCTACCTCGACGACATTTTAGTAGCTTCGACTTTAACATTGAACAACTATTCCAACTATTCGATGACCACGGTTTCATCATAAAATAGGGGAATGAAAAGCGGATACGGAGAAACGGAGACCTAAGGATATTTCTGGGGATGATTAAATTCTACCGTGATGCTTAATTACACTAAAGCTTTCGACTGATCACCTAAAGCTCGTAAAGCTTACGGTAACGTCTAGACTGGCCTCGCAAAAGTCACTCTATTGTTTTTCTGGGCTCAAATGCCAAGTTTGGTACATTCGTAGACGCTTCTAACATCTCTATTGGGACAATTAAGTGTCACACACCAGAAGTATACGTCATATAACTGTGAACTCTTAGCGACTAATCAGAGCATTCGCTGTTTTTGAGATTCCCCAGAGGTTCACACTGTACACTGACCATAAACTGCTCACTTTTGCATTGCAAGGAAAAGTCAGAAAAGGCTACACCTCGTCAACTTAGATATCTAAGCGACATTAGTAAGTTCTTATCTGGCAATCGGCATGTCTCTGGTTGCAACAAGGTTGTACCTGACACACTGGTTTGCTTAGAGGAAATCATTCCTCCTATTTTTTTGACTTTGCCTCAGTAACGTGGTTCCGAAAAAATATACTTTAAGGCAACATTGACATGATCAACATAGACATTTTTTCCATTTTGTACCAACCATACGATCTTACATTACTCTTACATTCAGAACACAGGTGTTCTGCTTAGAGCTCAACGTAGCTCACTCTTGTATTCGTGCTTGACGGAACCACATATCAACCAAATTCAACTGACCTTCGAAAAAAAAGTAGACTATCATTTGGACCCGAGAAAGTTAATATTGCCAAAAATGCAAGATAACCAGAGGCGCAATGTTTTGAGCTTTTTTAAGGTCTCTGCACTATTCAAGGTCATTCACAGTGACTGTATTCGTCCTTTAACATGCTCCCAGGGATTCATATTTTATCTCACATCATTGATCGTTGCACTCGATGCTGTATTTTCAGCAATTGCTGAAAACAACTGTGCTTCTGCTCTACTGAGCAACAGGATTGCACGGTTCAGAGCTCTCAAATATATTGTCATCGACCAGAGTTGACTAACACAACATTCTTTGCTAAGTAGTCTGTTCATAGGCCAATGGTTTCTCAGAAAGATGTCATTGTACATTAAAGTCAGTTATCACGGCTCACAATAATGCGTCCTGAACTCAAAGGCTTCACCTAGCTTGGACTAAAATCTCTAATCCGAGAAGGATTCACAGCGTCACGGGCATAGCTGATGTGCTAAAAAATCCCACATAGGGTTCATAATTTCCAATTTTTTTTTTATCATAGAATAGCATAAATCATAATAATTTTTATTTTTATCAGTTGGTTTTAGCAAAAATGTACTCTGCATGAAATATAGGGGTACATGAAAATTAAAATGTCCGGCGCGGCGAAAGGGTTAAGGCCAGTGCTGCCATTTATTTTTTTGAAATAATGCTAAATTCAATTTTATTTAATGCTAAATAATGCTAGATCTTCTAAAATTATAATGCTAAATAATGCTTTCTTATTTAATTGAAATAAACATGGTTCAATATGAAGATAATATGAATATTTATGTGAGGGTGGATCAATAAGTAATGCTAATCGGTTATTTCCAGTTGGGATAAAATTCCAAAAAAAAAAATTCTTTACTACTACATATCGTCGCTGTAAAACCAAACCGGCATATCTGCAAAATGCATATTTTTCACCAGAGCGCTTTAAAGTTTTCGCGTGTGGGCTGTTTCCTCGTAAATGCATACCGGCACAGCACCATTAGACATATTTTCGTTCAACTATGCGATATGCCGGTGCGATATAAAAATAGACGGGGAAAAAAGATATTTTTTGATACCAAAAACTCAAAAACTCAGTTTTTGCACATATGCCGGTTTGATTTAACAGCGACGATATGCTCACTAAATCGGCACAAAAAAAACCATATAAATAGGTGTCGATTCCAGAGAGCGACATTCATTTGAATACGAACAGTCGAAGAGAGAACTTCAAAATGGGGAAAAACGAAATTAGAGCTGTCATTAAGTATCCCTGTTTGAAAAAACTCTATACCAGAGGCATACACGGCGACATGGTGGAAACATTAGAGGACTCTGCTCCTCCATACTCTACCGTTGCACGCTAGGCCAAGGAGTTTAAGCAGGGAAGAACATCCACTGAAGATGAACACCGTGAAGACAACTGAAGACAACGTAAAAAAAAAGTCAAAGATGTCGTGTTGGCAGATCAAAGAGTGACCTTCAGGCATGTAGCTGAGGTCTCTGGGAACTCATATGGTAGTGTTCAAAAAATCTTTGCCAAAAATTACATATGAAGAAGGTCTCTGCGTGTTGAGTACCAAGAATGTTAACGGACGAGCATAAGAAGAAACGAGTCGAGAGAAAGGATAAATCTCGAAAAGTTCCAGGTAGATCATGAGAATTTTTTGTCACATTTCGTGACCATGAACGAGACCTGGATCCACCATTTTGATCCAGAAACCAAAATGCAATCGATGACCTGAAAGCGACCCTCTTCATGGACGCCGAAGAAATTCAAAGTGTCGAGTTCGGCAGGAAAGGCTAACGCATCAGTTTTTTGGGACGCTGAAAAAATATATTATGGTTGAATATGTGAAAAAGGGAGCCACTATATTAGGCTCTTACTAAGCTGGCCAAATAAGAAGATTGCGAGAGGCGATTAAGGAGAAAAGACACGGCCGATTGCGAGCTACAGTTCTGTTTCCTCAAAACAACGCACCGGCTCACAAGGCTGCAGTTGCAATGGATACAATTAAAGAAACAGGATTCGAGATGCTTCAGCTCTCAGATTTAACTCTCAGTGGCTTCTATCTCTTTCCTCGGTTCAAATAACACCTTCGAAGTAAGAAATTTGAAGATGATAGGAAAGTGATGGCTGGTGTTGAGGCGTTTTGGGAGAGTCCATACAAAGAATTTTTTCCTGAGAGTATCCTGGGTTTGGAAAAAAGATGGACTAAATGTATTAACTTGCTAGCAGACTATGTTGAAAAATAAATATATCTTTTAAGGTTAATCACCTTGGTTTATATACATTATCATTACTTATTGATCAAACCTCATTTGTATAACAAAACCAAATTAGAAGTTTAAAATTTGAAGTTTAAAAAAATATTCTATATCTAATTGGTATTGTTTTTACGGAATGATTAAAATTGAATAATTTTTTATTTACATTAAACATTTTATTTGACAAAGTGGTTTCGAAAGTCTGCACTGATTCTCATCAGACACCAGCACACTGTGCATACTTGACTGATATGACCACTTGCAGTTGGAAATCATTAATTTTTATTTACGCTAGTTGTGATAAATTTTAACATCTCCGACTTATATCCATCGATATAATTTTTACTTGTAAAGGTTGGTTATTGATTGTGATCATGGGTCCCTTTTTGTCTATAAATCAGCATAGACAACTTATATCGTCTCTAAACCTTATCAAAGCAGAGAATATTGATACGGGAAACTCGATCGTTTTGCGATCTATTACAGACATATCAGTTACATCTAAATCTTCTTCTCTTGTGTAAAGCTCATTTCTACCAATATTTTTGAAAACATCGTGTGGAACCTCACAATCAAAACAGCAACAATTATTTATTTTTAAGTGAAGAAAAAGTATTAGTGCCGGATAACGAAGATTTTTCTCCAGCGTTATCCGTGCGATCGCTTACATTTGAAGTCCTAGCAAAACAATTGACTCACATTATTCAGGAAAAAATATCTAACTAGAATACACATACTTTGGTAAACTTGAACTTGTAGATGCCCGAGGCTCCTGGGAGTCTGAAGTGAATGGAACCACATCACTGATTTTTAGCATCATCACGATTTAATTGAACGTCACCATTTTTGAAGCAATATACAGTGGCTCACAGCTTATTTGATACAATGACTGTTTAAAAATGCAAATCACTATAACTTTGAAATAAAGAACCCTATCCAAAAAATATAAACGTATTTGACTAGCTGCATGTTCAACGAATACAATGCAAACAAAAAATGTTCCAGCAATATTCCTCGGCGTCCGGTAAAAGAGAAATACCACTGGCGCAGAAAAATTGCAGCTCGCAGCTTATTCGATGCAGACACTTCATGCAAATAAATTTCTATTTGTCGCGCCGTTAATCTGTCTTGTTTTTGTTTCTTGAATTTTTGATTGTGTTTAGACATTGGCTTAAGTAATTTTTAGCAAGATCTTGTAACCTGAAGTGCCAAAATGAGCCAAAATTGAGCCAAATGAGCCACAATTGAACAGCGCGAATTTGTATTAAACCACTTTAAAAAAGGACAAAGTGTTCGAAAAATTGCTGAAAGTGTGAATTTGAATGTCTCTACAGCGCAGCACATAATTGAGCGCTTCGTACACGAAAATCGGGTAGAAAATAAGAGGAGAAATATGCCAAACAATATTTTCACCGTATCCGACGAACGATACATTGTAAAGAAAGTGAAAGCAAACACAAAGATTTCCGCTCCAAAATTGGTTACTGAGGTTCATCGTGAATTAAGGAAGTCATGTAGTGCTGAAACCGTCCGACGAGTGCTTCGCGACCATGATTTCAACGGGCGAGTAGCTCGTAGTAGGCCATTCATTTCCAAAAAAATACAATAAGCCGATTTGCCTTTGCCAAAGAGTATGTGGGAAAGCCATCCGCGTTCTGGAATACGGTTATTTTTGCGGACGAGTCCAAGTTTAACATTTTTGGCTCCGACGGAATGTCATATGTCTGGCGCAAGGCAAACACTGAGCTAAACAAGGAGAACCTCAAAGCTACTGTGAAGCATGGTGGTGGTAATGTGATAGTTTGGGCCTGCATGTCCGCAGCCGGAGTCAGACATTTAAAGTTTATTGAGGAAACAATGGACCAAACAAAGTACTTTGATGTATTCAAAAACAATTTGATGCAAAGCACTGAAAAACTGGGTGTTAGCAACCAATTTCAGTTGTACCAAGACAATGATCCAAAGCATAATTCGGGAATTGTGCAGTCCTGGCCAATTTTGGATCGGCTTCATTTGATGTCTCTGCCGGCACAGTCACCAGATATGAACGTCATTGAGAATCTGTAAGACTTTGTTGGATAACAACATTAGAAAACACAAGATTTCTAATAAACAAGACCTGAAGAAAGCACTGGTAGAGGAATGGCAAAAAATTACTCCTGACATCACAAAAAAACTCGTTGACTCAATGCCGAATAGGCTCCAGACTCTGCTTTAGGCTAAGGGCTATCTTACGAAGCATTGAAATCAACTGGAAACCTCATAATTCACAACAACTTAAATGTTTAATCAAACTGTATAAAATAAGCTGTGACATGAAATTTGTTATTACTTTTAGTTTTTTGTTTTTTTTAAGATGTAAAATAGCAACTTTGTAAGAAATATAAACTTGTTTAATAAACAACAAACAGTTTTCTTCCAAATGGTGTTCAAATTTTTTTGATATTGTTATTATGTTTTGAGTTATTGCAACTTAATTTTTTAAAGAAGCACTGTATCAAATAAGCTGTGAGCCACTGTAGATGACTTTATAATCTTTATATTATAGACTTTATAGTCACTATCATTATTTCAAAATCAGACAACTGTCACATCTGGTTGTCGCTTCTAAGAAAATGCCATGAGCGCGTTTTTGTATTTTTCATGAATTTCCACCACCAAATGATTCAGGAAGTTTCCTTTCATGAACGCGAGTAAAAGTACACAAACAGAGCTATTATTGAGAAAAATTTGATGGGCGAGATTGTAAATAGATGAGTGCCAGATTATTCCGAAATCTAAATTTAAATGCTAAGAATAATGCTAGATGCTAACTCCGAATTTTGAATGTCGTTTTGAAAAAAATAATGCTAGATCTAGCATTCGAAATGCTAAAATGGCAGCACTGGTTAAAGCTATCGTCACTGCACAAGTCCTGATATACATATATTATCTCATTTAATCTTTTTATTGGTATATATATGAATATATATACATATATATATATATATATATATATATATATATATATATATATATATATATATATATATATATATATATATATATATATATATATATATATATATATATATATATATATATATATATAAATAAATAAATAAAAGAATATGAATTTTGGGCGAAAATTTTTTTTTTTAATGTCAGTAAAAAGATTGTGGGAGAAGACTAAGCTTAAGAGCTTTGTGCACTCTAGGAACACGCAACAATGACGAGTGAAAAACATTTGATGATCGACTAGGGCGACTCGATTCACATTTGGTTATCTGGCCAAAGATCAAGATATGACCAAAAAAAAAAGCCTTGTCAAAATTTAAGAAGAAAACATTCACCGAGAAACAATTTACGTGATACCAACAAGGACATACGAAAAATTGAAAGACGAAAGGAATAGGGACAGTAGGGATGGTGAACTTAAAAGACAGTGAGCGAGTAAATCTACGCTGAACTGATTCATTGGCGTCAGATAAATACTGAAATCGAGGGGACCAAATTTTTGCACGCGTATTCCAAAATACTACGTACTAAGGAAATAAATAAATGAATACAAGTGGATATGTTGGTAAACATATACGAAAAACGCAAGACGTAGCGAGCAATCCAAGAGGCCCCAGTAATGATATTCATGATATATACATCAAATTTAAATTTATAATTAGACACCTCGCCAATGTCTTTAAACCTGGAACACAGATTTGATTGCTCAGCTTTAAGTCATCTGCATATATAAAACAGGAGGAGTTGTTAGCAAAAGGAAGTTGATTGACAGACAAAATCATATTAATCATTAATCATTTATTAAATTCGTCTAATGCAGACTATACACATACAATAAAAATTAATTATTCTTACACAGAATTCGTTTAAGTGATGCTGTAGACAAATGAAAATCAAACTTATAATAAGCTTCGTTAAAGCATCTACTTATTGAAGTGACTGGTTCATTGCAACCATAATTGGTCCGATGTTGAGGGATCGACAAAAAGTTAACACGCCTGACACGTTTGTTATTAATGTTAAAATTAAGTTGGCTTAATAAGTAGTTTGAGTCAACGGTGCCATCCAAAATTTTCGCGGCAAATAAGATTTTGGAATTTTGACGTCGAGAGTCCAAGGTATCCATTCGTAAAAGATTTAAGCGGTCTTGATAAGGAGGTAGATGTAAAGGGTCATACCACGGAAGACCGCGGAGGCAGAAACGTAAGAACCTCTTTTGAATTGACTCAATTTGGTCTATGTAGACTTTTTGATATGGTGACCATACAATACTTGCATATTCGACAATAGGTCTTACTAAGCTACAAAAGAGGGTCTTAGTTAGAAAAATGTCGTTGAATTCCTTCGAACGTCTTCTGACAAAACCTAAGGCATTGCTAGCTTTCACAACGATTGAATCGATGTGATCGTCAAATGTGAAGGATTGATTCAGCAATACTCCTAAATCGAGTACTTTCGCTGATCTATTTAAAGATGTACTCAAAAGTGAGTATTCATAGATTACAGGATTATTTTTGCGTGTGTAAGATATAATCGTACACTTGTCAGGATTAATTAGGAGATTGTTATCGGAACACCATTTGGCAAATCTGTTTAGATCCTGCTGCAAATCATTGCAATCGTTAAGGTTTCTCACAACTTTGAAAATTTTAGCGTCATCGGCATAAAGAAGAACAGAAGATGACTGTAGAATGGAACCTACGTCATTAATAAATAAGGCGAACAGTAAAGGGCCTAGATGACTACCTTGTGGAACACCAGACGTGGTTCTAATTTCAGATGACAAGGCACCGCGAAAGGATACACGTTGAGTTCGATTCGTCAAGTAAGAGTCAACCCAATTTAAAAACAAGTAAGGGAATTGAAAGGAATGAAGCTTAGCTAAAAGTATAGAGTGATCAAGCTTATCAAAGGCTTTCGTCAAGTCTGTGTAGGCGCAGTCAGTTTGGAGCCCAGCTTCAATTGAGTTGGTTATTTGGTGAGAAAATTCAAGCAGGTTGGTTGTGGTTGAACGACCTTTCATGAAACCATGCTGATACGGAGCCATAATTGATTTGCAATGAAAGGCTACAACATTCGTGACTATGGCTTCAAAAAGTTTTGCGACACAGGGAAGTTTTGCAATAGGTCTATAGTTGCAAGCGTTATTACGACTCCCTTTCTTGAATATAGGAGTGACGGTGGAGTATTTCCACAAATGAGGAAAGATGCCTGTTTTTAAGGATGTATTGAAAATATAAGACAGCACAGGTAGTAGTGACGACACACAATATTTCAAGACCAAATTAGGTATGCCATCTGGGCTAGGTGTTATATTATTGTCAAGTTTATTAGCAAATGTGATAATAGTGTCCTCGTCAATTTTTAAATCCTTCATCTCCAAAGAAGAAACTGTTGAGTTCGTCAAGTAGGGTGAAAAGTGTCTGGAGTTAGGAAAGTCCGTACGATAGGCTTTACGGAAAACGGAAGCAAATAAATTACTAATATCAAAGGGATCATCAAAATAAGAGTCGTCAGATTTAAATGTGAGTGGATACCCATCGTTATAAGTCTTAGAATTAACAAAATTCCAAAATCTCTTAGGTTGAGCTTGAAAATTAAATCTAAGCTGTTGCGTATGTCTATGATATGCGAATGTAACTTCATTATGATGCAGATCTCGTAATGTGGAAAAACGTTGATAGTCAGGTTCTGAGCGAGTCAGGCGAAACTTTTTCCAGGCTTTGTTTTTGGAATTTTTTAAATGGCAAAGCTGTGGAGACATCCAAGGAAAACGAACCTTGCTTTTAGTGAAGGTAGTTGGCACGCACCGTAAAAAACAGCTAAACAACCGAATGTGGAAGTAGAACGTAGCTTTATCAGGATTAGGTTCCTGCAACACGGAGGACCAATCATAGTTAGCAAGCAAGTCAGGTATTTGATCAACATTAGCTCGTCTAAAATTAAATTTAAGTTCAGATGTGCTCGATGATAAGTAATTACTAGACTTTGGCTCGAAAATAATGTTGAGTGCACAATGATGCGCGGTTTCGTCGATGAGAGATGATGTGAGGGGTTTCACCACAGTAGAAGAGGCATCAGTCGAAAAAATCAGGTCCAGCATTTTTCCATTTGCGTTCCGGATGCAATTGGCTTGAAACAAACCAAGTGATATAAATTCGTTTGCAATGTTGATATCGTGTTGTCCGCCAATAGAAGTAGAGCTCGGAACTTCGAAAGTGCCGTCCGCTGAAGGGCACCAGTTTATTCTAGGTAGGTTGAAATCACCCATTAAGACGACGTCGTCGTTATTGTCCGCAAGATCGCATATGAGCTGCAGAATATGTATAAGCGAAGCATAAACATCATACGAAGAATTTGGTGGCTTGTAGTTGACACCGAAAAATATTTTCTTTGACGTCAGTTCGACTTGGGCACAAATAAATTCATTATTTGTATGCGGTATTTCGATTAGAGATACTTTGAATTTTTTGTGAAACGCCAGAAGAACACCACCTCCGACAGGAGCGTCAATAAGATCTCCATGTCTATCCCGGCGGAAAATAGTATACTCAAATATAAAGTAAAGGACCTAGGATATAAGTAAAGACAAAATAAAAAGTAAAGGACCTAGGATATATCCTTAAGGAACTCCTGGTGTGGGAAATATAAGAAAAAAATGGAGGAAAGTGACTCTGTAGGGATGGCTATGAAGATAGGAGGAGAACCAGGAGAGAAGGGGACCAAAAATACCGAACCCATTAAGTTGATTGAGTAGCAGGTTTTGGTTCACAGAGTCAAAAGTCTTCGAAAAGTTTGTGTAAATCTGTGGGTTTTGATGAATAGCCACTTGACTTTAACGCTGCTGGAGAAAAACAGCTAAAAAGGCTGATGCATCTGTTTGCATATCGAAGACTGGTATGCTTTAGAAGATCGGCTACAACATCTTTGTATGCTTTGTAAAATTGAAAACCGGTTTCTTACACACTATTCAAATGTTACTCTTAATCAAAGCGTAAATCTTCATGCCAATGTCAACAAATGTACCCGTAAAATTATACATGTTCACCTTTAAGTCGCATAAAAGCTGATTGATTCTCCCTTCTTGATTGGGTTATTTATATTCTTAAGTTGGCAAAACAACAACTTTTTACTCATCCGGCTGAATAGAATGAATCGATTTCAGATTAAACCGGTTACTTTAAGTAAATTTTATAGTGACGTTATTCTTAAGATCACTGACAATAGATATTTTTGTTCAGCAAACGATGCTCTCACCGAAAATCAATATTTTGGTTTGTATCAATATTTTAATCTGCGCTACATTAACAACATAACATTTGCAATACAATATTTTTTGAAATATTTACAATCATACATTCTTGCAGTAGTTATTGATTCTTGTATAAAATCAAAACAGTCGTAATCAATTATAGAAAATTAAGTTGTGAACAAGGTGCGTAGAGGCTTTGAACGTTTTGGTCGCTAGCAGTCTTTCCCTATTTTGATTGAAAGTTGTTAATCGGTTTAGTGACTTTAAAAGCTTAACGCTACCATCACAAGATCATGTAAAATTCTTTTATCAGGTATCGTGTAACCGATAATGTTCTTGCAACTCTATTCTTAAACTTCTTTGAAAACTTAATCTATAGATCTTTCAAATCGCCTTTGATCACCCAATACATGCATCTATAAAGTGAAATCGAATTTCACTACAACCGTCGAAAATAAAAAAAAAAATGTTTTCAAAGTCTCAAATGCTTATACGATTCTATACCAACTACAAGACCCATTCATCCGGCTACCAAGACAGGTTTTATGTAAATTTCAAGTGAAAGTTATTTGGATCTTTTCGATTTCATCCAACACCATAAAGTCACGATGCGGCTCATAAAACAAATCGATTGTTGAACAAACTGTAATCCATACAGATACTTATTGTACATGAGACAATTATCAGAAGCAGCTCGAAAACATGACCAGTTAACATTGTCATTGAAATTGAAACAAAAGACTTAAGCGAGTAACGCGAAACTAGATTTCATTTGTTTTCAGCATTTCTTTCGAAACGCACCAGCAGATGGACCGTATACTGCGTTTTGTCGCTTTTCTGTTGTGGTCGTGAAAAGATATTTCCATTAAAAGTTATTGCGACCCAAGGTATTATCCTCATCATCGCATCAGCGCGCAGTACCGCTATTATGTCGTGATGATATCGTTCTCACAGCATCTAAACTTTATGAGTTATTGTTGATACTCTGGTTGGGAGAAGCTAAGCTGTCATCTTTGTTTGGTGCTTGCACAAGCATTGCTTTGGAGCTTTGTGGCTGTGTACGTGTTCAGGCCATTCTCATAAATTGAAATTTTCGGATCAAGTTGTTCGGTTTCGTTTTTCAGAGGCATGAAACATGAGAATCATCTCGAGGCGTTACGTTTAATGTGTTTTGTTCGGAGAAGCTTGTTAATATGGGGGTGTAGTCATAATGTTGGCATAGATACTGCAGTGGTAGAACTGTTGAGTGAAATCAAAAATGTGTGCTACGGAGAGGAAATCTGTGTAAAATTTGACGTCAATGACTATGATATTTCATTCAAAATTTTGCTCCTCTTACGGTAGTTTTAATCAAAAAATACTTTGATGTACGTTGCTGTAAGTTTGATTGGCTAAGTACACAGCATTTTGCGATAATAACTTAATGTCACTTTAAGATGTGAAGTGAACTGTAAAGCCTTTTCTTCGCATATGTATCAATCGGAACAATCCACCTAGTCGCTTGATTTCAATCATCGAAACACAATCGTGAATCTTATCCAAATCTTCCGGTTTATCAATTCTTAGCGCACGATAGATACTCACCGTCATGCATTTTCATCATTTCAGCATTGATACATAAGTAATGAATTCCCGATCTTTTCTGAAATGATCAGCTTCGTGACTTGAGAGAACTATTCTATTCGCTCGAGACAGCTCTAAGACGACGGCGAAATACACTTGCACGAGTCAGTGAACCTGAAAGTCGCATAAAATTGAAATTCTCGTCGCAGTCAAGTTGACACACAAAAAGGTTAATTCGAGACGTTTACGGTTTTTCATACAATACGGTACAGTTTGGATTTAGCTGACTAATAAGTTCCTCAGTACTGATGCAAGAGAACAGTAAAATGTGTGACAATTGAAATTCGTTGAAGGTAAGATAGGGAAAAAGAAGATGAAGCAGATTGGCTAAAAAGTTTATGCTGTATCTTTTATCTTCAAAATGTTATGAAACAAAATAGATAGCTAGAAAACGTAAATCTGCGTGGTTACTAAATGAATAGTTTATCTGGTTGTGGAGAAAAGATTTTATACAGGCACCATGTGGAGTAAATATTTCAATAGAAAAAGATTTTATGCTGAAAATGAAATTTGAAATGTTATGCATGTTTGGTTTTTTTAGTTTTGTTGAGAATAGGTTTAGATTCCAATACATAGGTGGGTTGTGTATTATACAAAATTTGGCCTTACTGTTGTTCAGTTTTAGGCGCTAGTTATCAGACAAAAATTAACTCAAAAAAGCTGCCTATTTCTTGCTACTTTATCAGAAATAGAGGCGGGCAATTTGAATATTAGAGGATTTCAACATGCACCGGATTTCCTTTGATAGATCAGTGGTAAATATGATGCAGAAAACAATTCTGGCTATGATATTTTGTGCTAATGTTGATGTTGCAAGTCTTTTAACTGAATTAGCTCCATAAGTAGCTGTTTGCTTGCAAGGGAGCTTGCAGTGAGTTGATTTTTCTCTTTTGAAGATTCAAAAGTAAAGCACAGAAAATCGAGAGATTTTTCAATAATTAAAGCTGAAAGTACCGCAGGACTGTTGCAGTCATTTAAAGATAATGTAATCTGATCTTGGCTGATATGATCAAAATAGTCCTTTTCAAGCAAGGTTGACAAAAAACCGAGAACTTCTCCCGTAAATAGCTTTCTGAAGCGCTCAATAACAAATCCAATAACAAGCCTCGGGACCAAATTGACCATGTAAACGATAATGTTTCAAAGATTTGAGAATTTTCTCATGGAATGTTAGATTGCTCTATAGAGTTTGAACTGCTCAGCAACTGATTGATGCCTTTATTTGAATATAAGGTGGATATAATAATAATACAAGATATCAGATGGACAAGAAATTTAGTTTTACAAAGGAAAGAACATAATTTACGCCATAGCACCATGTGCTCAGGGTATACTTTTTCGTTAGCCAAAAACTGAGGTCTGCCATCGTCGGATTTCACGCTTTTAATGGATGGCTATGTACTCTTTGCGTGCGGGGCAAATTTGCAAACTTCAGACACATAAAAGTTCACAAAATTACGGAGGCATCTACTGACGACAAAAATGATCCTCAAGGCACCCTTGGAGATTTTAACGTCAAAATAGGTCGTAAGTCATAATGACGATAGATTTCAATTTATATAACTAGCAACATCGCAGAACTTGGTCGTTGCGAGTACTACATTCCCACGTAAAGATTTTCATCTGAAGGAGCCACTCATTATCAGACAGACCACGTATTAGTAGATCGCCGAAACTACTAGGGCCTGACGACGGTACGAACGTACCGAGGTGTCAACTTAGGCTTTAACCACTATCTTGTTAATATGATTCTCCGAACGTGGCTTGCTTTGCGTAAAACATTTTATACGTGAATCAGGTTCGAATCAGTAACATCTTTGGTTTTGCGTTAATAATAGCACTTGAAAGGTTCTATGGAAGACATGCCTTAAAAATACTATCATTAGTATTGCTAGCATAATCTTAGGCAGCAGTTGCCAAAGTAAGATCGACTGGTTTGGTGGATTGACTGGTTTGAACTGGCGGCTGAACGTAAGAACGCTGTATATCAAAAAATGCGGCTATCTCTTAGAACGTTGGGACGCGAGAAGGAATATAAAGAGCTCACAAAAATGAGAGCTTTTGTGAAATTAACGTTAGACAATCTACCAAAGAGATCCGTCGTTTCTTTTAAATTAACTTAGCAAAAGAACCTTAGCATCGTTCCTGACCCAGAATTTCGGCTACGTTAGATTTTGGTGAACCATAGAAATTTTCGTTCCAATCTCAGCCGGAGAAAACGCATATAATTTCTAATCTTTTTCTCTTAGTTTATATTGCCAACATTTTCGTGGCTTGAAAACGAAGCTTGAAAAAATTAATACTGCCTCTTTTATTGAAAACTATCAGTTAAAATACTTTTCTCGAACCTTTTTTTGAAAATGTCCTAAGTTTGAAAATTCTTCTGGATATGTCTACCGTAGTAGATACTTTTTCACACTGTCTGGGGCCTCTAATTTTTGTATGAAAAATGATAGCCATCATCCTCCAATGTCGATAAGTATACATCTCAATTTCTGTAAAACTGACTTTGAGACACTAATTGCCTCTATTAATTGGTTCACTTTTTTCAAGAATTTAATGCCAACCGCGCTTCCTTTTGGTAATCTTAGCATACATTGCCACATGTCTTGGTCACGAATGTCAAGATGCTCCATTACTCATCGCAAAAACCATGCGTGCATTACATCATAAAAATGCCACTTGCCTGAAATATGTACATTCCGCGTCTGGCGATGATTATGTTGTTTATTTTAATATGCAGTCTGCTGCTAAAAAAGAAACAAAAATTGCAACGCTGAACTACTTTTTCATTCATGATCTTAAGAGGTTCTGCCCATAAGTCTGTAGCTTAGAATCTTCTTTATCTGAATATGTTTCTTTTAATAACTCTTGCGCATATACTCTGCAACAAATGTCCAATCTATTTGCTTACTTTTGTTTCCTATGTGTATTCTAATTTGTTTTCTTCTATCTCCTGCATGCCTCCATTTCACTTTATCTCTTGCCTATCTTTATTTGTGACGAATCTTCTAAGAGTTTTATCAACGTTTGATTCAAGCTTTTCTCTGGGCTTTGATGGAATTTCTTACTTCTTCGTAAAAAAAATTGCTACTACTGTTGGTGTTTCCTGCTTTCCTTTTTTACATTGTTTGTTAAAAATGTCCGTTTTTAACGCTGTGTAATGGCATTTTCCCCCAGCTTTTTGGAAAGTGTCAAGGAATTTTTCTATCCAGAAGTCTAGTGATGGAAACCTAGGTAATAACTACCGACCTATTTTAATCCTTTCATGTTTTTGTAAAATTTGTGAGCGTCTTGTTTTAAATCGCGTCTATGATACTCTTTGCCACGTTTTTGCTCGTCAATAGCACAGTTTCGTAAAAAACCGGAGCACTGCCACTAACCTAGTCGGGTTTTCTCATTTATTTTTTCTGTTTTAGATACGTCATATGCACCCTACTTCCCCAAGACTTGTGACTCAGTCAATCACGAGCTCCTTCAATGCAAATCAGAGTATTTGGACTTATCTGAGCCTCTTATTTCGTGAATATCGTCATTTGTATTTAATTGTGCTTGCTAGGTTAAATATTTCATTTTCATACTTTTTTCCTTCCTGCGGTGCACCTCAAAGATCTATTCTTGGACCTTTACTCTATAATCTCTCCATCAATGATCTTCTCAGCGTGATTCCATCTCCTTGTTTAATGCACGCTGATAACTTGAAATGTTTTCGTGTGATCAATGCTCCTTCTGATCATCTTGCTCTCCAAAACGATTTAAATTGTCCTGTTTCTTGGTGTGACTGTAATTACTTGTCCTTGGATGTCTCCAAACCTTTCTCTATGTCTTTTGCATTGAAATCTTCCGCTTTTGAGTTCTTTTACCCTATCTGCGACACCAATCTTTTGGATATGGATCATTTTACTGACTTCCATATTACCTTTGATCGGAAGCTTAAGTTTAATATCCGCATTCCCTTCTTGGATCACCAGTTTTTTTATACGTGTTTGCCACAATTCCTTTGACATTTCCACTTGTGTGAGTTTTTTTCTTTCCCTTTTTTTTTGCTCTTTCGTTGAGTATTGCTACGTAGTGTGGGATCGTCGTTTCTGTAATTTGTCTGATGTAGCAAAAATATATTGGCCAAGGCCAGGCCAACTGCTTGTGATCGTGTGGTCGTCACGAAATCGCTCTGATTCGTGCCCAAAACCCAATCCGGACGGAAGTCGCACGAGAACCGGCGAGTTCTGTCAAAGTCGCTTGTCTGGACCATCCACACGCTCGGGCTTACCTGTGTTGGTCTGGACTTGACCAATATGTATTTGCTACATGAGGTGATTGAATCTGCCTTGTTTGTAAGTTTAACCTACCATATTGTCCTTACAGTGAACGATTATCAATCCTCAATAGGCCTCGACTTGATCGACGCAAAGCTTATGTTGATGACAGTTTTCCTTTAAAGTTTGTCGCGGCGTTTTATCTTCATTATTGGGGTTTTTTTCCAAGGGGTTTTTTTCGAAGCGTCATCATGCAACCACTCTGTTTAGCTTTTGCGCGTAAAAACGTTTACTGAGGGCGCGTTATATTTTTCAGCATGATTCTCTCCCACAACCTGTTGGAGTTCACTTTGAGTTTACTTTAAAAAAATTTACTTTGTAGAGCACTGTTTTCGCCAACTTAATCCTAATAATTTTTATTTTACTTTTGATATTTTATCAAATCATTAATCCTATTGATCTCTATTTTATGCTTTAGTCTATTTTAATTTCGTACTTATTTTTCATTCTTTTTTTAATTAGGTGCCTAGCCGGTCAATTTTTCAGAGTGGATTACTAAATCACTAAAAAGGATACTTCAGAGAAGGAAAAAAGCAGTCTGGGTAAACGAATTGGTCTGTGAATTAGAAAGAACTTGAAAGCGAGTTCCGCACTAGGCCAAAAAGTTCTACCAAATAATCCGAACTATAATGCAATACATGTACTGTACGGGCAAAAAACGTATTCTGATCACCGATCCTGAAGGCATTCCGGAGCGATGGAAAGTGAATTTTAGTGAATCGCTAAATGGTTAGCTCAGTAAAGAATTGGAGACTACACTAATTGGAAAGGAAGACCTTATGCTACCGTCGCCAAACATAGAAGAGGTTCAAAGAGCCATAAGTCGGTTGAAATTTAACAAAGCTCCTAAAGCCAACAGCATACCAGCTCAGCGGATTCAACCTAGATTGCCCTGACTCTGGCACGTCAACTAAGTCCAGTCTAATACAGGCTTATGCGGATGATATTGACATCATTTGGAGATCTTGTGCAGCTAATTCTTCATGCAGATCGAGTCGGTGGCATAAAAACTGGCGCTGCACAGAAATGAAGGATAGACAAAGCACATGGTAACATCATTTGTAGAAAGAATACCTACAGGTGATCAAATCCTGAGAGTGGTGGAGCATGAATTCAAAGATGTGCAATCTTTCACTAATCTTGGATCAAAGTTAGTAGTCAATAAGGATGGGCAAGACGAAATACGCAGACTGCTCGTGTACAAGACTAGTTTTGACGGTACTCATGTATGTATCCGAGACTTGCTAAGTTAAATGCACTCTGACCCCTAAGCAGGGGCGGATTTGCCACTAGGCCCGGTAGGCCCGGGCCTAGGGCGGCAAATTTCGGGGGCGGCAAATTTTCGATTTTTTTTTTTGTTGTGGCAGTTTTTTTTCTATCGTATATGTACATATATCTGAGTTGAAAGAGCTTAACACCTCAGGCCAACCAAATTCTCTAAAAATTCAATGCACGCAAAAATGTACTTCTGATGATTTTTTTCGGACATTAAAAAGTTTGACTTATAATAAATATCGAAATGCGATCACGGTAAACGACCAAAAAAACTCAAAAATACATAAAAAGAGCCTGAAAAGACCTAAAAAGATCCTAAAAAGAACCCAAATAATACCTCTTCAATTTAGGAAAAGCTTATCAGAGGTAAATATTTGCGAGCATTCATTTTTCAGAGAATTTTTTTTATTATTATATTACAGGGTGTATCAACTACATGCGAATCTCTCTTTATTTTTGACGTGTTTTTTTCATATTGTACTTCATTACGGAAATTAATTTCTATAAAAAAAATTAAATCTAGAACATCATAGGTCAAAATATCTCGGCTTCATCCTTAATTAATAACATATCGAACATTAATTTACAGTAGTCGAGTTCATAGTTGATCTCCAGTCAAGTGCGGAAGCAAACTTTGAACGGAATAGTAAACTTACTTATAAAAATATGAGCGAAGACGTTGGAATAATATGCGATGTAAAGGTGTATACGGTTGTGGACTGTTAAAAATTGGTATTTTTGGATTCTTTTTTTTTAGGTACTTTTAGGTTCTTTACCGTGTGTGTATTTTAATAATTATTTTTGTGGCAAGGGCGCAATAATAGGAAATTTTTACGAACGAAGCGGTGCCAGTTTTGCTCTGATATTCCTATTTTGTGAGCTCGGGCGCAACAAAACACAGCGAAGTATTCTAGGAAATCCAAAAAAAATCGCGCATTGTTACACTTAATATAATTCACGAAAAGGGGGGCAAATATTTCTGAGGCCTAGGGCGGCGGAATGGTCAAATCCGCCCCTGCCCCTAAGCTACCTCCGAGAGGAAAGTGTTGTGGAGAATCTTTGGCCCCATTCGTGAAGAATGAATTTTGGGTTGTACGCTATCTACTTAGAAGCAGATATAATTACAAAGATAAACCTCAGTATATTCTGGTAGACAGTTGTATGACTGAAAAGAAACCTGCTCGGAAAACCCGTGGTTGCACACGACATCGAGGGATATCTTGCTTGTGCTAGAGAGATGGTGTTGATTTGATTTCTCGGCTTGCGATCGGGACCGATGAAAAATTTTATTGAAGGAGGCCAAGTCCGGACGATAATTATGATGATCTGCAGGTACGAAAATAACACAATAGCACACCTTTTTTGGCATCACAGCCAAAAGTATAAGAAATTTGTTTCACTTTGAAGTCAACTTATCCTATGAATTTCGATCCGATGGCCGCTTTGGAAGTTGTAAGGGTGGAACATTTTACGATTACCGTCCGCAAAAACACCAAAATTTTCGAAAGTGAACTATTTAGTGTTTGCTTCACTCAGAAAAATTTCATTTAATAGAATCAAATTTAAATCAAAAGTTGAAACACTTTTAAATAAAAAACGAATCTTATTTGAATTCCACTTTATTATAAAAATTTTATTTTCATATCAAAATTTGTCATCAAAGAATTAAAAAGAAACGTATATGGCGCCATTTCATATTTGAAAATTTTTGATTCAAACATGTTCAAAAATATGATTTGGCGCCATATACTGGTGAAATTTTTCTGAGTGTTTCACTACAAAATACTCTAAGATGGTTTTGTCGCGCTCGGTTTCAGTCTGAAAAATCACCATATTGTGATCATAAACATACTTTTATAAGAAATTGCAATACATTTTGATTGGGTTTTGACAGACATATGTACCAATACCACCAAGACGATTATTTTTGAAGGCTAAAAGCTTGAATTCTTGAAGAAACTTGATTGAAAGTGTTGATGGTTTTGTTAAACTTAATGTGACATTGTGGGCTCAGAGTAAACGTGTGTGGATTTTTCCGTGGCACTTACTAATAACTATGTTATACCATATCGTCGGGTGTACGCTAAAACCATGAATGTGCTTTTTTGGTGATTTTCAGTTTTTCATGTCATTATACGCGGAGTTCTTGTATAAACAATTTGCCAAAACCGGAAATAGTTCCTGTGTATGTTTTATCGTCCGTGCCTAACTTAGGTAGTTTTTACCAGACGGTCTTCTTAGGACTGGACTGTTGACGACAGTCAACGGCGACTGAGCAAACAAGAAAACTTGCTACTCGTGTCTACCAATTCGTGTTGGGGGCAGACCCATACACCATATTGGTAACTGCGAGGCCGACCCAAACCTCTTTTATACTACTGAGTATAACGTCCGGCCATATACGCGGCACCACGTCGTCTCCGGGGACTCGAACCCCGGTAAGACTAACCAAGCGCCAATAGACCCATTGCGTAGGTGTAGTACAATGACCCTATTGGTTAGGCTCTAAAACCACAACCACCGCGTTGCTCCCACAAGGGGGGCCATACCCAAAGGTAAGGGTGGACGAGGTCCAGGGCTTCCTTACCCCGCGGCCTCGCTTTCTTTACAACCCCGGAATAGGTTGGTTATCCTCTCTGTGGCCTCTGCGGGCACAGAGAGGACCTTATTTTTTGTCATGAGGATGTGCTTTGCCTTTCCCTGCCACATCCCCAAACATTGCCACCGCGCACGGTGTCTGCTTTCCCCTCAAGATCATAAATGCCCCCACTATTTCAAACTCAATGTATGTTCGTCGTCTCAGCTTTAGCGCACTCTAAGTCTCTGTTCATTTTTTACTTTGACTATCCCTCCCTCGGGAATGGTCGACATTTCAACAAACTACTTAGTGATACATAAAGTTCACTACAACTCACCTTCTTCATCCGTCCTCCCGTCTTGACAACATTTCGTCTTTACTTTGCCTATCCCTCCCTCGGGAATAATTGGCATTTCAACAACATACTCTGTCCATCAATATCAACAATCAGCAATCAACGTCCATCAAACCTGTGATCATCAGAACCTACGTTCATCAGAACCAGCGTTCAACAAGACCAGCGTCCAACTAGACCTGCGTCCAACAAGACCAGCGTCCAACAACCCCCTCTAACTCCAACCAGCAAACCAACCGACCAACAGAACCCTCATGTCCGCCTTCCGACTGTTCTCAAGGTCATCATCCATCAATGCCAGCAAGTGTGCAAAACACACATGCCGCACCGATGGCTAACTACTCCACTCGGCCGCACAAGTCGTACTACTATGTCGTCAAACTTCCAATAAAGGAAGTTAGCGATGTTCGTACGACTACGCGTGACTTCATGTTTCGTATCGACTTCAAACATTAGTTGCCCATAAATATAATTTCCTTCAGTATTTCATTTCACTTCTACTTTGCTTACTGGGTTCGGTGCCCGTAAACTTTTCGGCATTTCGTTGCTACTTTGAGCAACATCAGTCCATTCTATTTACCACCTAGCACTGTGGGGACACTCACAGGCTATAACATACATTGAGTTATCCATAACAGGAAACATTCAGACTTTTAGGTACTTACAAAAATCGCTGGCAGCGACAATGCCCGGATCAATAGCAAAGTCCAGCTCAGCCCACCTCACAACCGCCTCATACACCTACTAAGACCAGTTATCCCTGAAACAGCGATTGAACTACGTGATCGCACAACTAGGTCCTTCTACTTAACCTTCTTCGTTCTTCCTTCCTCAGAACAACAATACATCAGTTATCCCTGTTAATGTACCTCAGTACATAACATTATCAGCGATTGAACAACGTAATCGCACAAGGTCCTTCTACTAAACCTTCTCCTTCCTCTTCCTCAACAAATCAGCTATCCCAGCTAGACATACCTTAGTACATCACAACTTGCATTTTGGCAACTACTAGTTATACTGCGACTGTTAAATGGCAACTGCCCAGAAGCAAAACTTTCGTAAACCGACTACTTTATGCTGCTTGAATCATCATGGGGAAGTGCACGGATTCGCGCTCCCTGAAGTCAGTCCCGAGAGACTGACCCCCCATACACTAGCCGAGGACATGTGGGACGCCATCCCCCTTGGGACCCGTTGCGATTCCCGTAGGAAAGGCAGGGGTCCTCCTCGCACGAATCTCCCAGTGAGGGTGAACCTGAAGAACATGTATAGTTCGACAAGCGCTTGTTTCCCCCACTGGGGCCCAAAACCGGAAATGTAAAATTTCATTTTATGCCTACACAAAGTCAAAATTTCAATTTTATGAATCACCTAAAAACTAAGTATTTGCAAAATGCGTTACGCCAAAATCATGAATGTGCAGATTCATTGTTTTAATTTAACGGAATATTATTAGAATATTATCTTCCTTAATTCAAATAAAAATGGTTCTTATATTTTAAAACTGATTTATAATATTATGTCAAATTTTCATATTGATTTTACTCGAAATAGCATTTTAGCACATTCATGGTTTTGGTATAAACCTGACGATATTTTATGCAAATGAAATCATTTATTCGAACTATTATATGAAAATTATGCCACGGCAATCCTGGCAGGTCTGGGGGCTGAGACTAGTAAAGACGTTCATTAAAAAAATTGCAATCAATATATGGTGTGATTAGTTCTATGATTCATTTTACCTCTGATTTAATTCAGGTACCTATTCAGAGCTATGTCGATTCGAAGCTCGGTTTGCGGTCTTCCGTCGGAGTCTAGATTACCAGGCATCTCACATACGTTCCCTTTGGCGCATGGTGTATACATTGTCGGCGTGCTGCCAGGAGCTGGTTGAGCTCATTTCAGCACCTTGGATCACTTTTTCCAACATCTCATAGAAAGCAACGTAGTTCTGAACTTGCAAAAGGATGCAAAATACTTTAAATGATTCAAATGTTAAGGATATAGATGCCTTAGCATCGTTTGGCACTAATTTTATATCATCAGTTTCGTTGGGATACCGGGCTTTCGCATGTATACGTTATCATAGGTGGCATTGATGTCGACGAAAAGGTGAGATAGCTTTGTATTCTAGAAGTTTCTCCACTGACTGCTTCAGAAATAGATTACATGGGCAATTTCGTGTATGGTTGTTGGTAGCTATTTGATAAAACTTTTAAAATACGCTGATACAACAGAGCGGTTGCTCCTTTGATTGTTTTCCACTCGTCGGAGACGGTAACGTGTGTCGGTAAAATAACCTTCTTTACGCTTTATACTTAATACTTTCTCATGGCGTGCCGTGCCAGTCCTCCTCGTTTCGCAATATTACATGTACGATCGTCTCTAATGCTACCAAGCCGTGCGCAGACTCAATGGTTTGCCTCAAATTGCGAATCGACTGCAAACAAAAAATGTGCGCTGAGCATCTTCGAGCACAGTCACACACTACCCATTCTGTTCGTGTATTTCCTGAAGTAACTGTTTTCTATCAAAAGTTGACAAAGATAGATCTCGCTGGCCACGGGTAATCCAAGGCTGAATAAGACCAATTAGCTTAGCCGTTCAGCGTCCTTTACTACTCTTACACGTTCTCATTCATACGTGCGTGTCAAAGCCTCAGTTCAGTAAGGCACTGCCGAAGACAGGCTCCCTTGTTTGCGTTCTTGTGCTAGGAAATATATCGGAATTACACCCGATACCAACATCACGGCACTCCTGAACTGCACATCGGCAATGCACTTCCGGAACTTTTTCGATCGGAGCGCAGCTCTCGAAATTTTGACCCCATATAGCAGGGCGGAATTGGTCGTTGCCATCAGAAGCCTCTGTCTCGTCTCAATAGATCCGCCGTCGTTGGCCATTAGCCTACTCAGCGAAGTGAAGACTACTAGAAGATTACTATTACATACCCTGCGGCTGTGAACCCAATAGGTCAGCGTGGTATCGAGGATCAATCCCAGATAGCTGGCCGATTTGCCTGACTGGCTGGAACATGGGTATGACAGTTAGTATTTTCTTCTTCGTCCGTATGATAATCTCTGTCTTTGACTCCGCGCTGAAGGCCGTGCTTGATCATCAACCGTTCCACCCTACTCATAAGTCTAAGTTGGGCAAATTCGGTAGATCTGCCAGTGATGATAGCTGCTAGTTTGACTGATTTTGCTAAAGAAATGACCTTGGTTAGAGTGAATTCAATGGAAAATTTAAACACTATAATTGAATCATCTTTGATTATATTATTGAGTATTTTGCGCCTTCTGTTGATCGGTTGCAGGTTTTCTAACGTATGAATCTTCATTCCTTTGCGAAGCGGTTTGGCTTCATTTGCAGAGCTATTCACTAGCATTTAAGAATTAATATTATTTAAGAATATTATTTAAGAATCTTTCTCTTACAAAACATATAATAATGGTGGAAGTAAAACAAAACTAACAATTCAATTAAAACTTGAAATAGAAACCTTAACGAAGCAACCCTTTTGTTTATGATGTTCAAATAAAAATTAATTTAAAAATGTCATCTTGAAAACATTGTTTTTCAGATCATATGCCTATAGCACAACGGTATTCAGTTTCTCTTTGAATTGTCATGACTTCCGGAACCAAACATTCCATATTTTCCTTCGAACAATAGAAACAGTAATGCAAACAACAGTGAACTCAGCCTTTCTTCGGCTGCGTTAATATTGATTGCCAATGAAAACACCCATTCATCATTGTCAAATCTGTCATTTGTATTCAATAAGCTTCACTCTATTCAAAACATGAATCATAGCATGGTAGAAAACGAGAGTCGTCTGCTTGATGTGAGTCGGCCGGGCAACAGACTGGTTTGATGATATCTCTGAAACATTCGCGACTTTTCAATAATACATAATTACTTTGACCTTCATTCCAGCGAAAACCGATTTGGAATCCACTGAGGCGATCTACCCACTGCATCAGTTTGAAAATTAATGCATACATCAATCTTTGAAAATTAATTCACCTCAGGTGGAAAATCTGCTTCATTAATATGTATGCCTGGTGAACTTTGTGTTTTATTTTAGAAAGGTCAAGTTTCGTTAGTACTAATTTTATCTTTTCGCTGGCCAACTAAGCTAATGTGATATTCAAATACCATTGTCCGCTCGTACCACTAAACTCAACCTAGACCTTTCATCTCACACTTTCGGATCTGTGATTGATCACTTCTTTTTGCTGTTCTTTTTTTGGTTTCATTTTGTTTGCGATCATAAAAATTTTTCGGCGCCGCTGATGGTTTGTTTATTGATGATCATCAAAACTATCAATTCGAGCCTGAAGAATGAAGAGACAATGAAACCATTTGTTCAAAAAAATTATAGTGTCGTTAGTTTTGCCAGGGGAAATGATATAACACCCTCATATGCATTGTCCAACGTGCAACAAACGTTTTCGCTAATGGCGAAGAAATATATGAATCAGAAATGGAAAGTAAGCAAATTTGCTTGGGCTTCCGTTGTGTAGTTGATATCGCATATTGACATTACTTTTTATGCAATCTGGCGTAAATGAAACCAAAAGTAATCACAATAAATTAGTCATTCATGTGGGATGCTTCCTAAGTTTCCTAACAAGTAGCATTAATAGTCTAGGTAGGCGGAAAACATCTTCTGATGCATCCACACTGAATATTAGATTCTCATATGTGCCAATTGGTGATTCAACAATTCACATGCGTGGCTGTTAGTGGGAATGACATTAAAATTTAAACACTAGTAACATTAGTAACATACGCTGTTGGTGTAGATTGCAGTGGGAAACACCTTCATCTTCAATGAGTTCAATGAGAAATCAAATACGAATCAGTGCTTGGAGCTGTAATTATTCTTTTGAGTCAAGGCTAATTAAAAGCCAAATTGGGCTCAATATAGAAGAATCTTTTCAAAGTACCTTGAAACGACGTCACTGCCTACTACTGGAAGAAGTTGCATACGCAGCCCTTAGGACAACAAAATTTACGTAACAAAGCTAACCATCCTACAGTAAACAAGTCCTTTGTGACACGACACGATTCTACTGACAAACAGACGGACACGAGAATGGACTGGTTCGGTTAATAGGGCGTACAGGCGACTCTAATGAGCCAGTTGTACGCCCTGTGAAGCAACGGCTCACGGATGCACTTTTCAACTACATAGGCCATTCGACTAACAGAAGGGGTTAGATTTAAGACCTAGGTTAAGATTTAGGTATAATTAGGCTAAGTTAGCTATAATTAGGTATAAGTTAGATCGTACTTTTAATGTAGGGTAGTTTTTTAAAAAATTATTGCCAGGGTAACCACAGCTGCTGTACAGACTGGGTAATACCATTAGTGTGTAAGGAAAAAAATAATTGTGCCGAAAAAATGTATGAAAAAAATAAAACCAATCAGAGTCAGCAGGTTAAAAACTTAAAAAAAACTTAGAAAACTTAAAATCTAGCGGCTATACTATCCGCTAGATTTTAAGTTTTCTTGTTAATTAAACTTTAAGCTACGATTAATTTAAAATAAAAATATTTTCAATCCAATTCAAGCAAGCAAGTGCTATTGGATCCCGTCAAACAATTTAAATTGTGGAGTGGCTAGCTCAACGACTCACTTAACCACTGATTTGACTCAACTTCAAATAAAAAACCTTCATGCTGAGAAATTTACCGTAGTTGGATCTGAACGCGGGGCTACACGCACTTGCAACAAGTGCTTAACGCATTTTACTACCCTAGCATTCACGAAGACTAAGCTAATGAAGCAATCGAAGATGATGGCTCTTTGATACCCTTCACCTGATGAAATGATCTCTGGCCAAGTAAAGTATAGACTACATGTCCATTTTCCTCTGTGATGTTAGATACATACTCTCGTCAAGCTATCACAAGTAAATGTAATTACGAGAGCTTGGGTACGCTTGGCTGCCTTGTAGTTTGAAATTTGGTCGGTCTTTGATCGCGAGTAAATCGACTTGTCTCATAAGTAAGATGCTATTTTTTCCGGATGAGAATTTACTGAGGAAGCAATTGACTTTATTCTTTATCATTCGGCTGCTAGGAGCAGAACAATCGATCGGAGTAGCATTAACTAAATCAGGCCAAAATAATTTAGACCCACCATGGTCATTTGAAAATGGCAGTAGTATTTTTTGTCAGCACATTGTCACGTACCATTCCGCACTGATGGTCCTCTCTTTTCTACATTGACATACTTGCTTGCCAAACTAACATTTTGGGCCTGAATTTTTACACTGCAATTCCTTGCTCCAAATCACTGATATTCTCTTTATTTTCTGTTGAGTAAATCTGTGGTCCAGGTAACGTTGAAAATATATATTTCAAATACGACTACCATCACTATGCTGCAATAATTTTTGATCAACGTTTTCTTGTAAAATTTTTTGACCCGGAAATTCCAACTTTGTATTAATTATTAGTGCTTTTTAGGCCCTTTTGTTTTTTGTTGTCTCAATACTATTTTTTCCCTAAACCTTTTGCACAGTGCTCTATAACGTACCCACTTTTTTTTAGTAATTGTTCCATTGCTTTGATCACAGCTCCAGCAACGGCCCGGCACTTTAAAAGGAGGGGCCTCCATATACAGATTACTCCCAACCAATAATGCAGACCCACTAGTTTGATTCTGAAAAACTGTGGCGTACCCTCTGAAGCTTACCCTATGAAATTCTGAATGTTTGGTCTCTGTTTTCACTATAAAATTCTATTTCAATTCATCAAGGAGGCGCTTTTCAATATTTGAGCGAAGTGCTACTGAAAATAAGAGTGGCTACCAGTCTCTAAGCATCGATTCCTGCCACCATTACTTCGGTTGTACAGTTATTTACCATTGCAAGACTAGAGATTATGAAGCAGTACCTGCTACTATCTGCACGTATGAGATGTAACTTTGCTTGTAGGCTGGGACGCTTTAAGTCATAAACTGCTGGCGTGCCTTCCAGGCCTGGTTCCAAAACCACGTTAATTGGCTGAGTGACCACTTAGTCACCTCGTAGGGCCTTCACGTAACATTGGACTATGGTACATTTACTTGCCATATATTTGAAATCTCGGCAGTGAAAACACAGCAGCCTTTCTTTATTTCAGATTTTCGAATTACACAATCAAGAGCCTTGACTGGGGTCTAAAGTCTTACGTTGACATCGAAAGTCTTCAGCTTACTTAGTTCCCGCTCCAAGCGGGTAAAGAAGTGCCTTAATTTTAAGTTCAGGATACTGCGCTACTGACTCTGAGTGAATATCCGGAGTTTTAACACTCTTGTACAGGCTGTACATCACGAGTGCCTTCTGATATCTCTGTACCTGCAGTGTGGATTGTTGCATTTTCACCACTGGTTTTTATGAGCTCGAAGAGAGAGGCACTCAGGATGAGTGACCTGCCACTCGAAATATTTTTTATACTGATCTTAGTTTCTTGAGCATGTAGGGTCGGGATATATCTTGGAATATCAATCTGATAGGCCGTAATCAGGGGAATCTTAGGGATTGTTGCAGTTGGAGTATAATGGAGAAATGCATTCTGGTTCTTGGTTGTCAAAGATTGGTTGATACTGCAGATAATTTTGGTGGCTCATGAATGGCTGTTCGGAATGCTTTTGAGTTTGGTATTATCTTTACTGTATTAATACAGCCGCTTTGTTGATTGGTAGAAAGAAACAACCAGTCTACCGACGAATCCTGTTCACTTCTCTTCGATGAGCACGTTCTTTCTTTCCCATAGCTGGGTCTTTTTCCGTTGGAGTTTTTACTAATGTTCGAAGAAGAAATTCAGAAGAAATTCATATTTCTATATATATATATATATATATATATATATATATATATATATATATATATATATATATATATATATATATATATATATATATATATATATATATATATATATATATATATATATATATATATATATATATATATATATATATATATATATATATATATATATATATATATATATATATATATATATATATATATATATATATATATATATATATATATATATATATATATATATATATATATATATATATATATATATATATATATATATATATATATATATATATATATATCTATATATATATATATATCTATATATATATATATATATATATATATCATCAAAAAATTTCAGTGAAAAAATCTCAGGAACGCGCCATCCGATTGAACTGAAATTTGCAGGATACATTGGTGTATATGCGGAATAGTGCTAAGTCTCTCAAAAAGTTAATAATCTTTAATCCTTTGGCGCCGGCAGCCATTTTAGTGATATTTTTAATATACCTTTTATTACGTACACAAATAATTTTTGCAAAAATAAAGTTGACGAAATAAATAACGGACGTGTTTTTCATATGAATCGGATAATGTTTTGGAATGTTTTAACCCCATGTGTGCGCTGCGTGCCTAAAAAGAGAACAGGAAAATTTGAAAATTTTTAAATTGCGATAACTTTTGACAGAGCTATTCAATCACTACGAAATTTTCAGAACATATTGGTATTATTTAGTTGTAGCTTTTAATGAAGTGCTGGCAACCCTGTAGCTAGGGCAGGCACTGAAAGTGAAAACCTCCAAATCATCGTCTCTCTTGAAAAATGCCGCTTCTTCAAAAAAAATATACTCATATGTAAATCTTGTGCTTTGTTTACATAGACAAGAAAAAAAATTTGATATGGTATAACGGGCACGCCTGGTAGCCCTTGCCCAATTTACCTATATTTTTAGCATCAAAAACTTCTGTTCACGGAAACTCACGATCCGATAAGCAGAAATTTGCAGAATGTATTGGTCTTAAATACGACCAGGTCTGATAGAAGTGATTTTGAAATGCAGGCGATTCTGTGCCAGTGGTGCCATCTTGAAAAATCACTAAAAAAGACAACTGCTTTTACCCCTATAAATTCTGATTCAATCGTTCGATTTTGACGAAATTTAAACCTTGTTTGGTAGAAATTTGGTGGAAAAATTCGGTTGGAGCTGCCAGCTATGATAGTTTCGGTGTGTTAAATTTGAAAAAATAAAAATTTGGAAGTGAAAACATTCAAACCATCGAATATCCTAAAAAATGTTCGTTTCTTACAATAAAACCAATCTGTATACAAATTTTGTGCTTTATCTACACGTTCAAAGTAAAACTTTGGAAATTTCATGTCGGACAAGAACGGTAACCCTTTCCCAGTTAACCTATATTTTTAGCATCAAAAACTTCTGTTCAACTCACGAATCAATAATCAGATAAAATTGAAACTTACAGAATGCATTGGACTTAAGTAGGACCAGATCTGATAGAAGCGATTTTGAATTGTAGGCAACTTTGGATTGTAGGCAACAATTGTAGGCAACCAGTGGTACCATCTTGAAAAATTACAAAGAAAAAAACTGCTTTTTGCCCCATGAAATGTGAATAAGTTACCAGATTTTCATGAAATTGACACAGTAGCTGAACCTTAGTCTAAACTTTGTTTGATAGAAATTTGGTGGAAAAATTCGATTGGTGCTGCCAGCTATGGTAATTTTTGTGTCTTTGGTTTTGAAAATTCGCTCAGGAAAATAAAACTTTTTGCCCTATAACTTCCAGTGCAGTCTTGAAATCAATACGAATTTCATACAATCAATGGAACTTATTATAAACACTATTCAGGCCAAAATTGGTTGAAAAGCCACTATAGGGTCTCCAGCTATTGTTGGTTTTGTGTTTGTTTGCAATATCTTTATTAAGCGGTTTTATCGTAGAATTTTCAATTGGTAATAATATTGTAGTGACAATAAACAGCAAATATTAAGCTTTCGATAATTTGAAAAAACTCGCTGCAGACAACCCTAAATTTCTTTATGCTCCTATAATTTCGAATGCAAGATAACAACGTGAAGCAGATGTGATATATTCTTGGCTTTGATACTGGCGAAAGGTTGCCAACACGAGTCGGTTGTGCTACTTTTGTATCAATAAATGCTTACAGTTAGTATTCATACCGGAAACATTTACAATGAAAATAAATACCCGATGTTTCAATTCCCAAAGTTCTGCAAATTTTTCGGATCGCAGCCCTAAACACCAACTTCAGTTACAGTGCTGCAGGCACTGAGCATTTTTTTCATTGATGTTATATGAGATGCTTCTTTCAAAATTTTGTAAAATAAGCAACTGATAACGAATATAATTAACAAGTGTTTTTCTTTCATAAACTTTGAAACCCATGCCAGTGGTAATATCTGAAACCTTCTACCATATGAGTTATAATGCATTCTTGAGACCAAAGTAAAACGTGGCATTTGAAACAGTTTGGCCGTAATAAGCAGCTCATGTGGGGGAATATGCACTCAAAGCCTGCACGATTCTTCTACTGTTCTTCGAACATTAGTGTTTCTAGCGGTTCAGGTGCACTGGAGTTTTTTGGCTCGTCTACGTCCAATGTCTCTAGAGTTTTATTATCTTTCCTATCTTATCAGGATTCAACTTAAAATCAATTGAACTTTTTCACTAAATTATGGCACGTAGTGAGTGCAGTTACTATTTGCCATTGTATATTTATGTTTACAAATCAGAACCACAAACGGTACCTTTTTTGGTTTAACACTTGTCAGTATTAATTATTTCCCACGATATAATAATTACTGTTATGCACTTAACGGTACTCACTTCACTCGAGTTAGGGTAGCTACTCAACACTCAAAACTAATGCAGCGATGCACGGTACTAATCAATCTTACACTGGATGTCACAATAGGAATGCATTGGACGAGTACTAGCACACGAATCTGGACTCATGTTCAAATCAATCATTCCAATTCAATTGACTTATTATGATATAAAGTTACTTTAAATAAATACCGTAACGCCATATGTCGTTTCCAATTTATCTTCCTATTGAACATTCAATTATAAATTAACCTAATTTCAGTTTTTAAAATACTGCCATTTTTCAGAAATATCCACATCATTCCGATTGCCAAATAGTTACTGAAAATTTATATTTTATTTATTTACAGGTAATTTCATTTTGATAATCGTGATTTGGATGCATGTTGGCGTTTAAAAAGAAGCAAGTGAATTTAACGCATGGAAAACTTAAGTAAATATTTTTCATTCGATAAGATTGGCGTGTTCAATGTTGACTGGTGCACTTTTTGCACCAAACGAATATTTCAGTACAATAATAAGTATACACATACGGCATCCACTTGTTGCTCTGGTACTAACCCAAATGAAAAGTGATGAAAAAAGTCGAACCTTCCGTAAAGTACCAAACAATCAAATGATATTTAGCTTCGAGCTATTCAAATATCTTAAATGAAAAGGAAACTTGCAACTGGATATTTTATTAACCAGCCTTATGTTCATATCAGAGTCAGTAAAAAAGTGGGCCAGTTGTCAATTAAAGGAATTTGAATATTCTTTGGAAATTTTTGATGGGAACTTGCGAGAATTCGGATACTGCCGCTTTAAAATTGATTTTCTTGCAATTTTCAAACATCTTGAAAAAAAATGAGTATCTCCTGTTAGTTCATTTACTTTTTCAATGCTTTTTGCTTATCAGCTTCTATTAGTTTCATTACCTTATACTACTCAAACTCTTAAAACAAAAACATATCTTGAAACGAGGAAAATCTAACGAGGAAACTAGCTTAAAAAATGTGTATCGAAAATTTTTAATATCCGTAATCTGAAGCCACTTTTAGTTTGATTTTGGGTAAATATTTTGATTCTTTGCATAGCCTTACAGGAAACCAAATATTACATTGTCGAATACGATTAAGAGACTATTTATACAATTATTTCACATTGTAGGTTTTATTTGCATAATATTAATGCATTTGCGAAAAATGGTGACCCTCTGCAGCATTACTGTTAAGTTCCTTAGTGCAAAAAAACTAGCTGGAAAAATCAAAAAAATGGTGTATTAATTTTAATAACATTTCAAGAAACTTTTCTAGAGGTTAATAGAGTTTTTAAAATACGAAAGAATCTGATTAAACTTAATGGTATTTTGGCATCAGTAAATTTTATATCAATCAAACTTTTAATCAATCAAATCACTCCGTTGAAAAGTCACATAACATTGACAAATTAAAGCTCAAATAATACAATTTCATATTTTACAACAGAAACAAGGATTGTACAAACAAACATTATGTAACAAAAAACGGTCAAATGCTCTCCAAGTGTCTTTGAGTACAAAACAAACAAACACATACATACATGTACCCATTCTTACCTTCGAATCATAAAAAAATCTGTTTATCTAAAATCAATTCATTCGAATCATTAATGAAAACTACAAAACAAATATACACAGCTACAATAGATCTGTTCCCAGTGAGATAGTAGAAATGGAGTGGACATGCCCATAAGATTTACATTGAAGGGGATGTTAGTAATTTTTTAGCTACTCATTGTCAAATCGAAGCCAAATCCAAGTAGTTTCCGTCCAATTTGACAATGAGGTCAAAATGGCGTAAAGGCAGCTTTAACATGCTTTGTGCGCGAGAGGATTGAAGGGGCTAATGGTGCAAAGTTATACCGTCCGTGTCCAGGGGCTGTCTGTTCCCTAACTCAGTCTTGAGTTTCGCCCGCGGGCGCACAAAACTACCCAAAATATTTCCCCTAACCGAAAATTTACGTCATTTTTCGGCTAGGGGAAAGTTCCCCTCTTGCAAGAACTCACATCAACTTTTTCTGTTGGCAATTTCTTGAAATGTGGTCCCGCCTGTCAAGTAATCCCACTGCTGATTAATTTTGTTTGTGCCCGAATATGGGAAACGGAAATATAAAAGAAGGCGTCACTTTTTGCTCTTCATATTGTTTTATAATTTTTTACTTGAAATCCGTTCTATAACTTTCCTGGTTTTGGCAAATTTTCTCCCACCATAGAAGAAAGTTTTTACTTAAAGAGATTTTACGTGCGATAAAAGGCAGCAGACCTAATGTAAACAACAAATGAAAAAACTAAAGGAATTGACTATACATTTTTGAAACAAATAGCATATTCTATAAAAGCTGCGGTGAAATATGAGTGGGGCAAAAGGGGCGTTCAGCTGACACTGCTGAAATCAGATTCAATTAAGTTCAGTGAAAGTTCAAAGTATTAGACACGATAGTTTCTGTGAGTATGAAACATTTTGTAAAGCGAATACTATGAATTATACTATGACAATATTTCGAATGTAAAGTAAAATGTTTCACTTTTGTGAAAACTGAATAAGAAGGCGTGAACCCAAAATACGCAGCAATAAAAGTGCTACAATTTGACGAAATATAACTCCAGATGTTAAATTGTCAATTCAAGTGCTGGTATTGATCTCTGTAATCGCAAGCCAAATGATGTGAACAGAAGGAAAATTTCCTCTGTCATAGCATCACCAGCTCTACCGGCAAAGTCAGATTCCATAGCATCTTGGAGGTGGCAATTACATGGTATCGATTCGAATGAAAGAAACTCAAACATTCTAGCTGTATACTGTTTGATCATGAATGCCAATGCGAATAAACTAAAACTTTTTCAGTAAAAACTGAAGTTCGCTGAGTTGTTATACTAAGCAATGTGTCTCGGTGCTCAAGCAATTCGTCTCATTTTCTTTTCTGCTAGTCAGTATAAAATAGGTAGATATTCGGAACAGAAATAACTTTTCAAATATAATTTGCTCCACATTAAACGAAAAATTGAAAAATTGAAAAATATTTTATTTTAAACTAACCGTACATTCTTAGCCTAACTTAAAGTTTACTTAACAAGAAAAATTTACAATCTAGTGGCATACTATTTTAGCCTGCTGGCTCTGGTTGGTTTTTTTTCGGCACAATTTTTATTTCCTTACACTCTAATGGTATTACCCAGCCTGTACAGCAGCTGGGATTGCCCTGGCAATGCTTTTCTTAAAAACTACCTTACGCTAAAACTACGATCTAACTTATACCTTCAGTACAGAAGCGGAGGATTCTTCTCTCGAACATCTCCGCTTCGGTCATGACAGTCTTTGAACAGGTAATTCAGGATGGGGATGCATAAGTCAGGATGGGTCGAATGAGGGTCTGATAGCAAATAGATTTAGCTATGGTGGTCATGCCCATCTTTTTGGCAAAAAGAGGTCGGATGCGTTCAAATGCGGATTTGGCAGCTTTGATTTTTCGCCGCACAAAGAGATTAAACTTTAAAAATTCCTGGAAATCGATTCCGAGGTACTTCAGAGATGAATTAGGAGTAATCTTAGATGTTCCGAACGAGACAGCGACTTTTTTGGCCTTGTTGCGGATAGTTTGAGATCCCCCATACTTGGAAGGATTGCGAAATACACAAAGCTGAGTCTTACTGCTGTTTGGTTTGATGCCCCATTCGTCAAAGTAAAGACTTAGTTCTACCAAGTAGTATTCCAGGCTTTTCGCTGCTTTGAGCGGGTCTTGGCTCGACGCGAATAAGAGCGTGTCATCGGCATGTTGGAGGATTTGAACTTGGAGCTGGTCCACTGGAATAGGTAGGTTAGCAGTGAATATAGTATAAAGAACTGGTCCAAAGACAGAACCTTATGGCACTCCTGACGTCACAGGCTCTATGAGAGAATCTGTTCTATTAACGCTGACATAGTATTGTCTGTTGGTAAGAAAGCTTGCGGCGAGTCTTATTACCTCTTTTGGGAATCGAAACTTGATCAACTTAAATAGAAGGCCTTCGTGCCAAACGGAATCGAAAGTCCTCTCGATATCTAAAGCACACACTACTGTCGGAACCAGATTCTACGATGTTTTTAAAACATATACTGACTTAAGTGGCTTCAGTTTAGCAGAAACTAGCCAAAATGATTTGTTTTCGTCTACGATAATTGAAGCGAGTGGATCCAAAAATTTACGTTTTAAACCAACTATAACTATCTGTGATCCAAAAAAGTATCCTCTCGAATTCAATAGAACGCAAGCAACTGCATTCAAGTTCAAATAATTGAATCGAACATACCTATGCGCAGTAGCTCACTTCCATTGAAAAGCAATCAATGTTAAAATATGTTCAATAGTTTTGACAATTGCGCAGAAAAAGTTTGTGAGTGGAAAATATAAGAGGAAAACAAGGAACTTGAAATAAATAGAACTTACTTGAAATAATTAGAACTTATTTATCGCCTTGAGCTCTCCCTGCTTCGCATAGTTCTCTTAAAGGCGCAGCACGAAAGGCGTGTTCTGTATCAACAAATACCTTCATCGTACACTCACCATTAGAAATCGCTTCCTCAGCTCTAGTACCCAAATAATGAAAGAATAACTTACAAGATTTTCCTCTTAAGTATGTTACTTTTCATTGAAGAGATTCAACTTAAGCGCCCTAGTACGTGTCGAACAAGTATCTTCTGGCAAAAAGTCCAACAAGTATCTTCTGGCAAAGGTGTCCAACAAGTATCTTCTGGCACAGGAAAAATGATGTTAGACTGATCGGCTTGAAGTTCTTTTAATCAGAATAGTTGTTTCTCCCAGGTTTTGATAAAAGAACTTCCTTTATCTTTCGCCAAGGTGATGGAACATACACTAAATTGGGTATGTCCGTAGAGTTTCCTTTAGGTGTTGGATCCATAGCTGAAGAGCACACCAAATAGCGATGATCAAAGAAAGAGAGAGGAAGAGAAATTTCATTCGGTACATGGCATCCAGTTGCTGATCTAACAATTCCAGGTGAACATCGCGATATATCAACAACATTTCTGTTACAGGGTCAAAAAAGTGGGAGAAACCCCAATGTTTACAGTCATAAGACTCGCAAAAGTTATAAAATCAAAGACTCTATCGCCTTTGGTGTTGGGTTTGTAGCTGTCTCTACTGGTGTGTTAGGAATTAGAATCTGAGTCTATTATAAATTCCAATCTCTCCGATTCAGCGTAATGAACCAAGCTTTTCAGTTCCTGTGTTGGCGGCGGGAGTAAGATTTTAAAAGAAGGGTAATTGAAGTGAAAACCGCGCGTCTTACCCTACTAGTTTTTCCGGTACAGCACCATAACCGCTGACAAACCTCGACATGAAAACTATCTGAGTGCTGTGGCATCAAGTCGGTTGATAACCAGAACACAGATTTTTGCCTTAGTTGACCTCTCATCACTTTACCCCTTTCATTGACCTGAGTTGACAGATCCTCCTGAACAAGCACAGTGCAGCAAGATGCATGAAGTTTTATCAATTTTGCGCCTGGAAAAAAGGACGAAGCCTTGGCACTCTGCAAGTTAGTCTGAATGAACCAAAGCCATCATACTTTTTTCCAGAATTAACAGCTGAACGCTTTATTAAGTTAAAAATGCTCAGTTAGTGTAGTGTAGCTTTGCTCCAGTCCACTCAGGACATTTCTGCCCCAAACTTACTAAATCAGCCAACCTTTTTCTCGCTGTGAGGTTTCACTGCCTGGCATTCCTTGTCCTGGAAAACGCATACAGTTTTTACTACATTGATTTCACTGTCTGCTTCTGCCGGCAGCTTTCCCATTTTATGCAGCTTCTTATATTGTTTGTGACTGAAAGCCTTGATAGGTTTCCAGTGTCCAGAAATCTATTTCTATACATACTTGCTGCGGATTTCTCGTTGGCGCTAGACAGAGTTGTCTCCTTCAGTGCTTTCATCCTCCTCTATTGTGAGGATTTGAAAAATGTCGACTTTTCACTGGGGACTGCCGAAGTTGGACTCCCAGCTGATGCTTTGTTCGCCTATCCGAAATCTGGAAGATGCAATTGGCAAGCTGAGATCGTCCACTTCAATCAGGTTCCTCTACTTTAGTCATACCTGAGATTGAAGCCTGTAGAATCCGAGCCACTGCTGTAGTGCGCCTTGCATCAAATTGCGATCAGCCGAAAAATGAGTCCGACAACTATTTTATTGTAATCGTGATATACATCTTCTTCGAAATTCCATTATGAAACATTTCCGATTATCGAAATCGCTAATGATCTGGTTCCGATGCTCGATACGTTCCTTTAAATTGAAGAAGCATAAGAAACGAATGAAGTGTTACATGTCAAAGGTATTACAAACATTGTATGATTTGTCGTGAAATTCGGAAAGCTATTTGTTATAAAATCTGGAAAACAATCAACGACCACATAGTGCGGTCAATTATTTCGTATCTATGTATATCGACTTTCTGAATTTTTTGCCTACTTTTCACATTTCTGCAAAACCGCAACGAACCGTGCGAAATTATTTCCCACCGCGATTGACTTTTAGTTAGCTGTCGTCAGTCACACTACAGGCAATCCAAATCTAGCAGTCCAAACGACCGTGAAAAAACATCCGTAAAGCTGTAAAAACAAATTGTTGGTATTATTCGAAACTCAAGTAAATCCAAATCGAAGTTCCAACACAATTCTTAGCACGACATGAAAATTACTTTGATATTTCACTCACTGTTTCGGGCTCACGTCTCCGTTGCGCAATAAATAAGCCATTGCTGGTACTTAAGTTAAAATCAAGAAGTTCGAAGTTGCTGCGGCACGGCAGAGGTGAGGAAATGTGAATTGGCCAACGCTGGAAATGGATTGGAATGGAATTGAATTGATTCGTGCTGGTCTTGGAGTTTATTTTTTGCAGGGTTAGATTGGGGTAATTATTTGACCGGGAGGTGGTGTTAAGCAAAATCTGTGGCTAGAGGCAGTTGAAAAGGTTTTTCTCGCAATCGTTCCAAAGTGTAGTCGCACTTTTTTTGGTGCCCAATTTTTACGGATAACGGTATTATTAGTTGATAGTGTCATCCAAACCACATGCAATATTCTGGTAGAAGTAGGCGATGCGATTAGGTATGCTTCACGCATACTCTTATCGAAAAGAACGTGTGTAGCATTAATGAAGTGTGGCGCTGGCTCCGAACCGTTTGCAGGCACAATCCACCGCAAGTGTCTAGCCTGCATATTTAGTTTGTCATCTACTTTATTTACATTCTTAAATGGATTTTAGTACTTTGAACTTTAAGGAAAAAATAGTTCCTGTACAATGGCTTAGTGATTAGTTATGTACATTTTCTCACATTTTTTTCGGTGCTACTTGAGTTGAATTAGAAATAGAAACGAGTTGACATACAGAACTACTAGAATGTTATTCGGATAAAAACCTTTAAATTAGTATGCAAATATTTATTTCGGTAAAGAATATTTCTTTATGCCAAACTTATGGTGTGATCTTTTCATCATTTTTTTGAATCAAAGATGCAGTGCTTCTACTTCCCAGTACATATTCTGCAACATATACACATATATCACTGTTATTGGCACAGTTTATCTTCTTGTTAACCTTTTCGAGCACCGCAAACACTGCTTTGAAGAATGGTTTAGAGTTTCCCTTATGAGTGGAGTGGAAGCTGGCAGCTCATCTATGATAGATGGAAATAAACCATTCTGGCTGACTTACTTTACCTTTGAAAACCACAATGCAGGCAAGCACAGTGGGTTGCGCGACGTGACATGACTAACTGCCGCTAAGAAACATTGAGGAATGGGAATGGTTGAGCATGTAACCTTTATGAGCAGAGTACCTTCTTGGACAGCCTGGGGCGTATCCAGTTACACAGTTTATACGCAAATATCATAGTGTAGCGTAGAATGACGCGAGAACACGTTCAGTATCCATACAATGTGTAAGACGTAACCTAAATATGAATGGCTGAGGTGACATATTGAGAGCTCGCGGTAAGATTTAGAATGCATATGCACGCTTGGCTTCATTTACAAGGTTGTTTATGTGACACTGCAGTAGAACGTAACGTACTATATCTTCACTCAATGCGCAATTGCTAAGCTATCATAGAGTGTTTGAAGATAAATTATAATTACCCAGTGTTTTTTATTGCAGAGAAAATACTAAAACTTTGCGTCAAATGCTGTAACTTGACCCGGTAAGGTCTAGCATCTGTTATGAAATGGTAATTTAATTTCAAATTACTCGTCTTTAATTTACTGTCACAGATAATAATAATAATAAGAATAAACTAAGTTTGCGAATTGAATTTCGAACGTGTTCTTCAAAACGATTTGAAAACATGTTGGAAATTTTTAAATCTGTGTGTGCGCTAGGTGCCTAAAAGGAGATCCGGAAAATTTGAAATTTTTTGAATGGCGATAGCTTTTTATAGAGCTATTGAATCATTATAAAATTTACAAAACATATTAATGTTACTATGTTGTATACTTATATAGTTTTCTATGAACGTGCTGGGAATCCTGTAGCTACTATAGGCACTGAAAGTGAAAACCTTCAAACCGTCGACTCTCCTGAAAGATTTTTGGTTTTTAAGAGAAAAATCATCTCATATACAAATCCTATGCTCTGTCTACACGGTCAAAGTAAAACTATTGAAATTCCATATCGATAAAGAACGGTAACTCTTCCCCAATTTACCTATATTTTTAGCATCAAAAACTTCTGTTCACGGGAACTCACGACCTGATAATTAGATACAGTTGATGTTTACAAAATGTAAAGGTATTGAATAGGACCAATTCTGATGGACGCGATTTTGAAATGGGGGCAATTCTGTGCCAGTGGTGCCATCTTGTAAAATCACTAAGAAAAATAACTGCTTTTGGCCCTATAAATTCTGATTCAGTCAGTAAATTTTGACGAATTTCATACAGTAGCTGAATCTTACTCTAAGCCACGTTAAGTAAAAATTTGGATGAAAAATTCAGTTGGAACTGCCAGCTATAGTAATTTTGGTGTCTTAAATTTTGAAAATTTGCTCAGGGAAATAAAGCTCTTTATCCTGTAGCCTCCAGTGCAGTCATGAAATCGTAAAAAAATGTATGTAGCAAGTTAAACTTATTGTAGGTAATGTTCAATGGAAATCGAATTGGAAAAATAATGATGGGGCTGCCAGCTATGGTTGTTTTTGTATTTTTTTAGCATATCTTTATAAAGCGATTTTATCATAAAATTTTCAAATCGTGCTGATCTTGTACTGAAAATAAACAACAAATATTAAGATCTAGAAAATTTGAAAAATTTTTCGAGTGGTAGCCCTAAATTTCATTGTATCCCTATAACTTCCAACGCAGTCATCGGATCAATACAAAATTCGCAGAGTAGGTTGACTTGACTGATATGACATATTTTTGGCTTCAGTGCTAGCAAAGGGTTGCCAGAACGAGGGGTTTTCGTTATTTTCGTACCAATAAATGCTTACATTAAGTATTCACTTCGGAAATGAAAATAAGTAAACAAATGTTTAAATTTTCTTAGGTCTGGACATTTTTCGGATAGCAACCCCAAACAGCTTTCTATCGCTGTAACTTTCGATGAAGCCATCGAAATTAAGTTGGCTTAGGATTTGTTATTACTTAGGGTGTATTTGTCTTAAGTAGGAGAAGTAGCTAGTGTAGTGGTCTTAAGTAGCCAGTGGAAGAATACACCAGTGGCGTGAAAAAACAGTGGATCATTGATTTTGGCAGATCGTATTGTTGTAGACTAAAACTTAACAAACATGGACTTTCAAGAGTGTGCGGTCAACTCTGTAGCTACAGCAGGCTCCTGAAAAAAATTCTTCAAATCATCGACCCTCCTGAAAAATTTTTGATTTCTGAAAATAAATACTAATTATTGATAAATTTTGACTTTCGTCCACAAAGTCAAATAAACATTTTCAAAATTCCGTGATAAATAAGAACGGCAGCCCATGATCAAATTACTTCTATTTTCAGCAATCAAAACTTCTGTTCACGAGAACTGACGATCGGGCAATGCGATCGATACGAAATTTACAAAACATGTTAGAATTAACTAGGATCAAGTCTGAGAGAAGTGATTTTGAAATACGGGAGGTACTGTGGCAGTGGTGCCATTTGAAAAAATCGCTGAGAAAAAAAAAATGGTTTTTGGCCTATAGCTTCCGATTTAGCCACCAGATTTTAACAAAATTTACGCAGTAGGTGCACCTTACTCTAAAACAGATTTCTTAGAAATTTGGTTGAAAAATTAGTATAGGGTTACTAACTATGGCAAGTTTTGTTTCCTAAATATTGCAAATTTGCTCAGGTAAATAAGGGTTTTTCCCTTTAAATTCCGATGTAGTAACAAAATCAAAACGAAATTCATGTGATAAGTGGATCTTGCTGTATTTCTAATTCTGTAGGAATTTCGCAGAAAAATCAAAAAAGGGTTGCTAGCTATGGTGAATTTCGTAATTTATTGACATTTCTTTATCGAGGGATTTTGTCACAAAATTTCCAAATGGGAATGATTCTGCAATGACAGTTAACAACAATTATTTAGGTTTCAAAAATTTGAAAAGCTTTGAGGATGGTTACCATAAAATTCTATTCACTCCTATAACTTCCAGCGCAGGCATCCAATCGAAAGGAAATTCACAGGGTGGAGTTAACTCAACATGAAGCAGCTATGGTGATAACGCATGATTGCCCGCACCAGACAATTTCGTAAATATTGCACCAACAGATGCTTCCATTTTGTATTCATAAGCAAAGCATTTACAATGAAATAAGCAACCGATATTTAGATTTTCCGAGTTTTGGAAATTTTTCGGATGGCAGCCCCAGACATAGTTTAATCGCTGAAACTTTCGATGATATCCTTGGATGAAGACGAAATTCAAAGGATACGTTGATTAAACACGAGCATGTAATGGTAGACTTATTGCTGCTGTGTTGGACAAATGCTGCCAGCACTGAACATTTTCATCATTTGTGTTATAGGAAATGCTATCAGAAAATGATATTTGTTCCTGTGAGTAAGAAATGGTCGATATGATACTACAAAGAAGTGTATTACGTCTTCACACATTTTTAACTTCCCCAAAGATAATTTCTTCGAAAACTAGTTTTCTACCGGTTTTTACAGTTAGCATTCTTTTTGAAATCCAAGTTGTGGATAACTTGAAAAACAGAGCCTTCATTGATAGTTAAAAAACATGCAATTTCATATATGGTAATTCGTGCATCTAGCAAAACAAACTCCCTATATTTTCGAATGCTCTCACGCGAGCTATGAATGGTTGTGAAATTTTAGATATAAAAATTAACTTTCTTTCTTTTGTTTATTTCACAACTTATTTATATTTTAACAAAATTAACTTTGTTAAGTGACTATTACTTTAATTTGACTTAAACTTGAACTTGAACTAGCTTACAAGTGCTTGAGGGCTTGCTTATATCTGTATGCTTGGAGGACAAAGACTCTGAGAACTGCTGATGTTACAGAGTGCAATTTCTGTAATTTGATCCATGTGAGATCTGCTTTGTTCTTATGTTTGACTCATCATTTTATAGATAAGAACTTTTTGAATTTCACTGATTTAGTAAACATATCTTTTGAATTCTAAACATGATTTCTCTTTTAATGCAAACATTATTTCCGATATGTTTTGGTATGATGAATCGAAGATGTTACGTTATTTTCATGAGTCATTGTTCTAGAAAAATCTTAATTGATTATATGAATGTGAACTATGAGCGATAATATCTATTGTTACATGTCTATGTTTATTGGTATGATTCGCGTGGCGAGATTGATAAACGTCAAGCGCCCTTTTTTGTTTTACGCTTTTGCGGTTACTTTGCCTACAAAAAAAAAACACTTTCAAGAAACCACAAGCAAACTAGATATGGCTATATGGGCTAAACTGAAGTCCGAATGGATAAACAAAACAGACTGTAGGACACTAAGGCTATCAGTCGATTTATGTAAGTAAGAGCAGAAAAGTGCTCAAGATTTTCAGAAACTGCTTGAGAGCGATGATTGCCCTGCTCCCCGGACATTGCTTTACCACATCTTATGCGAATCGAATAAGACTGACATACCACTATTTATGCGAGAGAAGCGAGATGGAAGCATACTCCCGTAATAATAAGCTCCTCAAGTTTTTGGGTTCACATAAGTTTCAACATTTTGCAGAGGTATCTAGCACGCTGCGACAGCTGATTCAATTTCTCGAAGTGGTCACTTGGCAGTTCTAGAAAGCTGACGGATGCTGGCAAAGGGCCCAAACTGGTAGTCTACGCCACGAAAGCTGCAATACGATGACTGCCGCTTACTATAAGTCCAACCTAACTGTTTGCTTCCGTTTCTCTAACTATAATTTAAACAAGACAGATATATTAATGGAGTAGAGTCTGGGTGGAGTATGGTGGTGTGTTAGCCCTGGAGACTGCCTGTACGGGCACGTGCCGAGATGGTCGATGGCCAGCTCTCAGGGCCCATAATCAACGTGCTCTCAAGGCTGAGGCAGTCCCCAGCAGTGTTGCCGAGATGGTTGATGACCAGATCTCGGGGCTAGTGGTTGTTGCCATCGGTTGCGGCTATAAAAATAGCCATGGCGACTGCCTGTACGGGACCGAGATGGTCGATGACCAGGTCTCGGGGCTGGAGGCTACCGCTACCGATGGCAGATGTGGGATGTGTAATGTGAAAAATGTTAGGGCTGTTACCCCTTCTTTTCTTTTTTTTTTAAATTGCACTAAAACCGAATTTACACCTATAGCATTTGAAACAAACTTAATTGAAATTTTCTTTGATATCACTATCGTTGTCTTGTATCCAAGTTTTATTACTTCTCTCAGTGCCTTATAGAATGGCGCCTGTTCAGCAACATGGTCTATGCCAGTGTCGTGATGTTTTTGCTCCTCATCGCGGAATTTCGTTATGATAGCGAGTAGTTCCTTGTTATGACATTTGAATTGTTTGCGGAAAGAAGTGTTTTACACCACATTCATCTTGTTGGAATTACCTGGGTTTAAATTAAACCACGGGTGTGACATTTGCATTTATTGATTGACTTGTTGCTGGTATTGTAATTGCTGTTACTGTGTTTGGAGGATATGCTAGAGCAGTGCATCCCGGTATAACTCCAGCTTGCTGGCAATATTGCATTATCATATTGCCGACCGTAGCCTTAAATATATGTTTCTCTAGCGCCCAGTTTCGCAGTTGCAGTTATAGATGTTTCCTGCGTCACTGCAGTCTGATAAGCTTGATCGAGCTACTGTATAGTCCACCTGGGCTGCAGGGTTGACCGCGCAAGCTGCATAAATTGTGGCAGCCATTTCATCGACGGTCTAACACAAGAAATCGTATGAAAAATATAATGATTAGTTTTAAAAGTTATTAATAATTTAAAATAACTTGCGCGAACGTCGTGGGGTCACCAATTTGGAAGTTATATATTTTCTACAAAAATTTAACTTTCAATACTATAAAATAACACGTCTTGGCGGTTGTACAAAAATATGTTATTTCATTTATTTCAAATATACTTCAAAATTACGGTTTTTTTAGCCTACTATGTTGCCAGTTATTTTGGTGTGTTGTATAGTATGTTCCTACAGTACGTTTTAACACCTTTGATGAATTTTCAGGCGGCCATACGTCGGTTATCTTTATCATAGAAAATACCTACATAAACCGCTCAAACTGAGAAAGAAAATCAGTTGGTATGCTTCCCGAGACAAACTAGCGAATGAGCTCTTAGAATAATCACTCAAAACTACCAGCGATATAAACGAAGCAATAATAGCTCTGCCAGTGAAAAGTCAGTTCAAAGAGGACTTTACGTCCGAAATCCCGAAAAAAGAACATAATCCCTACGAACTATCAAGAATTCGAGGAAGAGCTAGGGATATGAGTGAATTGGTTCAAATAGGGAGTGAATCAACTCACAAATGTCGGACCTCACAGTTCCGGAACGAAAGCTGGAGAGAGTATTTACAGACCATAGAACTTTGTGAAGATAGTTTCTGGATCATTATAATATGGTAATATTTGAACATCAGATTTATTCTTTCTCCAAGAGCTGTTTGATTTTTTGGGGTTTCGACTCACGTTGGTGAGGTGTGTAGATTTTGCATATGCTTTATGTAGCCATTTTCTACTTAGTTTTCAATCAACCCAAAAGGAGCACGGCTAGTTTGGTTCCAATACAACATTCGCAGTGTTGAACTGTTACCTTTATTGGTCAATTCCGTAATGCAATCAGTACAACGTCATGGTATTTTCAAGTGTGTATGAAAAGTTGATACTCAATTTTAGAATCTTTAAAGGTTCGATCAACAAAAGAACTAAAAATGCGTTCAACTGAAACAATATGATTGAAATGATTCCTGAGTCGAAAAAATAATCTTCCTCAAGACGATATCTTCCCCAAGCAAAGTTATCCTGCTTCAACCCATTTGGAATCTTGAGAAGTGGAGGTGAGAGACTCCATTTTTATACTAAAGATGTTTACTAGTAAAAAATAATCAGTTTCTGGCACGAATTTAGCTCTGATTTGATTCAGGTACCTAATAAAAGCTAGATAAACTCTAGATATCTTGATGCGGGGTCTACCGTTCGTACCCAGATTCGAACCAGGGACTCCACACGCCAGGAGCCAGTGCTCTAATCATGAGGCTAGACAAATGTCAAACGACAGCTAAGGCGCCATACTATCGTGTAAACTAGCAAACGTATAATTTTACGAGCCAGTGTGAACACCCAGTAATACGAGCATACTCGTATGCATGTGCGTGCAGTTTTTATCTTTCTGCAAATCTAGATAAAATATTATTGCAAATAATTTATTTTAAATTTGGCTACAAAATAGATTTCGCAATCAATGACCTTGACTGACTCGTCCATTCACCTGACATCTAGCTAAAACACACAATAAAGTGTTGCATGTGTGTAAACAAGTCCGAGCAATATGCTGGGGGAAAAAGTTATATGCCATAAAACCGATGCAAATGAAAAATCCACGCGACCATATAACACTTCGATTCCATCGACTTCATTGGACTATTTCATACATTTCGCAAGAAAAAAACGCCGGACTCACTCCGACTGTTGGTAGCAGGAGTTGGCAATTATTCTTATTTTCAGCTCAAATAAGTACATACCTTATAATAAGGTTCATTATTTCGGGTAGCCAATCTTCCAAACATGGCGATTCCATACTATCAATGCAAGGCTATGCAAGCATGGAAAGTTAAAAGAGCGGTGTTAATTAACTGCTTTATTTCTGTTCAATAATTACGTCGATATAGACTAGTTTATGGAATTCAACTCATTTTTCATATGAGCTTGTCCGGCGATTTTTCAATCCAACCTAGATATTGTGATTTCCTGCAGAGTTCAAGTTTAATTGGTCTTGCGGTTTCAATGGGCTTTTGCGATGAATTGAAAATGTGACCTCATATAAAACGAAAAAATACAATTAACTACTCTTCTTTGTGTAGGTTACATTAGAGGAACGAGTGATTTGAATCGATAGAATTTCGGATGATTACGTGGTATTTAATGGCCTGGTAAAAAAAGAGATCTACTTCGTTGCAGAAATCAATTTCGTGGTAATAAGTAGCTTTTCTAAAACTTTCACCACTGTCGGTTGAACCTATCAACGCATAAGTTAAGGTAATTGATGATTGTGCTCTGAGAAATAAGCACGTAAAAAATTACCGAAAATTACATGGTTTTTGAAAGCCTGTAGGTTAGCCCGCTGAAGCTATCATTGAGTCGTTTATCTTGTGGCATACAATTTGATTGCTTTCAATGTTGGCCTTCAATGGCGTGCGATTTTATTTTAACTTTATTGTGATATATCACCTGTCTCATTGATTAAAAAAAAATTGCAGGTATTTTAGAAATCGATGATAATTAGCTGCAAATTATTTCTTCAAATCGGCTTGCTCGTTTAAGAATATTGGTGGAAAGTAAAATATCAGCAGCAAAAGTTTTTCATTAAAATATGTTCACTTTCACTGTCCATGATGTGTAAACAACATTCTGGTACTTTTCGCAATCCGTCAGGATAAAAAATCAGTTTGTGAATCAAGTAAACCATTGAGTAACATATTTTAATAATGCATCATTGTTTTGATTGGACTTATCTCTGTAGTCACCGTACTGCTTCT